>OZ018304.1:18702663-19180583 GCA_963969485.1 Nomada goodeniana | reverse complement strand
TATTTACAAAACTCTACAAGCGTTTATTCTTTAAGTTCTAATCAAAAATTCTGTTACAGATGATGCCATCAGCTGATCCTAGCAACCCACAATACAGTATGATTCCACAGCTTACTACACAAATGTCTACATTACATCTTGGCACTGGTTCCGTGAGTATTCCTTCTTCTTTATTTAACTAGTTCCTAAATTTTCTTTTAACGTTGCGCGGGTTTTCGTACTATCTAAATTATCATCTCTTCAAATATTTCGTTTTTCAGTACATCGCAGCGAGCCCGCATCCCTATCCTTATACTACTTATCCTCCTAGCATTATTCATACCATGCCGTTAGGTGACTCTGAACAAACAAGTAACGCGGCATCTCCCGATGACTCCTATCAACAATACCAAGCTCAGCAGCCCAAGTAGGCTACGGTTTTTAGGTACATACCACGTTTCATTAATGATACATTCTTTCCAGATATAAGTATTCATTTAGAGAAATGAAATGATCAATCAAATGAATTTCAGATACGATTACACCGAGGGTTATGTAAGTTAGGAGAGCCACACACCTGTTGATACGAAGGATTATATTAATGAAGAATAGATGAGACTAAATACATTACATAAAGTCAGATAAGATTCTTCCTCATGATAATTGACTTGCCAGCCATCTTTTATACATTTTATCCATCAGATAAATAGGTGAAAGTAGTTAATATTTTCCAACGATTAGAGAATGAATGTTGTCATAAGAAACGGGGGTACGAGTGCTCGTGTCACCTACATTGTTCGGCACCAGCACGGCTCCATACGCTGTATAACGCCAACACATCATTACGACAGTGACAAAACTGATATTCTGCGACGGACAGTTTAGTGTCAAGCTGATAGGCTTCCAGGATTAACTTTAGGTATTACATTTACTAAGGAGACGATAAGTCGAAGCTGAACGCTTGAGAGTGTGAATAAATATTTTAACAAAAACTTGTAAACTATAAAAAGAAACGCTGCTCAGAAATATACAAAGGAGAATTCTTCCCAAGAAATAATAATAATAATAATATACAGAGAAAAAAGCACTTCCAATGCTAGAGTTGATAAAAAAAAAGTACATTGAGATTCAGTTAATTGTAATCAGTAACCTCTACCGGACGTGTGCCAGCTGGCTGGCCGGTGGCTGGGCTGCGAAGAGAAGATGCGTCGATCGGAGTTTCTTTTGACACAAAGATGCTGCAACAAAAAAAAACAAAAAAAACGAGCTCTTCCTTAACAGCGCATACCACCCCATCCACTAAATGCACTCTCATCATATTGTTTCTTTTTGTTTTCTTCTGTTTCGTTTAGACATTCCAAGCCAGGCACATATATTGTATGTATGTATTGCCACGCGGAGATTTTTATCTAATTTTACAAGTACAGTTCGCGTTCTCTTTTTAAATCACGGACTATATTATCTTATGGACGAAAAATAAGAGGCGAAGATTTTAAGAGAGTAAAAAAAATGAAAATGAAAAGATGATGCTTTATTTCTAAAAGGAAAGGAAAATAAAATAAAATCTTCAGGATATATGTAATTATTGTAACAAGAAGGAAAGGAACATAGTACTTTTTAGAGGATTTATATTTATGAGTACAGTTACTACGAATCGATATCAGTTTTAATTGTACAGTGAATACAGATATTTTTTTTAGAATTGTGCCTTTTCAGACAAATCCGCTAGACAAGGGATATGCTGAAAAATATTATAATATATTTTTACGTCGGTATATAAATGCGAAACTTGAGCCAAATTTTGATCTTCTAGTTAAGAGAATATAATTGTTTTTGCGTTGTAGCCAGTTAAATATCACTGCGTTTGTTTTTTCATTACGAATTCGAATAGATTTTGTATGTGTATAGTTGCCACTAACGGGATTGTCGGGCCGCAAACATCTGTACGGTCCGTGCAGAGTCTAGAAACAACAACAACAACAACAACAACAACAAAAAAAGAAAGAAAAAGAAGAATCAAACGGCGGATAATTGTAAACCGAGAGAATAACACACCGCCTGAGGAAAGAAAGAGAGACAGAGTAGGCTTGTTACAACGGGATACGATAGATAGAGTGTAAATTAATTTATTATATCGAACAAACGAATAAAAACGCGTTGCAAATGAAAACGAAAAAAGATAATGGGACTGGAGGAGAGCGATAGGCGAGAGGATCGAATGTGAGGAAGAAGCAAAAAAAACAAACGAACCGTATAGAAATATACAAGTCGAGGATTTTTTTTTTTATCAACGGTGATATCTAGAGAATGCTAAAAAGAAGAAGACAAAAAAAACACCCTCCTCTCCTGCGTTCCTCTAAGCCCGTTTTTACATTCGGCACACAGTTTTCACGTTGTCTGACTTAGATCGAGTCGAGGAACGATTAGCAGAAAGCTTTCTACCAAATATTGCGAGCTCCGGGCTCGAAGTGGCGGGCAGGTAGTTAGATAGAGTTAGAGGCGATCGTAGCTATTATTATAATATTACAATAATATGCTGTATTATTATAATTAACGATTACTATTATTGACGTCATCTAAAGTATGAAAGATTTTTACACTGTTGAGACTTGAAGTAAATAATATATTTAGTTTATTTTGGTACATCACGATTTGATGACAAGAGATAAAAGATGAAAAAAAGTGGTATGAGCTATTTTTTAAGAAACCGATTATTACTCGATTTGAGTCCATGCATTAAGGGGAAAAAAATAATAAGAGAGCGAGAGAACGAAAGAAAGAGGCGAAAGAGGGAGAACCTATTTGCGAGTGTGTAAATTGTTGCACAAGCGATATTGTCACCACGACTGACAACAAAAATCACATGTGATTAAATAGTGAATTTTGAAGAATTTTACTAATAGACTTGTACTAAATAACTAATTATTATTGTGACGACCAAAACAAAGAGCAGCATTTTTATAGTGCTGACCGGGCGGAAGAACGATGGTTCGGCCGATAAAACGCCAGCTCCCGCAGATACGGAGCCGCACTGGAGAGCGGGCAGAGAGGATAGAAAGGGAGAGAGGAAGATCAAGGATGCAAGGGACAACGAGCGAAAGAAAACGTAGAAAAATAGAAGGCGAATGATAGTGCGAGAACGAAAAATAAGAAGAATAATTAAAATAAAAAAAAACGTGTGAAAAAGTAAAATGTTTGAGTGACAGGAGAAAGGTAGAAAATAGAACGCTAGAGGAAGGGAGAGAGAGAGAGAGAGAGAGAGGGAGAGTGAGTGAGAGAGACCGAGGTAAATAGAGTGAAAGTGAGAAAAGCAAGAGCGAATGCATCATGGTGACCTATTGTATAGAATTTGCGAAGAAGGGAGGATATTGCGAGATGTGTAGTTAGTGTTGATTATGAATATATATAGGCTAGGCACTACTTTTGGATAGGTAGTAATCGATAAGTGATTAAGATTAGGTAGATAGTTAGCTGATAGTTAGGATATATATACAACTGCCTCTCCTTGTTAAAAGAAAACACATCAGGCGGAGGCACCGTTCAGCCTATGCACCTCGCACCCGTCAAGACTGACTGGCTATTCATATTAATAATAAATATATATTATTCTACAACATATTATCTACTGTAATATAAATAGTAAGGACTGCTTGCTGCGCACCGCGGGTCGGGTGCTTGGGCTGGCCGGGCGTGGTTTACGAAGGAAAAAAAAACCAATCTCCTTTTTGGAACACAAAAGTTTCCAAGCAATGCTGCTTTCCGTAAGCTTTCTCTAGAATTTCTAGCGTAGCCTCTTTTTAGATTAGATCACAACTAGTAGTCGTAGGCTGATGATGTAGAAAGACGAGAATAAAAAGGAAAAAAACGTAGGGTGTTTTTAAGTAACGAAACAAAAAAAAAGTAACGTAATGTTAGTCGAACGTCGGCTTAAGCGAAAAAAAAATATATTATATATATAAGAAAAGCGAGTCCGAGTTGACTTTGATGATGCCTCGATATGCGACGCGCATCATCGTACTTCGACTTGTACAGTCCTTGGGTACACTGAGGTTTTAAGTCATTGTTTTACATTGTTAAGTGAAATAGGTTTTTAGATATAACGAGAGACCGAGAAAGAGCGAGCGAGATAGAGAGAGAGAGAGAGAGAGATGAATAGTTTTCAATTTGTCCCATGCTACTTTTTTTTAAATTTCGAACTCTCTTCGTTTCTCCTCCAATTTAAAGCCCCAAAATTATCTTTCCTTCCTTGCTTCCCGTTTTTATTCTTGCTCTCGTAGCGTCCAAACTCCCGTTGCGTCGCAAGATACAAGACGAGAATATTACACTCGTAATTCTCCAAATAATTCAATTACCATTGCCATCTGCTTACTTTTGTTTGTTTATTCTCTTCAGAATATAATTGATTGTTATGCAGTGTGCGACCAATGAGAACAAGCGAGAATAAGAATTTCGTAACTTAGGGAAAGAGAGATAGAGAGAGAAAGAGGGAATGAATGGTAAAAGAAGGAACAAAAAATGATGTTGAGGCATTAAGTTAGGCAGTTTGCATATGAAACGAGGATTAACATTGAAGGGAGAAAAAGAAATGAAAAATGAACACATTAGGTTCTCGGATACATTTAAGATGGCGAGGCATAGCACGTAATGAAATTCTTAGATTAAGGCAAGTGTGTCATAGCTAGTTAAGAATAGGGACTCTTAGAAGTCGATAGGTGCTGTAATAAAAATGATGAAAAAAAAGTAACATGAACAACAACAAAGTTTAACAACGGTCAGAATTAGATTTTTCATGAAACTCGAATAAGAACACAGGGCATACGCCACTAAAAGTGCCCTTAGTTTATTTTGGATCGTTTAAAAACGCTAGTCTTTGTGTGAGATAATGTGGGGGTTATAGATAGGGTCTTCTAAAAAAGAAAAAATACGAAAAAAAATAAGAGAAAAACGAAAAAATGCAAACAGAAAACACAAAAAGAGAGAGAGAGAGCGCGTGAGATGTAAGTAGTGAATACAACAAAAAAGAAAAAAAAACATGTGAGATGTGCGAGAGCGAGCGAGAGAGAGATTAGAGAAAGTGCGAGATGAGCATGTGGTGTGTAGGTTGTATGCATAATTTATAATGCGTACTTTTAAAAAAACCATCTGCCTATTACACGACACAGACTGCAGAGACACACTGTTACTGTAAACTGCACACTGCGTGTGCACGCTCCGAACGTCACACTTCTTACACTTTGTATGGGGAGCGTGCACCGAACAGTTTTTAGAGTTACTTACAAGTATGGTTTGGTATATTCAAAGTGAAAGAATCAAATTCTTAATTATTATCATCCCTTATTTTTGATCAATAAACGATCTGTTTTGGGGATTTATTCCAATCATTTTCTTTTCCTTTCCTAAGTCTTTTTTTCTTTCTAATACCAAGCTACTTTGAAATGCCTTCACATGTATAGAGAGTGAATCCCCAAATTGTGATTATGATTTCTCTTATTACACATGCTCTTTTCAATTCTGCTTCTCTTTTTTTTTCTTCTGGTTTTAGACGAATTTCATAGTTAGACATTTTCGAGAATTTTATTATTCGTTTTCGTTTCTCCTTTCACTTTGTTGCGTTAAAGGGTGAACAATCATCTCTGCGAGAAACGAACAAACGAAATGTAATGTCTGTAAAATAAACTTACTCTCGTACAAAATCGGTGACTGTATTTACACGTTTTCCACACTACAAAAAAAAATATGCCTTCTCGAATCAAGTAGCGACTATTGTATATGCCTTTTTCAACGATGGAAATAATAAAGCCCTAAGACCGTTTTTTGGTATTTTCTAGGACTAAAAGAGAGCTTAACGGAGTATAGAAAGACAAATTTGAAAAGAAAAAAAACAGAAAACGACGAATCTAAGTTTATCATGTTCTCCTCCACTGATCATTGGCTACACAAACAAAAAATTGTACTATTTACTAACGCGTAGTGGTACAGCATGGTGCAATAGACTGAATATTTGTCCTTTGTATGTAATATTAAAACGTTAAGCCCCTCCACCCCCCACATTATCCTAACTACTTGTATAACAACATTCAGCGTCCGCCTCTATATTAATCGACAGTAAAATTGTTTCTTGCGAGGTAACAAAATTACAGAGAATTAACACGCCCACGTTCGATTTTGGCAATATGGTAGAATGTAACGAGCCTTCTTCTTACTAGTACTTTTAAACACTTTACGCGGATGCGATTTGTACTATTTTGAGTAAATACTTTTAATTTGTGCGCAATAAAGATGATTCGAAATTCTTATAAAAAAGAAAGAAAAGAATAAAAAGAAAAATGAGAAAGAATAGAAATTTCAACCAAGGTGCAGGCAATGTATAAGAACGATTACTATTATATCTCCTCTTTTGTCAATTATCTGGTGGTTTTATAATGATGTAAAATACGACGGTAAAATTAAAGAAAGAGAAGAAAAGCCACATGACGCAAAAGAACTCTATGGAATAAAAAAAGTGTGAATTTTGATTTGATTCCAGGAGCTTTTTTCTCAGGCCATGAAATGCTTTTTTCTGTCTTTAATTTCATTGGTATATGTAATTCGTACGGAAGAACAATGAATCGCTTTATATGCATGGTTTCTATTTGCATTCACATTTTTTATTTCGGATTATGTTGTTGCTGTTAAGAGTGCGATCGTTTTTGTTTTTGGTTTCTTGATTATTTAACAGTAAGTACACGATTCTGTGATTCAGTATGTTTCACGCTGGCGATACATCGAAGTCTCTATTTCATTTAAATAATTACATTGTTTCATTTAGAGTATAATAAATATTAAAATGATAAAAAATTGTTTCTTATTAGTTTGCACTATACACGTCATTTAGCATCTTTGATATATTTAAATGGTATAAACATTGATTTATCATTAACGAGCAACATGTTTCGATTTAAATATTCTTACGGTGTTATCTGCACCTCCGGATACCATAAATTTCGGATTCGTCCAGTTGCAACATAATACTTTATCTTCATGTCCAGAAAGATCGAACAGTGGTGCTTTAGGACTGCAACAAAGAAAAAAGTTGGTTCAAAAATAACATACATGTCACCATAAAAACATAAATAAACCTTATGGAACTAAATATTAAAGTACCTCCTGCTATCCCAAAGCTTCATATCATTGTCATACGCTCCAGAAATAAAAAGATTTTCATCTGTTGGAGACCACCTTACAGATTGTACCCATTGTGTATGAGAAGTGAACATTGTTTTTACAAGTGACCCTTCTGAAAACGAAATATAGCTGTGATAATATGCAATGATTGAAAATAGTGAAAACGTCCAAATTCACACCTGTGGATCTCGGATCATATAATCTGACGTGTCTATCAGCAGACGCTGTTATAATAGTACGATTTTGCGGAGAATAATCGAGGTCAAAAAAGCTTTTGTTTCCTGCCAATTCATGCTTAATTCCTCCTAATTCTGAATCCCATATTTTCAACGTATGATCCCACGAGGACGTAATAATTTCTATTTTATCCGACCACACAGCACCGCTAATGGCTTCCTTATGACCTTTCATTGTCCTTGTAGGTACCTTTACGATACAATCGTGAAACAAAAAGAGCATGTTATATTAGTTTCAACTAAAAAATATCTTATCCGGTATTGCATTATTTTATTTTACCCTTGTCTTGCCGTGCTCCGACTTTAATCTTTTTGATGTGGATTCACCATCTTCGTTTTCCTCTTGATTAGCTGAAAATATTAATGAATATGAAACATATTTTCATCAATCAAACAGTTTTTGATACTGGTGATATACTTACTCGTGGACCAGATTTTAAGCATTGTATCCCATGCACCAGTTGCCATCATTGTCTTGTCATTATTAACGCTAACACATTCAAGTCCACGTTCGTGTCCTCTGCACACATGAATACAATCTACAGAATTTTCTGTAATATTCCAGTCCCATATTATAGCTGTTTGGTCCTGAGAGGCACTGGAAATTGTATAAGAGGAAAAATATGATGATTTTATGGTATTACATTTTATTTTTCTTATATTCCAAATTATACCTAACAAAACTAGCAGTATCACCAGTCAAGGATATCCATGCTACTGCCTTAATGGGTGAAGTATGCCCAGGAATTACAAGATGATGTTTTCCTTTATGTGTCCATATATGTAATGTATTATCGTAGCAACCAGTTAATATCCTGTTAAATAAAATGTTTCCTTAACAAATGCTTGGCAATTTTGGAAGAACTTGCAATGAAGTTATAAGGTATAAAGAATAACCATTTCTCGCAGGCAGCAACAGCAGATACCCAATCGTCATGAATAAGACAGTCCTGAGGTTCTGGTGGCGGATATTTTTCCACATATTCAACAATTATTACATCTTCTGTGGATATATTTCTTTCGCTGATATGCTCGGCCAATGGAGTACGTAAAAATTGTGAGCACACCAGGAAGTCAAATTCTATGTCATGCTTCACATCGGTGGACTCTAAAAATGAACAAGTTATTTTTCAATTAAATATGATTCCTCGAGATATAGTAATATGAGACTAAAACTTGCTGTACCTTTTATAAGTTCATTTACAAGAGTATTTAACTCGTTTGAGACAATGGATGTGTGCACTGATAGTGGAAAATCAGGAACAGCGTAACTGAAAAATTATAAACATAAGAATTTGTATATGTCGTTCCAATTTTTGTATAATAAAACTGATAGAAATTATACGAGACGTATATATAACGTGATATATCTGTAATAATAAAGATTAACCTCCTAATACAGTTTACAAAAGAAACATTCCAAATGATTACATACTGTTCCTGTTTAGTAACAAATCTGATTTGTACTTGTGGAGTACTATTATTCACACTTGTATTGGCCATGGTCTTTATTTCACTTTACACACTTTATTTACTTTTGTTACATAAATTGTAAACTTATGATTACGATATCACACACGTGTATGCTACATTTTAAACTATCTACTCCGTCACGAATATTCGATTACTCGAAACACGTAGAATCGATTTATCAAAGTAATCGATAACATTATATCGATTATTGTTATTTTAATGCTACCATCTCTAATAAGAATTTTTGGACACAAAAACTATGATAAAATAAACAATGCTAGTGGCATTAATAAAAGTTATAAACAATTGAAACATCGGCAAAAATGCACTCCGGGTCACTACAATTATTTCGGCATCTGGCCGCCCTAGGATAATGATCGAGTGCTTAAAATGAAGGTAAAGGATGCTGCTACAAGTCAATTAACGATTTACAAATGCTACATGAGCTGTGTATTTTTTATAAACAAATAAACGTTCAAACATTTAACATTTAAACGTTCAGTAATTACTGGGAAGGGAATGAACTTGGACCATATTTCGATGTAACTACTTTGTTCTCATTTGGTGTATTTATTGGAGTTTAAGTTATATTTACAGTAAAATGTGAACGCGTTTATGTGACACACGTGTTACAGGACAGAACAGACAGTATATTACAATTTCACTCAAAAATTTCCAACATTTCTCTTATATCAAGTAATTAGAACTTATTCTATCTCATATGTGGTGTAAGTGTTTCTTAATCTGAACAAATTGCATGTTGCAGTGTTGAGTCACAAGCAATCGTAGCTTCCAAGAATCAAATTCGAATGCTATTTCAAGAGGAAAGTATTATACACTGCAATTAAGTGCAACAGCTAGAAAGTCTTCAAATCCAATATTAATCTCTCCTTTTTGTTCAATATCCTTCACTCGAAAAGCATCTGCAACAAGTAATTATATACAATGTACACATGGTTTGTACACACTGCAATTTAATTTAATATAACATTCCACCGTATATATTTATATACCTGTAAACCTCTGAATTTGTACACACAATACAATAAATTGGTCGATAGTAATAGAAGAATGACCATTGGGATCACTCTTCTTTATAAGGAATGAAGTAAACTCTGGACTTAGTCTATATCCCATTTGTGTTAAAGCTGCACTTAATTCACTTTCCTGTATACTACCAGAATTATCGTGATCAAATCCACGAAAAACACCCAGCCATGAATTAATGTAGCTATAAAGTGCTTGGAATTCAAGCATATCTATTGTACCATTTTTCTCTTTGTCGAACATGCCTGTAATCGAAAGATAAAGTCCTTTAAATAAACAAACACATTGCTTTTTATATTTTTATTATAAACCAAGACATTATTCGTTAACAGTATACCTATCATCAGTTTGCACGCGGTATCTGAAAATGTACCGCCTTGTCCGTTTGCCAATGCAGCTTTTAATTCTGTTGCTGTAATTCTTCCACTGCTGTCCCTATCAACAGCGGCAAACCACTGCTGTACTTCTGGGTTTACTTGAGTCTGTGGATCGATCCCTCCATACATTGCATTCTAAAAATGAGCAAGATTCACTTTGAAACGATAATAAAACAGATATGTAGCGAATAATTGACACTGCAGTATTATATGAATAACTGTTATGACATCTTGAAAACCAACAGTACAATTTACCAACGAATTTATTAAGTCACTTTACGAACAAAACGACAATTGGATTCATTTGGTTTATTCGCGAAAGCAGATATTTCAATCTGAATTGCGGGAACGTAATTACCGGATAGGCCATGACTGAAGTTTTCTAGCAATTGACGAACGGTATTAATTACAGTTACAGCATGTATAGCATTCAATTGCAGTTTAGTGCATTAGAGACCGCAGATGGTGTGACGCGTCATTAAATTATACTCATTACGACATTTCAACTATTTCCCCGTGTTACTTATTTGCATGCGTACGTTCCTCGACGTGAAGAATAAAATATATTAATTTAAAGCGCTTTATCGTAGAAGCAAATAGATGACAGGCACAGAAATTCTATATTTTTGTAACGATGCGCTGGGAACGACGGTGCCATCTAACGAATTGTTTCGCATTTAACACGATCGTGTACACACATAGGGGGTAGGGTGTTCACCAGTGTCTGATTTTGCTTGCTTTTTTTGACAGTAGCATTTAGGGAAGAAAAGAACGGCTGTTAGTCGTTATATTTAGCTTTATTAATCGGCCGTCGTATCCAGATCTCACAATGGACGATTTACAGAATTATAAACTGCAGCTTCAACAGGTAAGACGACTTGTTTTCTCTGCTTAACCTAAGTGGAACGATAGAAGGATGGCGAGTCCATTTTTGGCAATTCCCACCTTGTTTACGACATTACACTGTTCAATGAATTCAACGCTTTATCATTCCAGGTGGAAGCAGCGCTTACCACGGATCCAACTAATGAAGAATTGTTGAAATTGAAAATCGATCTCGAGGAAGTAATAGAGCTGACACATGATTTAATTAAATCACAACAACAGGAAAAAAGGCAAGCCAATGGAATGGATGCTAAAGATCCTATTTTACTTGCAGTTCTGGCCAATAAGTGGAAGGTTGGCGATCAGTGCATGGCACCTTGGAGTGAGGATGGAAAGTAAGTTATTATTGTCGATGTAAACCATAAACGTATCCTATTTTTTTACATCGCGTGCAGCAACGGGTGTTCTATATTATTCTGTGTTTTATATTGTCCTAGATACTACGAGGCAACCATAGACGCGATAAATGAGGATGGCGTTGTTAATATAACATTTAACGAGTATAAGAACACAGACGTCACGATGCTCAGCCAATTGAAGTCTGTAGCTAAAAGGCCAGCGTCAGATTGGGCAGATCAGAAGTCGAAGTAAGTTCAGAGGAATTTGTCCATTTTATTTATTGGTAGCTGCCGTTGACACGACTCCCCTTATAATTTTGAACCCATATACAATTTTCTGAGGTACATTGTGGAATGAATTTTGTCAGAAACGACCATCACTAATTGCTCATATTTTTCTCCCTTTATCCCCAATTGGCCATGCTAATCATTTCACTGTTTGATGCGCCTCAATCTGAAATCCCATTATTCTCCTTTGACTTTTGGTGTCGCATTGTTTGTCTACATTGCTGGGATCCAGGAAAAGGTAACAGGAAATATTTGATTTTTATTGACACATAGGTTGCACTTATTATCTCATAATATCATTGTATATAATTTGGTCTACTGTACTAATTTGTATTGCTACTTGTCAGCACAATTGATGTTCTTTGGAGTATACAAATAAAAATTCAATATAGCAAAACTGAATAATTTATTAAATTAATGATTATATCTTCTAAATTGATTTTAATGTATTTAGGTGATTTTACATTATATAATATTCGTATAACACTGTCTGTTTGTTTTAAGATGTAACAACTTTCACAATAATTAATAGCAATTGAATTTCTTACAGCATAATCAGTGGTTCTTTCATCTGACAGTAAAGAGTGTACACGGAAGCCTATTATCCTTGTAAAGAATTAAATACAGTTGTCACTGATGAGTAACAGATTAATCAATTTACAGAAAAATGCAAGCTGCAGCTGTAGCAGGCTCAGATCCTAATAAACAAAGGGAATACCTTAAGAAGAAGAAACAGAGAAAGCTGCAGCGATTTAAAGAACTCGAAGAGGAGCGCGAATTAGAGAAAAACAAATGGCTAGCATTTACGACCAAGGTATCGTTCATGAATAAGTTATAATATCTGATGAATTAACACTCTCTAGTCTATAATGTTCTGTATTTTATTCCACAGTCCTCGAAGAAAGGTGTAATTAAGAAGAGTATATTCGCAACACCGGAGAATGTAAATGGCCGGGTCGGGATTGGTACATGCGGCGTAAGCGGACGAGAAATGACTAAATTCAGCAATGGTGAAAAATGGAGGAGAGGAGCATGAACGCTCTTGTAAATATACAATTTAACATTTCGTGAAATAGACCTATCGATTACTGTTATTCTTACGATAAATTCAGTTCTTTAATGAGCCGAGAACGTACGAGTTTGTGTTGTGAGAATGTTATCATCGTGTATATGAACGAAGAGTGTTTAGCGGAATTTTTTGCGCGTAGCGATTATGTTACGGATGATCAATGACCTGAAACAAATCCTGAAGTCCGGATTTTCTACCTTCGTGAAATGTATGACTGTTTTGTTGTATGAATGTATTTCTAGATTAATACATTTCTGTGGGTATGATTTGTTTGTAATCTGTAATGGATATGAATAAATGTATATTTTAAAGTCAAAACCACGTTTAAATGGCTAAATTATTTAATTCGCTGCAATGGTGCCGTAATATTATACCGTATATGGATTACTTTGTGGTGTATTCTAAACAAATTAATTAAAAAAATTTTTCATAAATATGGAATAAATGATTTTCCCATGAACCGAGTAGTGTTGTGACGCATTATGGCGATGTGGTAATCGCCTCCTACGCTACTTGTAGTTAATTCCGTTAGAAGGATCAAAATGGTCGTTCTAGCGTTGAACAACACGTCACCAGTAGGTGATACGTTCAAGACGATAAAGCTGATATAAGAGGTTGATATACTAAAAGAAAAAAATGACTATATTAAATTTGCTTGATAATCGTGAAGGCCTACAATAATTGTCATTTCATTTGAAATACAGTAATCGTCCTCTAACCTATGTCAATAGTAATTATTGGTACGAACATCAACTATACATTTGACGTTTTCGTCGCGCAACGTCAATAAAGAAACTTGATGTTTATTTTACTCAAATCATGTCGATTACTAAAATTGTGTTTCAATTCTATTGAGAATGATGCACATTTTCTAACAATGCAGAGATGATTCGTAGAAAACAATATTTTACGTCGCTCTCGGTTTATTATTTACAATTTTCATCAAGTGGGAATTGATAAAAAAAAAACAAGAAGACTGACTTTATCGTTGGTAACGAAATAGTTAATTTCAATAAAAAAAACACTGTACTTACCTAAAAGAAAGCATGGAGTCGAACGAGAGAAATCAGTTGTCGAATGGAGACGCCGGGAACAATAGGGATAACATAGATTGGTCCAGATACGGACTACACAATAATGCGGAATCCCAGGGGAATAATGAAGCACGAAGAAATAATAGGGAATACGATGAACTTGGCCCAGAGATGTATCAAACTGGGGCGAACGAATTGTTCGCTCAAGAATATGTAAGCGATTAAAGCAATTTAAATATATGCAATTTCTATTACTTAAATTTATACATTTCAGAGCGCCGATCCATGGTGGAAATCAAACTTTTTCATTTCTCAACCTGTATTGTTTGGAACATGGGACGGAGTTTTTACATCCTGTCTGATTAATATTTTTGGAGTTATTGTATTCTTGAGATCTGGTTGGATAGTAGGCCAGGCTGGGGTTCTTAATGCTGTATTAATAATTTTGTGTACAGGTAGTTAATTACAATTGAGTTTTTAAAGCTTTATAATTTTTTTATGAGATGTAATGTTTTGCTATTGTTTTAGTATGTATCGTATTGGTAACTGTACTGTCAGCTGTGGGAATATGTGAAAGATGTCGCGTGGAAAGTGGCGGCGTTTATTTTCTACTGTCACATGTATTGGGATCAAGATTTGGCGGATCTATTGGATTGCTATATTGTTTTGGACAGGTGGGACAATATATTATAACGTTTATACTTAGGACATTACTTTAAGACTCATTTTAGGCGGTCGGCTGTGCTCTAAATGTTCTAGGGTTTGGAGAATCTATGGCTGGCCTTGTGGATTTGAAATCTGCATGGGCAGAACGTGGCTTCGCGTGCACTGCAGTTATCCTGTTATCTGTTATTAATATCGCCGGTGTGAAGTGGGTTATAAAGCTGCAATTTATTCTCTTGCTAATTTTATTACTCGCTGGCGTGGACTTTATAGTTGGAAGTTTTACTCACGTAAACGTCGGTGAGATAGGATTGCTCATCGTTTTACAATTTTATGTTTTATACTCTTATAATTTTATAAATTTGCAATTTTATAATTTTATGAATATTGCAGAGGCTGGTTTTGAAGGTTGGTTATCGGGGAATTTGAAAAATAATACGTTTACTAACTATCAGGATGGTTATAGTTGGTTCACTGTTTTCGGTGTATTCTTTCCTACGGTAACCGGAGTTTTGGCTGGAATTAATATGAGCGGAGATCTGAAACATCCTTCTACCGATATTCCTAATGGCACTTTGGCGGCAGTTGGAACTGGGTATGATTTACTGAGTGGAAATTAAGAATACCAAATTATTCAACAATAAAACAAAAATTAATTCTCTTTTCTTAATTGAATTTCAGAACTTTCTTGTATTTATGTTTTATAATGTTTCTCGCGGCAACATGCACTCGAAAGGCACTACTTACGAACTTTATGATTGCGTCCAAAGTATCGGGTATTCCAGTATTGCTTTTGGCAGGTCTTTATGTGTCATCATTTAGCAGTTGCTTGGGTGCAATGTATGGTACACCTCGAGTACTACAGTCTATCGCTAGTCAGAACGTTATTCCAGGGATGAGTTGTTTGCAAAGAGGGGTGAGCACAATTGCAGTCATTTATATTCACGATTATTACTTCTTATGACATTAATTGGAACATCACCGAATTTTCTTTTAGAAAGGACCAAACAAAGTACCCGTGTACGCAATGTTAGTGGTTGCCGTTGTTACATTAACTTTTATCATTACCGGACAAATCAACACTCTCGCGCCTATTGTTACAATGCCTTTCCTCTTGACGTATGCGTGCTTGGACTATGCATATTTCGCTTTAGCGCAAACATTCGACATACAATTGTCCCGAGAGCAAAGATTTCAAACGCATACACCTACGTTTGACCACGATTACGGCTCTGCGAGTCACGAAAATTCGATAACGGATATAGATAATGACTTGGATAGTCTGTTCCCCGAACGAATCAGACATAAAAATCTTGTCGTGAGTACTAGAATAAATTCAACTAATTGTTACAGTAGGAAAAAGAAGCGAAATATATATACTCTTTACTATTTACAGAGAAACCCTAGCCTTTCGGACAATAATGTTTATATAGATTCTTCTCCAAGTATCGATGAAAACGGTAGCGGTACTGATAATACGGAGAGGAAAGTTCATATTCATAATAAATTAGGAAATTGGTATAGTCCACTGTGCAATAGATGGTTCTCATTACTAGGGGTGAGCTTTCTGTCGTATATTTCTCCATTAAAATTATGTACAATAATTATAACATATGTTTATTTCGTAGTGTCTTATTAAATTGTTTATTATGTTCCTTGTTCATTGGGGATATGCTATTGCAAATATTGTGGTCGTTTTTCTTGTGTGGAGTTACATTGGCCATGCCAATCCTGCGGTTAAGCCCGGAGTTTCGTCCGAATTTAAATTTTTTAAATGGCTGAGGATGTCGATATTGAGGCTTATGGGGTAATCTTTCTATGCAAATATAATATTTGTTCATAAAATAATTTTTTAAAACATATGAACAATAATACTTGTGAAATTTTAGACGGAAAGTTTATGATTACGAACAAATTGTTGTTACACCCGTGCATCCGGGTGTCGAAACTTGCTCGGCGCAATTGAACGAAGAGAACGAAGATTTTGCTGGAAGGCGAAGATATCATCAGACAGCCACAGTTACGGGGCAATATGTTAACGTTGAATGAAAAACCGAATTATGGAGGATAAACGGGAGAAATATCAGATGGGAGATAATATATAGATTACTTTAACGAAAGGGACTGTATAAAAAGAAACATAGTACTTTCATAATTCAGAGTAGGACAAAAATGCAGGAAGAAGAAGCGTTGTAATCATCAACGCTAACGAACGCACAAACTTAGTCTAATTGAAAATATTTCATATCTTAGGCACAAGGAATTTTGTGTAAAATGCCACGCGGTAGCCTTAACAATCGTATAAGAAAATAATATGAACAATATCGTGCCAGAGAGGCTGAACTACAGAAGTAGCTGGCACTGAAGATTTTGTACCAGTTGAAGCCGCGATTTTATACGACATACTGCCAGAAGCATTTCGAAGATAGAGGGTCCATATATTTAATAAATTATTTTAAGAACTATGTTTTGTAACGTGAGATTATTTATTCTTCGTAGCCTCTATAATTGTTAGTTTCCGTCAAATCGCAATATTATAAGTAACGTATGGCAGTATCGAAGGAAAATGTCAGATATCTCACCATTAACGATATCATAATATTTATTACGAATACTCTGTAAATACGTAGTGATAATATATTTATATGCTATTTAACATTTTTATAAATGTCACTACAGAGATGAGTATGTTATTAATAAAATGTCCGTATAGATTAACAAACAAAATACATGTATTCATTTGACTTGAACTCCCCTCCATTCATTGTGTAGCAAATTTGAAAATATTAATTAAATAAAAATAAGAATAATAAATAGATATTATGAAAAATATATATTAATAATTAATATTTAATATTTTCAAGTTTGAAGATTCTATTCCCCCCTATTCATTGTATAGCAAATTTGAAAATATTAAGTGAATAAAAATAAAATATATATATATAATTCAAATTCTTGTGAAGATACTATTCTAGTCAAATGCGTGCGAGTAGTTATAACTTTGGCGGGATATTCTATTTTCCAAGTCATAATATATTTATAACTTTTCTGGTGTTTCAATGTCTAATATTAATTTTTATTACAATTGTGCGTCGTTGATACATTAAAAAAAAACAAAATTTCTACGAAATAGATGTTAAAAGGTTAACTATTTCTCATTAAACGTCAAATTTGAAGTAAATGCATTTCCGGTGTAGTTGTGCAACGATGTGCGTAGTGCGAAACGGCAGAACCTTGTGAAAGTTTGAAGGAAGCGTCGTGTCGGAGTGATTGTGTTGTGTTAATTTTTAGCTTAATTTTTCATTTTTAATGTAAAATATATATCTTTTCCTGTTGCCCCTTTATTTTTGATAGTGTTAGAGTCAGTGATCGATTGTTATATTATTCTTTAACATATTCATTCGCGATTCATAGTTCAGTAAAGTAGTGAGAAAGTGAGGTGCTGGGGAGGCGGGAAAATGTCCGAATTCGAAATGATCAGAGCGTCGATATTCTATTCTTCTGTAAAACAGGTAAAGTCCTTCGAGTTGAAAGAAGTACAGTGGGTCAAATGCAAACTTACAATAAAGTTTTGTTCGTGTTCAACTTTGATTTCTTATATTTTCAGATTTCTGGCTTCTACTTTTGCGAACTACATCGACCGCCATCAATGTTCCAACTCACGCCGCTCGACGCTGGTAATTCTACTTTTCATCGAACGTGAGTTACAATTAATGCAAGCGATAAAATTATTGTTTTCAACGAAACCAAGAACACAACATCCATTTCATTTTTTATTCACGCCGAGCACAGAACTTGTTGCACATTTCGACGTTGGAAGTAAATTTCATTTACGATAGTTGTCTTACCATTCATGTTTGCCATTAATAAAACGAAACGAACACGTGAAATTCGCTATGTTTAATAAGTAGTCATATAATGAGAAATATATAAAAGTGGAATAATTCTAAAAAGCAAAGTATTTATTTCTAATATCGTCTAATATAGAGATCGATATAGAAAAAAATATTAACATCACCAATACTGTAGTATGATTATACGAGTTGAAACTACATATACATATATATGTTATATATACGTGCAATCGAACGATACAAAACATGCAAAAACATTATTTGTATTCTTTTGGTAGAACGTTCTACAGCTTGGTTCGAAATGTCCTACAACGATTCTCCAACACTTTATTTTATACTTTTCGTTGTTCAAAAGACTTCGACTACCATACTCGTTACTTTCCCACCCTCGATTTTCTCGTTCCTTACATGCGTTAATTTCACATACCCCCGCTGGTTATCTTTAATTATACCACAAGACCTAAAAATTTAAGATTCTTAAATTGCAATCTAATAGTCCAACATATATTATTCATTCCTGAGGGTTCAGTAGCCAGGTATCATGCTTCGTCCAAAGCTCTGGTATACGCATGGCTATTAATCGCTCCAGATTCGGCAAGTACCGGCCAAACTCGCGGCGAGAGCTTCGGAGGCCATGAGGTTCGTGGTGATCTCATGGGTAACCGCGTTGGTTAACCCACCTGCGCGTGCCAGCCTCTTAGGTGGTCGTGTTAAAATCCCCCATAACGCCAGAATGCTAGATAATTAGTAACGCTGTCTCAGGGTGTACTTCCGACGGACTATACTGCACTATACTGAATTTTTGCTGGCAATTTTGCCGGACAATGCCCAGCTGGTAGCCAAAGAGGTATTTGAGAACCGTTCAGGACAAGTACAATTTTATTTAATTAAAGGATTGATCGTTCCTCAGGGACGGGCATAGGTGTTCCCATTGGTCCTGGTGAAACTTTCTTGTCGCACAGATGAAAGAGCGAAGGGGATCGTGGTGGATTTATGTTTGCTCGGTTAGGTGGATATTCGATTGTTTAATTGTTCGAAAGTTTAATTGGATAGCACGGTGAAATGGGATAGGTAGTAGCGGGCTGTAGGCAACGACGATATCAGTAAAATTAGAACCATATAGCGGAGTTTGTTATGAGTTTGACTACTATATATTATGTATATAGTTATATTTAAGTGTTTATATTAATTGTTGCACCACTACAGTTTCTGTACGAGACCTCGAGTTTATAGATCGATCATTTGGTATGAAATATTTTTCTAAAGGTCTCTCTTGCACGCGTCAAATAGCTGTGTTTATGAGACTCTGATACTTTCGTCTGAACTATAGCTACTTATACTACTGATCGGTCAGCCGGTCATAGACCCTTACCGCGGTATCTTTGAACCTTACACTTTTAGTCTTTCTAGTTTAGACTCGGCAATTCAGTAATTATAGTACCCTAATTTTTATTGGCAGGCTTTAATTTTATTCGAATTAAATAGGAAGGAAAATCGACATATTTCGCAAATTAACGAATGTCCACAAATTGATCACAGGCATATGATTCTTTATGTAGAACGACCGAACTCGACTTAACGGTCCTTCAATATCTTTGAGACAAACGTTTCGTCAAATTCAGTGCCTTACACTGACTTGTGTCGTCGCTTTTATTCGAGACGAAATTAAATCAGCAGCATTTAATTCAGAGGCACTGTGTTACAGTTCGTAACATATGTAAGTGAACGTCAATTTATTCTTTCGCGCCGAAAGCCTCGTAAAACCTGGTATCATACGTTTTACCAGTACCATAAGTCATCATATGGTTACATAGATCGAAAATTCTTTTAGCATATTATGCCTTCCTGGGACGTGCCTCGAAAGAACGCGGGGGGAAACTTTTACGACGGCGCGACGTATACGTTCCTTCGTTCCCACAGAAGTATGTATTATCGGAAATTTATTCAAAGGGGACACTGCGTATACATTGAGTGGGCAGGTTCACATAAATGGACCACTTTATCCGTCAGCCGATGGAAAAGCGAGAGAGCGAGTTTTTAAACAAGCGACAGAAAACAAGAAGTCCTTGCCGTGATAAAAACTTCACGCGAACCTAGAATCACTGCGGAGCCAGCGGTTCGTCGAAACCAATGATTTTTCCTTTTTTTTTTCTTTTTAGAAAAATGTTTAGCTGCTACTTCAGAAATCCATGAACAATCTTTGCAACGTTGTATCCTTATTGTCGATAGTAATGTACCGTTTGCGTTGGTTCGCTTGCGGCACCGACATTGCCTTTGCTCGAATTTGTGAAGCTTGAGTCGCACAGCAATTGGGATCGGGAATGATTGAATTAAACATGGTTAAATTTCGATGACTCTGTTCTTCTAATTGTATTTAATATACAGGTTTTATTGCTTGGGAGCGCTTCCGAATTACAACTGAATTTCTCCCGATCGTGTATGCGCTGGACAATCCCACGCAATGAAAGTAAATGTGCGATGCATGCGTTTACATTCGAAGGTAAATAACGATATCGCAATGCACGGGCAACAGAAGATTCGTCGTCCACTGTGTCCGCTCGTCGACTTCTCGACTCGTTCGATCGTCGCCTAAGATCGTACCGGGGCCGTCTGAATGAAAAATCCGTATATTGGATGGGCGGATAAACGGCAGCAGAAAGTAATCGAATAAAAACATGCTATGTACGGTGTAACGACATAGCGGCTTCTGTAGATCTTTTGGATCAAAGCCGAAACGCATCTAGATCTACACGTACCCTGTACCTTTTCGTCTTCCACCCATAAAACCATTGTCCTCCATTAACCCACTACCGTCAAACCACTCCTCTTCTCGACGCTCTGTCTCGATTCCCAAAGATTCAGCCTCTCGTCCCGTTTCATTCGCCGTTCGACCGCCTCGCTATCGTGTATACCCGTCGATCCAACCGATTCGCAATCATCAAATTCCATTCCGAACCGCGACGATCGCGCGCCCTCGACCGGTTCCCTCTCGCGACAAGAAGGAACTGCTACATCCAGGTCCGGTAGGTTCTGGCGGCAAGGCACCAAGCCTCTGCGCGTCGGGCGGACGGTAAAGGGATGAGTCGGTGTAGGCGGAGGCGTACTGTGACGCCGGGTGACGGTTTCGAGTGGCGACCAGGGCGGGAGGGTTAAAAAGGGGGGTTGTTCGCCGACGCCGGGCGTCGAGTTCCCCTGGTGGGGCGTTCAGAGGGGTGGGAAGCCGGTGTTCCGCCGGCGTGGGATCCTCTAGTTGGATGTCGGATCCACGGTAGAAACTTCAGTACGCGATCAACCACCGACGTGTGTTTACGGTCGGAGCTCCAGCGGAAGCTGCGTGGCCTGGCTGCTGCGGGGGGGTGAGAGCTCACTTGTTTCTGACCTTTTGTTCCGTTCCACGACGACCGAACACTCGAACCGTTCACCGTAAAGTGAACAACGAGACAATCGTTGCGCGGCCGGTCGTCGCGGCGCTGTCGCCGAAACGTTGTATCGATGGTCGATTGTAGCGCGATATTGGAGAGGTGAATTGCTTCGCTTGGATTTCATGTGATTGTGCCACGGTGGTATTGTTTTACGGGGGCGTTGGGGATGGTTTGGTTGATCCGTTGGTGGCAAGGCGGTGAATCGCCACGTGTCCTCGTGGAAGGGTGCGTGCGAAGGTTCGCATCGAATTAACGAGCCGCTCGTTAGGGCTGCCCTCGGCCGGGAATTTCGGGATTGCTTCACCCGTTTCCTCTGACATGTGCTTCCGGTTGTTAGATGAAACGGATGCGCTGAAACGGATTCGCCGAGTGGCAGAGCGGGCGAAGTCGCACCGACACGTTTCGATCCGGAATTCTTGGATAATTGGTATCCGCACCCGTTTGATTTCCCATGCCTGTGCTTGACTCGAGGGTTGTTAGATTCGTTGTATTCAACTGTTGCGATGTTCGAGGGTGTATGTATATGTTATGCACATTTCCCCCCATGCGATATTGGACGTATGTTAATGCTGATTTTGGTAAAGCATTGGGAGTCGAGGATTGCACAGTTTCACAGATTTCACAGGTTTTTTGTAATGTGAACTTTCTATTTTCTGGTTGCTGGTTCATTTTAGCAAATTTTGTTTATGATATCGCCGATGTCGGTCGAATTACACTGTAGCGCGTGGAAATGATCGGGACGATTCTGCGTAAAAGGGGTCGTGTCCCATGGCTTTTAATGCGCCTTACCAGGTACTTAGAAGTAGCTTAATAAGGTGCTCGTTAAGATCGCATAGCCGGTTCATCCGACATTAAATTTCCCCATAAACCAAACTATCCAGCATATTTCTAACACGCGGAGCCCCGTTCCACGTTGTTCTTGCGCACTTCTGTCGCTTTTTATCCCGGCGACCATGGTTTTCGGGAAGTGGTCGCGAATCTATGAAGTTCAGCACCTCTTCGGGGTCAAGGAGGTAATATAGAAAATCGTGCCATCGTTCCACCAGAATCTCAGGAGTATCAGACGTTTTATGGTACCCATCGAAATTCGTGTGAAGTGAAATCTCTCGATGCTTTTATCCCCTTTAATGTTTTTTTCTTTGCTATTTCCTCGTTTTACCAAACACCGGCCAATCAGCGCCACGGGGATCGTACGGTTTCAGCGTGAAATGTTCAGAGTTTCGTATAATCGATCTTCGTCCGGCAACGTCGGCCAGCATGTATTTTCGGTGAGAATTTCGCTGAGAAGAGTTTGATTCCAATCTGTCATTTCGAACGGAGGAAATAGGTCAACCGAACTGTTTTCAAGGGGCTGTCTCTCGCGTGAAAATTCGCAGTACGCGGTAATCGTTTGAGGCCACGGTGGGGAAAAAAAAGGGTGGGAAAAAAAAGGGTGGAAAAAAAGAGAAGCGATGAAATCGCGCCCCGTTCGAGGATCGGCTTCCTTTCAATTCAAGGCTCGACAGTGAACGAGCTCCCCGCCTGAAGATATTTAACATCTTCGCGGGAATTCTCCGATAATTGTCGTGAAATGCATGAGCGAGCATAGAGCTTCAATCGACCAGTCGCTTTCTCATGAAAATATTCCATTTTGTAATGGAATTGTATTTGCATGAAATTACATCCAGAACAAGTACGGGCGAACAATCGTGTACACCAATAATCTGGCGGCAATAAGAATGCACCGATGAATGGTACAATTTGAACATTCAGCGAATTATTAGTTGTTTGTAACAGTACACAGTTGAACGAAGATGTACCCGAAGAAATTGTAGTAAAATATTTCTGCGATGTACAGAAAATTTCCACGCAGAAACTGTTCTCTTTTTCGAACAAATCTTCTTAGATGCGTTTTTATGAAAACTGATTTAGCGCTAATAGTCGAGACCAGGTTAAGATTTCATCGAGTTCCGCGCAGGATATTCTTAATGATTTTTTCCCGACGAAAGATTAAGCGACGAATACATCTCCATTTTATAGAATATTTTACTGGATCCCGTTCGGCGGATACAAGGCGGATCAATAATTCAGAGATTCCGGTTTCCCTTAGCTTCCAGTCGGAGAATGGTTTTCGGAATTCGTCGTAAAAAAAAAAAAAAAAGAAAAAATACACCCGGATCATTTTTATTCCGAGCCGTAACAAGTTTATTCGCGGCGTAGCATCCTATAAAATGAACGTAAACCGTCACGTACAGGCGTAGAAGGTATTTCAAATTTTTTTGCTTTCACGATATCGTACACGACTGATTGCAGTGTTTAACGATCCACGGGTGTCGCGTATAAAAACACTTACTTCTTGGCGCTACTTACCACGTTGGGAAAGTGGACGGCCGAGGCACTGATCTGTTAAAAGATTCGCGAAATGAACATCCAAGTTGAGGCGAAGCTGAACTACGCCCAATAGCGATCGGCCCGATATTTCTCGGCAAGCTAATAATTGATGCCGGCATTCGAAGGCCGGGCAATTTCAGTGTCAAGGTGGCCGTTGATCAGGGGTTGCTAACACAGGAGTATTCGAAACTCCTCGGGGTAAGAACGCGAGGAACGCGATGCTACAGGGTGCACAGAATCGCGGTGGTGGTGCCAGTTTGCGGTGGAACACGTAACCCACACTGGCGCTGCTGTTGGAGTGTAGTAAAAGTGGTGGTGACGTAGTTGTAGTAGCGGTAGTGGTAGTAGTAGTAGCAGCAGCAGCAGCAGTAGTAGTAGTAGTAGTAGTAGTAGTAGTAGTAGTAGTAGTAATAGTAGTACGATAGTGGGTACAACGGTGTGTCTGGCGAGTTCATGAATGAACGACCACTTCGCTTTCGCGCGAACGCTAATGGGCTGCCTTTCTCGCTAGCCGAATTCGCCACTCGTATTTTTATTACGCCCTTGTCCCCGGTTACCTGTTACTGTTGTAACAATGTAACGGATCAACCCCTTGGGCGTCGATTGGCGATTACGGCTACAAGCGGATTACTATTAGGGTTCGGCGAGGAAAGATAATTTGGTCATTCGAGTAAATATAATAGGCGAACTGCGAAAGCAGGTGGGATAATTGTCTGCGGATGGGCATTGGAAGTAACATTTGCGTACGTTCCCGTTGCTTTTTTCAACTTTGCTGCTATCTGTGTACAGACATATACTGCCCTCTTCTTCCTTTGAATTGTCCACTTCGTCTGCGCACAGTAACCCATAAATTCGCCGATTCGTACGGCCAGTTAAACAAGGCGTCCAGTCGATCCATCGCGGTCCAATTTACTTTTCGCGCAGCTGTTTCTTTTTTCCCGTATTTTGCTCGCCGGCCAACTGCCACGTTTTCCGAACGTCAGGCCAGTCGATCGTGTCTCGTTTTCCCGTCGTTAATGAGAAATCAACCCCGTTTACCCGGCTATTTGCGGAGCCGTCCAAACACGTTCTTATTTTTCTATAATTATTTCACGGACGGAATAATCAAACACCGTCTGCTCAATGAAAACGATTCCACCGGCGTTTCGCATTCCACCTACGAAAATAAACTTTTTTACCCCGGTTCGTTCGTATTGAAAGCTCCGGTCGGCAGGGCGAAATTGGCATAAAACTTGCGTGGAATTTTATGGCAGGCGTGTAACCGCACGTTTGTAAAGCGTTTCGTATTCCGGGGGGCAACTTTTTTTTACACGGCGGAGCTGATCATTCCCCTTTTCCATCGCCGTATTAATGGCATATATTTAATGACGATTGCGGTTGATTGGTGAAAATACGCGTTACGAACGCGTAATGATTTTCAACGGGGTCCGGTTCCGCGCGTCGGTCAATACTCGGCTCCGTTTTCGCGGAGAACGAAAATCATCGTGAAACTCGCTGCATTATCCGTTATTCCGTCACGAAAGACACGTTTCGCGGATACAGCACGCTCGACAGCGGCGCCGAATGCATGTATTAATGCCGGTTCGAAATATTAAATACGATATCGAGCCGAGCGCGAATAATAATGCTATTATCTCGTGCGGAGCAATCGTTAATTTATATGGAATAATAGCGGACGGCTTTGATGTTTTTAGCTCTTTGGGTCGGGTTTCTTCGGGGCTCTTAACGAATCGCTCCATTAACATTTCGAAACGGTCGACGGCCTTTCATAAATTTTATATTTATTAGTTGCCGCTCGTTTGCTTGCGCTCCGAATATAATGAACTGTTGATGTTTCAATATCCACTCGACTGGTAAATACGGGAGGGGAGGAAAAATCGAACGAGAAAGTTTAATTATATGTTGTCGTGCGAGGCAGTTTAAATAGATTTGATTGTATGCGAAATTGAAAGTTTCGAGAATTTCTGATAGCCTCGGTACGCGTCCATGGTATAATGGATTTTATTTAATGGATGGCCAATTTGGACCAAAAGCGTATTTTAAGCGTATTAAAAGCTTATTTTTTGTATCATTACTTGTAACAATGATTAAAGATTAAATAATTCGCTGCAAATTAGCCTCCCCCAATGCGAAGGGAAATATTTTCTTGAAATACCACTCAAGTAGGGGAAACGATTTTCGTGGGCTGCAATCGTGGCCGAAACGCATCCTTCCGTTCCCCTAATATCAACAGAGGTCTGCGTGAAATTCGAAAATAAAAGATCTAACTTAGAATCGTCGGAAATCACGATTCCTCCTTCGCGGTGTAAAATTCGACGAAAATGGCTGTCCGATGGACGTGTAACAACTGACGAGTGGTGCACGCGAGATCATTCGAAACGTTGCACCCGGAGGGTTAATAACGCCGCTGGTGTTATGGTAATAAAGACGAATGGGCCAATTAACCCCCGTAGTCAGTTAATCTCACCCCCTACTTTATCATAGCACGTCGTCGCACTTCGCTTTTAACGATCGGTGTAAGCATTAATGTAGCGATAAGTTATATCGCCAAGGAAACGATACGATTTCACGCCGGACATTTATAACTGGACAGAAATAATTAATTTCTGCGCGTTGTACTCGATGAATTTAAACAGGGCCGGTCGGTCGCGCTGTTATAAATCATGGTTGGTAGCGAAGGGGCGGGCGTTAAGACTGGGTGTCGCGTTAATCGGTAATTCACACTTTCGTGTTAATTCAATCGGCGCCACCGTTACACCATATCGTGCCGGGGGAAATAATTTTGAAATTTATTTAATCGACGTTACGTGTCGCGCTCGCAACACCGCGTGAAATATTCATCGTCGCGCCGGTCGTTCTCCTTGTTTATCCGGGTGAAATTTTGTTCCGGACATTTTTTTGGGGGGGAATTTCATGTTAATTGTATACCGTTCCGGGTTTTCTCGCTGAAATTTCAACCGCTGTTTCGCTTATTTCATTTGATTGCGAACCTGTGATCTGGATAATTTTAATTTCTGAACAATCTCGAAGGCGGTCAGAAATTGGAACGATTTCGCACGTTTTATTTAACGGTTTATTAAGACGAAAAGTTCAAAATTCGTTAATTAAAATTTGCTGGGTAAGTCGGAGGCACGGCTTGCGAGTTTATTTACACGTTTTTTTAAATCGAAACCACCGTTCGAATTATGAATGCGCAGTGGAAGCGTGCGAAGCGACATCGCGTTAGTCCAGGGTGTTTTAATTCGCTCCGACGAGATTTCTCTAAAGTCTGCTTTTGATTTATCGGAAGCTCGCAAGATTTCTGTCAATTAAGGGACTTCTAAGCTCGAAATTCGTTACCGGGATATTAATTTCTTCGCGCGAAGGAAAATTGCCAGACATTTTGCCTCTTTCCGTTAACTAACCGCTAAGCGACAAACATTTGCCGTCTGCAAAGTTCGTAAGTTTTGTACACAAATAAAATTATTGAAATCTTGCGAAACATAATTGGCGTATTACTATCGCTAAAGTCTAATTGCTGCGCAAATGCAATTCATTGCGCATCGCGCAGCAGAAAACGAAATAAACAAACAATCAAAAGAAATAGCCGAAAACAGCACCGCAAGAAACAGATGGCCCTTCTCGTCTCACTGAAATCCCAATCACATCTATCGTACGCGTACGCCTTATCTCAAGCAATCATCAAATGATCGAACAAACGCGTTTGCAAAGAAATCCGCGCTATTGTCACCGAATCAACCGTGCCCATATCACAGACCACCTGCCGGCTGCTTTCACAAGCAACCGAACGGCGCGAAGCTGCGATTAATAATAATCACAACGGACGGATAGGGTGCGTGTCGTTCGTGACGACAGATGTCGATGGGCATCGCTCGAACGGGGTAGCCGACGACGCGGAGGGGTCGAAACAAAAGTTTTTCGTCCCCTTGTCCGGTCGAAAAGCCTTGCGCTTGCCTCTTCAAATATATACATACTTCCAGTCACTCGCTTCCCGACCCCTTCCCAAGCTGATTTCCTTCTTCTTTTTACTCCGCGTCCCGTCGAGGAAAAATAGGGATTCTCGGAAGTTCCCCCCACCCACCCCACCCCGCTCCTTCCTCCATTTTTTTCCCACCCCCAGACATTCTTTCTTCCCTCTTTCTTGCCAATTCCATGGGAATTCAGCTTACGATGAGGCTCGAGTGGCACTCGTATCGAGTCGATGGCTGGCAGGACGAGATTGATAGGAAAGATCACGATGATATCGATGACGAACGCAACGGCGCAAGGGGAAGATCGATGCCGGAAGTATCTTTGTGTAGTGGGAACGGTTTTATCGGGCACGTCGAACGACCTGCTGCAACGGAATACTCGACGGGGCTGCGGTTTCGCGAATTTACGAGCGGATTCTTTGCAAGATAGGGAAAACAGCACAATATATACATACATACATACATACATACATACATATATATGTATATATCTATATATAAAAAAGGAAGAAGAAACAACCATTGTCGAAGAGCGTGTTCGGCAATTCCGCGCCGGTAACAGGCTAATAACGACGAAGGCTATTAAACGCCATTAAATTCAGCATAAAACTAACGGGCCGGGGAATTAACGCCGCCGTTCTAAAAGGAAACGAAAAATAATGATCTTTCTGTGTTGAGCCCAGGCAATTCTCTCGGCGCGCTCGCCCGTAGCCGAGTCGTTCCGCGGGCTTATTAGAATTTTTCGTTTGAGATATCCACTTAATTGACTTCGCGTGAACGGATGAGAAGAAAGCGGGTTGGCGAGGATTCACGGCGGAGAAAGGGGGACAGGGTAAAAGGGGGTAGGAGAATAAGTGGCGGAGAGGTTGGTTAGGGGTCTCCATTATCGTAATTAATACTATTACAATTAACGCGGCGGAGACGTCGGCGTGCTCGTCGAGCGAGCTTGGATTCCTTTTGCTGCGCCTTTATCGCGACCAAGCTTTTCCGGCTACGTAACGAGCCGGGGACTCGGCTTACGAATATTCTTGGATTTTCGCGTACGCGTCTAGCGAGCAACCCTTTCCTTTTCTCCCCTTTACTTTTTGCTCGACGGCTCGGTCAGAAACGGAAGCCACGCGACCAGTGCGCGACCAAGTCTCCGATTATTTCATTTCTCGAGCGGCGGATATTTCTAAAGACACCTTCGAGACGCAACTGGCACTCGTTCTGCACGAAAATCTTTGTCTCGGCGATTGAAGTGTTAGAAATTGATATTTAGCTTAGAACCACTGTTGGAAATTGAATGCTTTGCTCGTTGACGTAAAACATTTAATAGGTGTTTAAATTCGTATATGTTTCTCGCGGGACGAAGCTCGCTTAGTTTAAACAATTTAGTTTTCACAACGATACTCTTGGAAGCGTGCGCTATTGAAATTCGAGCAGGATTATTAATAAAACGTTCCAAATTCGATGACGCTACATCTACTAAACAACAACGCTACTTCTAACGCGAATGAAAAGTAAGAAATGGAGAAGGTTATACAGCTCACTCCCCGATCCATCGTGCTAGATGGGCCGTCGTTTTTTAATCGTCCAGCGAAAGTTCAAGCCCGAAGCTCGCACGCCGCTTCCATTACCGTAATCAACCTTCCCTCATCTCGCTCCAACGGGTTTAGCAGCCTGGATTCCATTCAAGACGCGTTTATCACCGGGCCAGGTTTGTTAGGACGTGCAAAAGTCTCGTCACGAAGAGTCTCGGATCTCTAGGACCGGCCGTGAATAAGAGTGTTTCGTTCCATCTCGTTTGCCGTGCGTCAGTCGTCCGGTTCCAAGTTTTTATCGCCGTCCGCATTGTTGCACGACGCGTGCACGCTTCTCCCTCGGCCCCAGGTTTCCGCGAGCGTGTCGCATCTTTCACTTCCTCGTCGAAGCACGTGTCTCGCGTCGATTAACGTTCCCCGCGAAGCGGTAGCGGGCCGACACGTAACACGCGTTCATTAATTCGTTTGATAAATTAATCCGCGCCGTCTCGCCGGACGATCAATCATCCGCCGTGTCTTTGCGGCAACACGATCGATAGATCGCAGAGTTACCTCGTCGGCGCGGATCTGCCGTGCTGATCAGGTGAACAATGGATCCCTGGCCCCGCGATAATCTTCGCGACGGAGGATAAATTATGTTCGGAGGCGGCGCGGCTGGAAGCACGGCCGATTTGAAAGACATTAGGTCGGCGATGTTACTCTTAATTTGTCATCCGGAGCCTCGGGGTTAGGATCGCGTTAATTTATGGCGTAGGAATCCGACGTATCGGTGTATCTCGTACATGCCGGTTCGTCGCGGCGACGTGAAAAGCTGAACCGTCATTTATCATTGCTACGCGTCTGAAACGTTGACCCGGCCTCCGACGTTTTGATCTATAATTTTAATCCGGTCCGTCGACGGGCGCGGGTATTGCGTTATTCTGTGCATGACGGCCCGTTCAGATCGTGCGAACACTTCGGAACTGTGCCACCGGTGCTTACGATTCTCGCGATATGGGGTGGGATATTATTGACGGTAAAGAAATATCATTATTGCGAGAGGATTGATATTTTTCTCTTGTTCTGAAGTGTCTTGTAGCGGGGAAGACGAAGGACGACGAACCGACGAATTCATTTCATCGGGGACGAAGCGAATTTTTGGTGCACAGGTGCGAAGAACCCGACGGATTCCCGCAGATGTGAAAAGTTAGCAACGATGTTTTTAAGGACACGTTAAAAATTCGGGGGAACATTTTGAACATTGTGAACGTTTTATCGCTAATAATATTGCCGCGTTATTGTTCGACGGAAGCCGGCGAACGAATAATGTTCGAGCCGATCGAAAGTTTCCGGTAACAGAATATTCGTGGACCAACTTGCCCAGTTATTATTCTATCGCGAAAGCTCTGATTTATCTGTCGATTCGGCAATTTTAACAACCCCCCCGTTTCTCACGTCCCGCGCGAAACTGTGAACATTCGCTCCTCGTTGTTTCAGGATCGCGTTTAATTATGCAATTTCGGTTTCCGTCGTTGTTTTCGATCTTTCTCCCTTTTTATCGCAACGCGCGTCGTTTACACGCTAAATGAATATTGTCGCGGCAAAATTCCTTGTCGCGATCGCTTTTGCAAAATTGATACGCGCGGTCTGTATTCATTCATTTGCGGTGCTCCTTCCTCGTTTATCGATCGGGCCCTCATCGAGCGCGCCCGAAATTTGATTAAAATATTAGCCGCCCGCCAGAAAATTTGAATCGGGCTGAATATTACAGATTCAAGCACCCGCGGCATCCGTTCCGTGGAATGTTTGTCGGAATTTCTATCTCCCGGTTGCGACCCGGCGAAATATTAAAATATCGATAGACAACGCCGCTTCATCGCGAATTTCGAAATTTCGCGACTACGACACGGCAGAATTGATACCTGGACCGAGCGGGCTCCGAGGTACCCAACAGTTTCCACACGTTTTTCTACGAGGAGAAAACGGAACACCAATCTGTATCGCCACGTTCGCTACCAATAATCAAAAACGCTAATTATGTACTTGTAAATTTTCTATATTTTTGTTGAATGCGAGAACAAGCCGAACGAGTAGTCTATTAGATATACCTATCGCAGAATTGCTTCTACCTTTCGGCAGATCTTGCGCGGAACTTCGTCGTACTAAATAAATTCGCATTGCTTCCCCGGTTCCTCCAAATTCTTCGCCTTTGTCGAAGCGCATTGCTCGGTTGTTGCGTTTCATTTGCGTTACTCCCGCTGTCTGTTCGTGCCGCGGTATTCGGTAGGCAGTCGGGTTCATTAATGGAATTAACGAGGCGACGGCCAGGAGACGGCGTAACAAAATGTGAATATAAAAAGAGGCGTGTAAAAAAATTTACGAGCCGTTAAAACGCGGTATTCGCTGCCGTGGCAGCGAGTAATCTAGAGTGTAAAAATTTACGACCGGTCACGCCCATCGAATTTCTCTCTGACTGTTTGTTCGAGGGGCTGGCTCCGCTCGTGTAAGCGAAAAGCACCGGGTATTCCTTTCGGATCGTACCACTTTCGATCCGCACCGGCTAAATTCATGGTGCTTGATATACTGTGTAGATTCTGCACTTTACAGAGTTCCTCTGTTTACGGACAGTGGAGAGCTATTGTTCAATGGTTTCGGGAGGGAAAAAAGAAAATTATACGGAGTAATTTCTACTTGATTTTGTTGAATCGGGTAGTATTTGCCGTGAGATAGTTGATTGCGATCGATATTCCGATCGTACTTATTTCGAGGAAACTTTTTGTTGAGAAAATAGGAATTTTCCTCCTCGTCTGTGGCGAGGAATTATATTTGTTTAAGAGATCGTGTTATTTGCGATCGGACCTATAATTCTGTTCGACATAATGGCTTGCGAATCAATTCATTGCCGTTCAGTGGATAATTGCAAGATAGTTTTTACTTTATATATTTGTGTCTGTATTTTTACGTACAATATAAGTTAAGGAATTTATTTGTTGATCAGGGACTATCGTCCGCGGAGCGACGAAGAAACGAATGTAAATCGTTTTTGGACGAAGGAAATACATATATTATGATAAATACATATTTGTATTCTGAAATTAAAATTCACACGAGTCATTTCTCCTATATTTACATTAACGACGTACACTCTTTCGAGCTTTCACCGTTCAATCCAAATACGCTTCTCTGCGAAATTTAATTTACGTCCGACCGGCAGGTTGTAATTTTATTTGGCTTGACGCAGCTTTGTGACTGCAGCTATATTCCGGTTTCTATATTAAGAGAATCGCAGATTGGCTCGCATATTTAATTCAGCGCTCGCCTTTATTTCACCCGCAACGATTCGTTTATTCCGCACTGTCAGTACTGTCCGTCGTCTTTCGATCACCCTGTTCTCGTGCTAACATTTCACGGACATTGCCCGAAAGGCGTCATCGTTTTCACGTTTGACTTGCCCGAACGAAAATAATATTCGCGATAATAATATCGGGATCGAAGGTTGACGCGTTTCTAGGATAGAGTTTCGTTCTTTTACGATCAAGCAGAAAGGAGGAGCTTTGTTGTCAGTGAAAAGACGGGTATGGCTGTTGCGTCAGAATAGAATTAATACCGCCATGGTGTTCAAAACCCCTTCGAGTTAAATTAATTCCATTCCTTTGATGCGCGAGCCGCTATCTAGAGGAGGGAAGCATCGGAGATACGATTTCACATAGGGGACGAGTAATCCATAGGTGCACCGGTGAAAAGAAAACGTCGCGCGATACATGTTTGAAAAAAAAGAAAAAAAAAACGAGAAGGAGGGCAGAGAAGAAGAAAAACAGCACGGCCGACAAGATGAACTCAGCTTTGACATGGTGCAACGACATCGTCTAGAAAAGCCGGTCGCATTTCCTACGCGGAATCTAATTCCAGTCATCCATTTCCCACTCCATCCCGGGACTTTTCTCATGAATATGACGACCAGTGACAGCATGCAAATATTCTCAGCTGGAAATTTATATCCGTGCCCGCGCGAGTTGCGCGAGTCAAACGAGCTTTCACAGTTGATTCGATTAATTGTGGATTACGCCGAGGTCGGGCACGTCTTTTCATTCTGCCATCTTTCTTTCATTTCTTGGGACGGGCGATTCGCAAATTGGCCACCTTCGATGGGCGCGTTCGTTCTCTCCTTTCGTTATTGCTTGACGAATCGAATGTGTACGGTGCGGAATTATATTAACAATTTTCGCCAGGCAGAACGGCGAAAATGTAACGAATACTGGCGATAAAGAAATATAAATATTTCATTTGAAACGTGGACTCAGTTGGCAATCTTATTCTCTCTCACTTATTCCATTTCAAAGCTGCACAATTTTTACTTTATCATCCCCCGAACTCGCCAAGAATTCTCCCCCGTTCGAGGAGCCGTTGATCCCGTCAATACTCAACGTAATGGTTCGTTAATGCCTCGAACGAAGTTACGACACCGATCGTGACGTGGAAAAGAATTCCATGAAAATTTTACGACGCCGACGGAGAATCAGGATTATGCTACATCGGTAATCCACTTTGTCGAGGCTACAATCGACTTAATACATCCAGGCCATTTAACCGCGTAATCGGACGACACGGTGCCCGGTCGGTGCACGCTCTCTCACAAAAGGCATCGGAGATCTTAAATTGCCTCTGAAATTCACCTCATCGAGGTGAAATTTAATTCCAGCAGATTTACATACCGTGAACAGCCCCGGGGGGGACTATTTTCGCCCGTGAAAAATAAGAAGATAGACCTTTCCTCGCGCGAAACTTTTCTCACGATACTTCGCGGTTGTGATCGATGCGTTTATGCTAATCCCACGAACCATTGTTCATATTTAAATTCCCCCGCCGCTACGGCTATGAATTATAACAATACGTTCGCGCAGGAGGGCGCGAATTAAGTGGAAAGCGAGTAAAGTGGCTACGGTGCTTGATATAATTGCGACGAATCGCGGGGTGGTCCCTTTAAAATCGAATCAATCTGGAGAATATCTTTCACGTCTTCCGATCTACCCCGTTCGCTATCCCATAGACACCATTCACATAATCCAGTGAGCGCGAATCTCTGAACAGTCCTCGTTTCGCAAGTCCTGCCTGATTTCATTCAATAATTCGCCAACGTCCGTTCAGCGACAAAATAGTTCGTCGTATCCCCCGATTCGTCCATTCCCTCCTCTACCAATCGGTCACCGTTAAAAATGCCTACAAGTCTTCGAACGAATACCGACGCACATAGAGGCTTGCGATTTCGTGGCAATTAATTTACCCCCTTTCTAAACAGCACCGCGGCCTTTCCCCTTTCACCCCTCCAGAAACAGGTCTTCCGTTGTTATTATTCCACGGTAATTCTTGGGGAGGATGCACGTCTTGCACGGGGTCGGCCGTATTAAAACGCGTTTCCGCGACACTCGCTGGCGCATACAGAGGCTTTACTCGCGACAAGGCGCGGCCCGGCCGTTCATTTTCCACCTGCACACATACGTCACGGAAATGTCATTTGCAGCGTTCGCGTACGCGCGTTGCGTGCGTATTATGTAATTCAGTGGCCCCGCAACCGGGTCACATGAGTTACAGCACGCAGCACGAGTATCTGGCCGGGTTGGCCGAACAGGCCGCGCTAATTACAATGCAAACCGACGCATAATCAAGCAGGTAACGTGCACGCGCACGTGTATCCTCCGGTCTTGTATTAATAAACACTTAAGATCGTTTCCGGTGGTGGGCAGCATCGCGCAAACACGCCACATTGCCTGTTCCCGTTAAACGACGCCCGGTTCCGACGTTCCATCGCGAACCGATCGCTCCTTGTGCCGTAATTCGCTGGACGCATTAGTTGCGGCGCGTTAATGATGTTTCCTCGCTTTGTAATTGTAATTGGTAATTACTGGGAGTAACTCGCGCGCGCGTGGGCGGTGCTGTTTGCATTTATTAGGAGAGTTCGGGCGAGTGGAATTTGTGCGCCGGGCATCGGATTGGTTTGTCGGCGATAGAATTGCCCGGATGATACGGATGTTACGATGGTGTTGAGTCGAGTCGGAAGTTCGGCAAACTGATTCGCGCGGGGCGTTCTAATTTGTACGGGTTTTGAAACGTCGACGGCGGACGGGATTCGAAACGTCGAATCGTACGCTCCGGAGTTTTCTTAACGCGCGATTGAGAAAGCTCCGTAAGGTGACGTTGTTGGGGCTACTGCTGATGAGTATAGCGAGATATTGAAGAAACAGGTAGACGGGTGCAACGAATTGCAACTATGCGTTCAGAGTTAAAAAATTATTATTACGCCCGGTTTGCGACGCGTTTAACAAATAAACGGATGACTTTTACAGACCCCTCTCGATAGTTCGCAATTCTTTTTACAAGGGAGGTTGCTTCGCGTTTTACGGGAGGTTTAATAGTGTCTGTAAACCGGCTGCGTTAAAAGCGGGCGTATACCGGGGCGAAAGAAATCGGTTTACGGGCGTAGTTACCAAGTGTTCCTTTCTGGCGGGGGCGAAATTTTACGATCGACCAAGTGCGCATTAATTGAACGGTAATCGAGTTATTAGACGGTCTTGAAAAAGAGGAAAGGAAAAAAGCGAGCACCACGCCGACGGGCAGCTTAATGCAACAATAACGGAGAAACAGGGCCATGCAGCACGAAATTTATACGCTGCCGGCTAAATTAAGATTGGAGGGGAACTATCGATTAAGTTGGGCTTACATCCCAGACAGGAGAAATGGGTCAATTCGTTTATATGTGAAATTGTTTTCCTCCTCCTTAATCGATTCGCTTGTATCGATGATCTTGCGCCATGTAATTGCCGAGTTCGTTGGTTCAACCATAACTTTTCCGCCGGCATACTTTGGCCAAACCTTCGACGCGCATAGAATAGCGGACGAACGTTAAATTTCAATTTCATTAATAACAACGATAATACGCGTTTCACTAATCTTCCAAATAAAAGCACAATTTACAGAGACCCCCGTTTCTTATACTGCGTCGTGTCGGGGATCAAAGGCCGTTGCACGGTTAATTCATAGAAGATTCGCCCCGCGTTGACAAGTGCCGTCGGCGGTGTCCACGTTCACCCGGCTGAATGGACGGTTCGCATGAATGCGATGCGACGCGACGCGCATCGAAGTAGCGTGTGTCACGCACTCTTCAGACGGGACACGCGGGATTTTAATCAACCGCGGCAGGGTAATGAGGATAGGGAACGATTTCGATCCGGCTCGGTCTAATGAACAGAAATCCTGATCAGGCTAATTGGAGAGTACGATTCTCGTGTCGACTTCATCGGGATAATTAGCCGGCGGACGCGAAACTGTCGCCGTTGAAACAGAAATATAATCCTGCGACGGGATTTTCATTAGCGTCCCGCGGTTGCACACGACACGGGGAAACACAAATGGCCCCGTCCCTTGCCACGGCTCGAAAAGTGTAACCCGTATGATGTTTCGCGCGGTGGTCGAAGGGTTGCTCGAAGAAGGGGGGGGGGGAGGAGGAGGGACGATCGTGCGCAATATTTGGAATTTCACGGGCGGAGACGGAAGACGCGACTTAGTCGGACGATGTAAATAATTATTCGGCTGTTTCTCGCACGATTGCCGTGCAGTTTCGATTGAAATCGGGGAACGCGTTGTTCGTCCGCGAATCGTCCATCCCTTCGCCGTCTTTCGGCGTGCTCCATTTTTCGTTGGAGAACGTCGAGCGGGAAAAACCGGAGGAAGACGGATGAGGGAGGATCGCGGCCCGATTATCCGGAAGGGATAAGGGTGACCACGACGGGGTAACTGATCCCCAACGTGCAGAAAAGAAACGAGCGGAACGTTGCGAGGCCGTATCATGGATCTCCGTAACGTATCGCGGCGGCATCGAGCGATTTAAAGAGAGAAACGAGCGTGTCGGTTAAAAATGTTTCCACGGCGAAGCAGTTCGTTTCTGGTGGCCGTTCCACCGAAGCTACGCGACCCCGTGGTACGTGCTCCGCGCAAGGGGTGTACACCCCTGCGCGCACCCCGGGGTCCGCGTGGATCTCGCGAGAATTTTTACGGCCGCGGGGAAACCCGCGAACCGCGGCCTGATTCGTTCTTCGCTTTCTTGCGATTGGAAATCGGTCGTCGCTGTATTGCTTGATCTTTTCGCTGCGGGCTTTCTTGCGTTGCTTTCTTTGGGGACGAGGTTGAGAGAAGATTGCTACCGTTTCTTGGATGTTCGTTTTTGGAAAGGGGAAACTTGACAGAGTTTGGAAAGCGTGGCGGAACGGACGATTTGTAATAAAAAGAATGACGGATAGGTTTTTTGGACAGCTTTGCTCGGCCTTTGGCGATATTATTGAGAGCAACGGCACAGTTGACACCAGATATTATATTTACCGAAACAAGATCCGTGTCTTCAGACTAAAAAATAACAGTAAATTTTCGACACCGAATAATGGAAAGGCTGTCAACGGCATAGACGTAACTCCAAACCGATGCTTGTGTATCGCTTGTTTCGTCAACAATGTTCCAAGCCGCGCTGATATAGTAATAACAATAACAGTAACCGTAATTCGTGAATGGAACGCTCCCGTGCGATACTGTGACGGAAACGAGCGACCGTGATATAATTGCGAAATTCATAATGCGAATCCACGGGTTCTGCCGTTCAATTATTACATACAATAATATACGAATAATGGCACGTAATGCAAGGTCCTTCAACAGCGGCACTCGAACCTCTAAACAATCATTCTCGTTAATCCTCCGCGAAACATAATGTGCCCGAGTCACCTTTTTATTTCAATAGAGCGGGGTACCTGAAAGCACTACGCTCCTGGCCGTGGATATACGCGAGGCTGCAGGGGGATTTCGCGTCTCTATTCGAAGCGTAAAATCGTCCGGCGGTGCATTTTTACGCCTCCCCCGTAATTCCTCGTCCTTCCACCGACACTTTCCTACGGCTTTTCTTATTGTTGGCCCCCGCGTCGCGGTGATGTTTCGCCAACGTTGCCTCCGGTTGCCGTTCCGTTTCTTGCTTCACGAGACTTAGAAGACGTTCCGGGGTTACAAGGGAGAGACCTTTCGACGTCGGCCCGGTTTATCCATGTCTCACCGATTCGAACGCAACGGATGCACGAGCCTTGAACGCGTAAATTTCTTCTTTATCGCGAGGCAACGCTCGTCTCGATTTAAATTTCGTTTTTAAATTTCGATGCACGTTCCGGGCAAACGTGGAGTATTTCTTGAAATTCGATGTTTAACATAAAACAGATATCATTGAGTCGAATGATATCTAACATAGAAGATATCCGATTAAGGATCCTTCGGTTTTGTAACATTCAAGTATTTAAATTATGTAATGCAGCGTCGTGCACAATTGGCATTGTTTGTTTCATTTATATTACAGTACTTCAATATGTCGTTTTTTCTTTTTATATAAGTTCATCGAAAATTTCCGAAGCGCGAATATTCGATGCTATCGTAAAAGTTTGATAGCGGTCGTGAACGTTAGAAAAAATGGTTTAAGCGTAACGAGCATTCTATAAATTTGTCGGATCGATTGAAGTTTTATGCGATCGCATTAAAAAAAAAAAAAAAAAAAAAAATATCCGCGCGTGTTCAAATTTGTGTTATTCCCCCGGTTCGTTTAAAATCCACCCTCGTTGATCTTCCCCGGGCACAGGAAGTTCCGCAACTTTTCGCTCGGTTGATTTTCCTCACGCCAGACCGTGGTCCCCTTCGAATTTCAAGCGTGAAATCCGTCTAAGAGGTCAGCCCTTAGGACCGCCGGTGACACAATTTACGACGGCGACACTTCAATCATCATTCTCACATTCCATCGTGGCCGTATGGTGTCGCAACGTTTCCAGCATGCTCAAAGTTAGAAAGCTAGGGAAATGTGAAACGGCACGGGAAACCTTGAAAAATCGTAATTACGATTAAACGGAACGGTTAACCCATTCTTCGCTGTCTCGCCGAGGGATGTTCCTCTCCTTTCGATGGAACGCCCTCGGTCACGTTTGCACGCAATTATACGTCGTAAAGCGAGTTACGAGGGCTGCGCGTCTGTCGTTAATTAGTTATATCGATGTCGTAAAATATCCCCGTAATTAATAAGCCATCTACGGGAGCCAGTAAACGCGCATCCCGAATGTCTATTTTATGGAAGTTGCGACGAATAATGGAACACTTGGCGCCCTGTATTAATCGATCCGTTGTTCCGTGATCGATCTCTTCACGCAGACTCCGAAAATGGCGCAGGTGTGCAATAACTGTATCCCCGTTTCGACGATTTCAATTCTAACACAATTCCTTCGACCCTTAGACCAAAGTTCGAATCGTTTCAAGGGCGCAAGCTTGACCCGCCCCGTAGATCCAGGTCTGCGAGACTTCGTCGCGGATATTCCGTCGCGGAAAATTGCCAGCGGAAACGATCGGCCGGAAGTCGTCGGTTTGCGTACGCTAAACATCGCGCGGTCTCATTTCCAGCGGCTCGTCGTCGACGTATCAAAGCTCGAGGAACGTGCACGGGGCGCGTACGTTCGGGGTAACTCTGGGTGTCCCGTGTATGTATTATGCAATGAAGTTGGAGTGCTGCTCTCGACTTGGTCCCCCGTACTCGCGTGTTCCAAGCGAAGAGGGCGAAAAGACGAAGGGCGGCCAAGGGGGTTAGAGGAACAGGGATGTGTTTGAACAGACACGCGACACTCGTGTTTGCCCTCTCTCCCTCCCCTTCACTCTCTCTCTCCCTCTCCCTCCCACTCCCTCTCTCTCCCTCCCCTTTCGTCCCGCGCGTTTCAACGCTCCCGATTCTCTGTTTCGTTTTTCCGCTTTGTCCCTCTTCTTTGTATCGTTTTACAATGGAGACTAGGCCGTCCACCGCCGCCGCCGTCACCTGACCCCTCGTCCTGCCGGAGGATTGAAGTGCCATTCATTTTCGAGTTGCGCGAGATTCCGCGCGCGCCAAAAGACTCGAGCGTCCCCTTTTCCGCGTTCTTTCTCTACGTTTCTTCCCCTGTCCCCTGTCTCTGTTTTTCGTCGGCCGGAGTAATTCTTGCCCCGTCACCGGGCGGCGCGACGGCGAGAGCGAGGCAAACGGCAGGATCGGGCAAGAATATCGCGACGATCCACGGTTTTTGTTACGGGGTAAGGCGAATGGCGGAGGGCCGCAGATTAATGGTGTTCTCCCTAAATCGCGCGCGTGCTGTTAATTTTGACGGCGGCGGTCGCGAAGGAATGCGGTGTACAACGCGAGACACGAGGTTCGAATTATTCAATCTTTCATCGGACACAAATGTTGCCGGCATTACCGCTTGACCGATTCGTTCGTTCGTTCGTTCGTTCGTTCGTTCGCGAAACTCGATTGAACGAAACGCGATTTCAGCTTCTGGTAATTGCGTTACCTTCCACTCGCAGGAAGCGCCACCCTTGGCGACTTCCCTTCCGTTTCCTTCTTTCGCCTGCCGGCCGTCATTGAGTTACAATTTCGACGGGGTTGCATTCCCGTTGTTGAAATCGTTGTAGCTAGATACTTTTGCGTCGCGGCCGAACGTTTTTTCGGACATTCATCATAACGGAAATGGGCTACGCTTTTTTTACCCTTTACACGAGCTCAACCGGTTGCGCAAGTAGCGGTTTTCTCCCGTGTTCGCGTTGCTTCGTCGTTCTGCGTCGACGCTCGAAATTTTTGGACCGCGGCGTCCCTTTGCCTGTACGCTGTATCGGTAATAATTAACGAGCGCGTTCCGACGCCGCACGAAAAATCCGAGGATATCCGTTGGACGGAGCGAACATTTCGGTGTTTCAATCGTGGAAATTTAGATCGCTGGATAGAAGTATTGCTATGTCTTTTTATTTTCCACAACACTCGTACGTGTAACTGATATCTCAAGATGCGCAAGATATTTGAACCACGGCAAGCGCTATCGAAACTTAAGGCTAATACTGCAAATTCGCGGCGATCAGCTAGCAATGCAATCGCAATTCCCTCGTAAAGGTACGACGGGACCAGAGGGTTTAACCTGATTCGATGGTACGCAGGATTAATGGGGGTCGACGCTTATGTAATTCGCGTCTCCTTGTTCGATACCTTTAAGGAACCTGACCAAGATTGTTGAACGGAAACAAGGCGGAATGAAATCGTTGGAATGCTCGTCGACGTTGATCACGAAGTAGACGATCGTCGAAGACGGTGTAACTTCTTGATTGAAAACGATAAGAGAATTCCCTTGATCGTTTCGTTTCTCTCGCGCCAAGTTTTATACCGTAGAAATATTTCGTTTCGTGCGTACCAATAGGAAGAATATAATTATACTTGCCACATTTAATATCAATTGCCTTTCAAAGTATCGCATATACCGTAACAAAAAAACCATGGAACAGAATTACGTCTACCGTAGTTCAACATGTACCATTCAGCAAGAATATCAATCGCACCGTAGTAAATCCTGTTCCGATCCGGCGTTTCATCCCCCAATAACAACCATGATAATCTGATCGTGTGGTACATACGATCCTGGGCCACGTAATTGTCAGGGTGACTGAACCTCTGCCCCCGAGATAGACGTATTAAGTTAACCACAATCAGAAGTGACACGAAAGTTCGTCGAATACGGAGGCAGGGGGGTGTATCGGTGGCTTAAGGTTTCCTCTTACTTTTCTATTGCGCGCAAGGGCGGTATAAGCTAACGGACCATTACGGTTCCTGTTTTTTTCCTACATCGCGAGTCAAACAATTTTTATCTGCCGCGTGTACTATGCTTTGTGAAAGAGACTGCGGGGAGACGTTGCCGAGCTGCAGTCGAACATTGGTAATTCCGATTTCTGGATCTGCTGCGTAACACACGTTGCGCGATAAAAATGAATGTCGAAGAGAGGAACGAAACAGGATATTCTTTCCGCGCGTTCTTCGCTGTTTCCGCACTGGTTTCGATATTTCCCTCGCCGTTTTCCCCATTTAATCCGCTTGAAATCCGCGGTCGTTCTAGCTCGCCGAGTTTCCAAAGGTTCCTCAACACGGATTTGCATTAGCGCAGTTTGTATCCCGTCGGAAGCGAAATCGGATATTAAGTCTTGAGAGAATAGAGAGGAGATAAAGGTCAGAGGGCGAGTAATCTTTTCGACGATTCCCCGGGGAATTCAGATTGCGGACTGGTTTAGTTTCTGCGCGTGAACGCGATTCGAAATCTTGGAATAATTTTCCTCAGGACACCGGTCGGGGGTTTGATAATTATTTGGGTGGAAATGATACCGACGATAGAATCGATTGATATCATACAATAGACGATTATTCGAGTAAAATCTGCATCGTAACTGTGCACGAGAGGAATAGTTACAATCTTAACTTATATCACGCGACACGATATATAAAATATATCGCGCGACTGTCAGCAGACGCGGTAGTTCCGCATCGCGATCGAAGAAAATCTGCGTGTCCGCGCTAAGAGGATTTAACGAGCCCCGTTTATATCGTGCCTCCGTTAGCTGGTTATGGTACAATCCAATTTTTCCCCCGACCCCCAGACCCTGTCCCTTCTTTCTTGTCTGGCGTTCGTAATGCACGCCGCCGTCCTTTCATCCCCTGCCCAACCCTGATCCCGCGTTGGATGCAATTACCTAAGCAAAGTGGCGGAAAAAAAGAGAAGGAGCGAAAGGAAAAGAAAAACGTAACGAACAAGTGGACGCATCGACTCTGGAACGCACGTCAGAACGACGCCCTTTCGAGCTGCTTTAAGCTCGTTGTCCTACGTTAAGGGAACGGGGGATGAAATGTCGGCTACGGGGTCCGGCCGTGATAAGCTTTCGCGTTAATGCCCGGTAATCCGGGACCGCTTGGGGGTGGGACGGGGGTTGGGGGTGGTTGGGAGCGTTCGCCGAGTTTTAAAAGGATTTCGTTCGGAAATGAATTATTCTGGCCGCTGTGCGGGGCTGTAGTTTTTTCAACTTCTTTCCGGACAGAAGGAATAAAGGACGAAGGGGAGACAGTTAATCTTTTTTTCTTTCTGGTTACGTTTAAACTGAGTGAATGGTGAATCGGGGATCGATTGGCCGCGTATCAAGCGATAAGCGTATCGATAATATTGAGGTGTCACCGGGTCAGGATTAGTTGTTAACGAACGCGAAGAGGAACGCCTGAGACGTTCCCGTTTATCGAGTGGCAAGAGGGAACACAGTAAACAGAGGGGCACGAACGAACGAGGGTTTTCATCCCCCCCTTCGCCTGTTTGACTTTAATTAATTGCGGTCAGTCAGCGGAAACGACGTCGCCGTCCCCATCAGCGGTAAATTGCTCGACGTTCTGAACCTTCGCCCTCGGCCGATGCCTCAGAGTAATTGAAATTTAAGACGCGAAACGAGCGCATCGACGACGACTAGTCGGGCCGGGCTGTTCCTTCGACCCGATTCGATCCAATTAAGCGCCGCCTCGAGGAAACGAACGTAGACGGAGACGGTTTTGCCCGCGAAAGGTATTCGATTTCGTTTCCGCGTTTCTTTCTATCCTTCTTCTGACTTGTCCCCTCCTTTTTCCTGCTCCCTCTCTCTCTCTCTTTTTCCCTCTCTCTCTATGGAGGTGACGAACAAACAATGTCTACGGGGACGCGGACCAGTTTCCAGAACACTTTAATCCTGCGGACGATAGAGCGTCGACGTTGAAGGATTGGAATAAAAAGTCCCGATTAGAGCGATATTCGGTTACTTAGAAAATTCGTACAGGTTTCTTTTCGCAATATATTCTTGTTGGATTGATATTGCCGCAGCGTCCGTTTTCTCTCGAAGAATTCATACGAAGACTGTTCGCTTCGACGCATGAGTTTTCGGCAAATTTAAGCGACGAACGTTCGCCGATTAGTATACGAAAAATGATTCAACGAAACACAAAGTTCCCGCGATCGGTAAATTTCTAATCGAATAGATCACGAGGAACGGCACAGGGACGAGCGTTCGACAAGCGTCGGGAACGTCAAGGGAAACGCGTTAAGTGATTTCATCCGATACCGTTGATCGGATGGAGTTAAGCAAATGTGTTCGGCGTCGCGTCGAAATAATTGGCGGCGACGGGAATTAAAGTTTGCGGGCAAGGCCGCGGTAACCCCCGCTGAAAATCGATTTAAGTTACATACATGAGTATACTCATTTATGAGGGAACGTTGGCAGCTTGAGCTGCTTCCGCTTTAATGAAACTTTGTTGACTCCACAGGGATTCGGGTACTTCATTACGCCCGCCTTGCCTGTCTACCTTCCGCCAGGTGAAAATACCTTTCAAGCTTTCATGTCGATACGTAAGCGTATCGGTCCCGGTTGTGGAGAATCTTCATCTAATTCTGATTGATTCGCGACCAACGTCATTACCCGACGTTATTCGTCACTTTATCACTAGATTAACAGTAGATGTGTGGATCAGTGGAACACGATTGCTACCAAGCGTTCCTGTAAAAATGTCCATTTTAAATCTCATTGCGTATATTTCAATATTCTATTACATACGTAATATGATCTATTTTGTATGCTAATTTCGATTATCATTTTCCGAGATGCACACACGACGGTGCGTTTTAACGTACCAGAACTTGGATAACCTGAAATTCGACAATTTTAAACGGGCAAACGGAGCTCGTGCCCGGAACATGTTACCTCGTAAGAGGAGATGAGGGTGCAGCAATGGTCGTCATTAATTTCATTAAGTGGTAACCGGCGAGTAACAAGTGCTTATAAGTAACGAATTCTCGTCGAGTTCGGACGGCGAGGACGTCGGATTTGCATTTCTGTCGCGTTACGGTTTCATTTGCATTCTGCCGCGCTCCTATTACCGATTTCGTAACGACCAAAAAACGAATATCGCGCACGCCGTTTCTTTTTTACCCCTTCGTTCTTTTCCACGTTTCTCTGTTCTTCTTCTTCTTCTTCTTCTTCTTCTTCTTCTTCTTCCTCGTTGGGCCAGGGACCGTAATCACAATTATCCTGGCACCGTCGCCCGGAGGAGCGGAAAAATCGAAGGGTTACATCCCTCGTCTTTGCTCGTTAACCCTGGCTTAAGTAAGTGGCAGATCGTCGACGAGACGGGTAAGATCGCGTCGCTGAAAATTGAGACGATATTTATGGGAGCGGTATACTGTTTTGTATTTTAATAGTTTAAGTTAGTGGTGCCGGCATAGCGGAGGTTTACTTAGGTTGAAAGGAATTGAAAACGCGACAGGATTTTTTTATCAGTTTAAATGTGTAATTACTTTCAGATGAATATTTTGATTCGTTCCACTGTTGTTATCATTGCATCGTTTTCTTTGCCGTATTTCGACAACTTTTAACTTCGACGAGAGAAATATTTTACGGAACATTCTGAACTTCGCATTGAGTTTTGGATGTACAGCAGTGGTTATAAACGTGTATGTATATAGTTATCATTCAATACTTAACAGCCAGTGAGAGCTATTGGCGTGAAAGAACTGTCTGGCGTAAACTTTGAATCGGTATTCGGAAAAGTACGAATAACATTGGCGTTCGTGCGTTTCGTATTGACTGTAAAATTACGAAGTAACGATAACGAAGAAAACTTGCGACTGACTCGGTGGAATCTCGAGGATGAAATTCGCGAACGTACGAGAATTGTTTCCGAACCCCACATGCGTCAGCACTATTCCATTCAGCCGCAAAAGAAAATTATAAGACGCCAGAAAATAGGATGGGGCGAGGGGTCCATCGACTTCCGAAACTTTTCAAAGCAGACGGAACTTTCCGAAACTCCATGAACCGAACAGCAGAAATCGAGTAGAATTTTCAAACTTCGCCGGTCCGGTGGCGGCCATAAAAATCGCGGAGATTAAAAAGCATTTAAGTAAACGCAAGACTTCGGCGAACGAGGTTCAACGAACAGTTGTTCTCGTTATCAGAAAATAAATATAAATAAAATGGACTGAAACAAACGAATATAAAATATATGAAAAAAATTAATAAAGAAATATTCGTGGCCGCATGAAAAGTTCGAGTTTTCGTTTTTAAAACGATCCAAGCCTCGAACCGTACGCGCACCAGAACATATTGATAAAGAACGAAAGATACAGGAGGAAGAAGAGGAACGGCAGAAAGAAATTGAAAAAAGAGGGGAGCCCCGATCAATAGACGGTTGGCAGTTAAATAAATTCCGCGTGCAGTTTATGCACACCTTGGATGAGCCTTTGGCGAGCGGTGAACACGAGGCGGGCCTCGACGTCGTGGAAAATTAAATTTTTAACGAGCTCGTCGCGGACGTACAGGCGCACGAGGTAAATAGCTGCACATCGGTAATTAAATTCGATTCGACTATTCCCTATTGGGAGCGCCACCGAAACGGAGGGACGAGCGAGCTTCGTGCAATCGTACATACGCAAACACGACGCCGATTCTATCCACGACGAAGACGCCTCCTTTCCACCATTCTGCTCGTTATTTATTGCGAAGCTATTTTGCGATTTAATTCCATCCCGCCCGACGAATTAATCCTATCGATCCCGGCGAAAAGTTTACCCGAACTGAACGCTGTCTACCGTCCGTTCGTGCAACAGCTACGCGACGTTCAAGGGGTTGAACGCAAACGCAGGCATTAAAAAAAGTTCGCAATCTTCAGCATCGCCGTATAAATTCGACCGACCGAGCGCCCAATTTGTTCGCCTCGAACGCGAAAAATGAATATTTGCCAAATCTAATATCTCGAGGACATTCGTCGCTAATGTAAATCCGCCTCGACCAACGGGTGCAGAAAAATTGTCAGCTTCACGCGAACTCATCGGCAGGTGATTATCCCATCTGGACCAATCAACGTGCATACCTTACGCCGCCACGAATACCGTCGATCTTCGGCCGTTGCTAAAACGAGGTCAAGCGCGAGCAGCAATTCTCTACGAATACTGCAGGTTCGCTCCCACAGGCTCATACGTGTGTGCATACGTCACCGTCCAGGGACGTACGTCAAGCCTCATCCTACCAGAGGCATCCGTGCGACCTGAGAGGCCGGGGACCAGTAGGTCGCTTAGCAATATCGCGGAATCGCGAAATTATTAATCCGTTTGCATCGCGGGAGGATACCGACCGGCGACCGGTGGCATTCTATCCTCCCGACTGTTGCAGCTGCACGGGGGACAAGCCCGGCGAGGGACGCGGCGCAATTAATGGATGAATACCGGCGAGATAACAAGCCCAACTTTTTTAATAATAACGCCAGTTTTTCGCGATGTTCCTGACAGAGAGGCGAGATCCGCTCGTCCGCTAGACGACACGCTTCATTCTGTCCCGCTCTTTCGCATTGTTGCTTTTCGTTTTTTTTTGTTTTTCGCTTTTTTTTTTACCTTTCTTCCTCCACGTCCCCCTTCGTCTCCTCCTGTGCATCTACGTTTCTGCCCTCCTCCGGTTTCGTCGCTGCATTCTTGTTTGATTTGCATCCGATTGCACCATGGCGGCTCTGTGGCGCGGCGTTATTTCTTTTTTCTTCTTTTTTTTCCCCTTCTCTTTTCATTGCCGCTGGCCGCCCACGCTTTTCGTTTTTCCTTTGTTTCACGCCGGACCATTGTCTCGCGCGCGGAAGCTCGTCTATGGGTACACAGGAAATGCCTACGAATGTTCGCCATAGTGGATCCGTGTCCTGCACCGTTCGACTGGCAATACCAGTTGCCAGCGTTCCGCAAGTTTGTTGCAGGGGGCGGTCTTGGAATTCTAATGATAGACTTTGTTGCTCAAGTTCCGTCAGGCTGTTCAGTTTTTACTGCGAAACATGAAAAATGGTCGTAATTTGCAGATGGCCTCAATTCGATGGCCAGAGGTTGCGATTTCCAATGAACACGTAGAAACGAACGTTGCATACGGACATGTAAATTAATTGGCACGCGAAAATATTGTACGGAACGTGGATAATATGTACAGTAGATCGTAGCACTGTTCGGTGGGAGGTCTGCTTTCGAGCAGATTATATAGATAGATGGATTATTGACCGTTCATTCGAGAGCACACTATCAATGGGTTTCGGGTGCGAGGTCTGCCCTGCCATATTCAGCTCCTCTTTGCCGTCGAGTGCGAACAACCGAATGCTGCCGGCACACTTAGCCCGCAATGTGGCTCTGCTGTTCTACGAAGAGGAGCCGGCTCTTCGACGTTCGAAACGTCTAATGTGTATCCCGGTGTGTACCCTCTGCATACCTGGTGCTCCACCAAGCGTTATATATTGGGAAATATCTGTTCATGGGAAGTATCAAACGCACGACGAAACGCACGACGCGTTCGGGATAGCACGGGCGCGTTCGATCGGCGCAAAGTGTGATAGGTTTTCGCGGGGCACTATTGTGTTCAATGTTTTTTAGCGAACACTCTGATAATTGGTATTTATTCTAAATTTCCCTTCAGACACCTGCAATCATTTCTTCCGGCTTTCCATTTAATTTTTCGAATCCTTCCACCGAGGATACCGTTTTTACAAAATTAAATTCGACGATCCTCCATTAATATCGAACTTCCAGCGCGTTCCATTCGTACGGGATCAGTAAAAAAACAACATTCATGAAAGGAATACCTTCGACCGCAACAACGGAGCGCAACACGAGCGTAATATCCAGAATCAAACTGCACGATACAGATGCACGTTGAAACCACTCCGCCTAAAACGTGGTTTAATAAAAGCTGACCCACATAAGAGTCATTAGAGAATGCGGCGCGGCGTGTATAAATATTTGCATCGCGAGATACGCGATACTGGTTGAATTACTTTCTCCTTTCGTTTCTTCGCAGACTCCGCCGGCAACGCGTTGACGTTACTCAAAATCCTTTCACGCACGAATTTCCACGCTCTTTCCAACGAAATCACGCAATTTCACGGGCACCATGCCCCGCATTCGCAAGGGACGGCACCGTTTGAACGAATTAAGGACAAACTTCTTATTAGGACCGTGGCAATCTAGCTCTTTGGGTTTCCCTTCACGGACAGACTCTTGATTCTCTGCTCGCGTTCCTCTGAAACACTGATCATTTAAATGATCGCAGGTGCGAACTATCGCGGCGCCTTTATTACTACCGTCACGCCGATATTTCACTGACTTTTAATTAAGGCCGACGCAAGAATCAAAGCCAGAGCTGCCGGATCGCAATGATTTTTCGTTGAATACGTCGACGACACTACCATGGATTATGCAATAATAGAGAACGAAAAATATTACACGGAAAGGCTACAAATTCGAACGGACGCTAACAACGATATCGTTAAATTGCGTTCACCCCATCCAATACTCTTTAAACGTACTAAACATACCGTCGTGAAAAATTCTCCGGTCCCCACTGTAAACTGACAACCATCCTTATTTTATTCTCCGTAAATTATCGATGCCTCGTTTCTCTTGTCGCGCCGGCAAACCTTAATCAATCGTTATTCTCCTCCCCTCGCCTAGCCTCGCGTTGTACTTCCAATTATTAAACAGCAGTTGAACCGCGTACGCCAGAAACGGTTGCGAGCAACGTTTCACAGCAATGATTCTGTATCGCGGCAGGTCGCAGGGGGATTGCGATTGGCCGATCGCAGGGTCCGTTAAGTAGGCCGATCGGTAATTTCACGCGATCGGGAGGGGGTGGCTGGGTTGCTTTGCGGGGTATATAGGTCGAAACGGCGGACCGACCACCGCGGCGCGACCATTGAAATAATTACGCTCACTGTCCGTTAATTTCGAGGCTCGCCACGATATATGTGTACGTCAGTTGCCCGGATCTCACGCGTATACCCGACGAACGAATAATCTGCGTGTGCATAATGCGACGTTCGCGGTGCTGTTCCAGGCATTTCCGTGAGAATCAACCCCCTGTCGATACAATCGGTGTCGCTTTCCAGTAAAATAAATATATATATATATATATTTGTGCATATATTCTTTTAATACGATTTCAACGCGTGTTCAATTGGGAATTTCGCTGAGCCGTTGCAGGGATTATATATTTTTGTTCTCCGTGACGCATCGTGAAACGCTCCGTATAGACCGGTTGATATTGAATTGTATTTCGGTGTTTGATACACGGGTATAGGCGTGAGATTCGGCGCGTTCAATATCCGCGGAACTTTTAGGAGGAATTTATTCGAATGTTCGAGAGGTCGAGCGAATCGATCGATAGTTTTCATGAATTTTCGAACGATTTCTGGTTCCCATTAGCATTATTGCGATGGTTCGCGGGATACTGGATGCGTCCTATACATCTTCTGTCGAACAGCTGTCTGTAATGTTCCATCTGATACGTCTATGGTACTGCACGTCCCTCGATCGACCGTGTTAATTCCCCGGTAGCGGTCTGTGAATAGTCAACAGCAATGTCTGAGATGCTGCGATGCGCCAGGCATTCAATTAACTGGTTCGTATTGCGATGATAACCTTTCATGGGGAAAGGGAAGTTTCATGAACTATCCTTTGCGCAACAATGAAACTTGCATTCTCGTATCGTTTCCCACGCTTCTTTATTTCAATGCGAGGGAAAGAAATTTGGTGTTCCTGGAGCATTCGCCTTTCTTTGCACACGAGTCGGGAAAGACGGGTTAACGTCGCATCAAGAGCAGCGATTGCAAATGTTTTGCAGAAAAGGTAAAGAGAGCTAATAAGTGTGCCGCTGTGAAGAAGAGTTCGCTGAAAGCAAATTATGTTCCTTTGAAGAGACGTGAAAACGTGCACGCGTCACGGGCGAAAGATTTTATTAAGGACACGTTGCAGAATTTTTATGGGATTCGCATAGAAAATAGATGTTTCTAATTTTTTTATACCCCCACGTGTAAAAGCCGCAGTCAATTAGCAGTAAAAAATTCCTCTCCGGTGTTCGTTCGCACGTTCGGAGAGTGGAGTTTCATTTAAAAAGAAAAAGCTCGCTCGCTCGTTCGTTCCACGGGATAATATCGCACGTTAATCAGAAGATAATGACGCGCCATTATCGCGGTCTTTTGAATTAAAGGGGTAGCATCATTTAAATTCGAATCACTAACAATCGTTATAAGCATCTTCGAAATAGGAATTACCGACAAGAAAATCTGGCTCCAGTTCGAAATAGTTCGGCGAATTGTTAAAAAGTTATCGAGTGTACAAATTCCTTTCATGTACACTCTTTTATTCATTGGCTCGGTAAAATTCTTTTGTGGAGCGATACTTTGGCTCTAATCGATTCTCATTAATTACATCCCACCGTTTTTATACATTAACGTGCCGGACGCCGAGTATCAAAGTGGAATTAAATTTGAATCACGAATTTTCGTCGTCGCGACGAAAGACCGGTCCCGCAATTAATCGTCGTGCAAATGTTTGCCTTCGCCGAGGCAGCGCCGAAGGTCCATAGATGTTGGCCGACGAGCTGTTTCCCAGGGACAGAGCGGGAGAATATCTTGCAGGCATAATTGACGCATGTTATGGTGACGTCCCTGTAGCGGTGGGCAAAGCATGCTCGTGCGAGCACAAAATCGAATCGTTTCCAACGGGCGGCTTCGCAGTTTATTGCCAGACCCTGTGCATCGACGTTGCATTCTGGGAATGTCTCTCCCCTGAATAATCCACGATAATCCGACAGCCTACTTCCACCATTCTGCTCGATTCTCCTATCTCTAAGCGGGGGATTTTTCCCCGCTTTTCCGGGAACGGGAATGAAGATAGACTTCATGGGGCGGTCGTGACGCGATCGACACCTTTGGGCGTGGGAGATTATACTGTCGGACTTACGGCTCGTTTGTCACAACGGTCGAGCAGCGAATTATGCTCGGATTCGCGTGCAATTAAAATCGTCGGAATCCTTTGAGAGATCGACGATTCTTCGATCACAGGCGGCGAAACGATCGGTTGCTTGAATCGAGGGAAATTTTTATCGAGATCAGTAATTTACACCTCGCTCGGTGTAAAATATCGAAGGCAGATATACATATGCAAATATCTTTTCCGCGTTCGCGTGGACGTTTGATATATTAATTCCGCAAGCGAAAGCGTGAGAATCGCGTGAAATTGCGTTACGTTCGGGGACAGTGATTTTTCGGGCGGTATAGAATTCCTCGAAAATTCACAATTTCGTAGGAAATTACGTACAAAAAAAAAAAAAAGAAATTCCTAACTCTATACCATCGTGATTAAATGTCGGGCGAAATGTTTCCGCGATAATGTAATTAAAGCGGCGTCGATTTTCCGCCGTTTTTCATGTCGAACAGAATACGGGTACCGCGTATGCGCTCGTTCATTGTACTACACGGTCGCGTACACAAAAATGTTTTTCATCAGTCAAATGCTCCGCTTCGAAATATGCAAAACACACCGGGAGGGGGACACGTGTCCCGTGAATACACGCGTGCCCATGGTGCACGTGACTCCTCTAAATAGAGTTTCCTCTGTTAAAGGATGGCAAAAAAGCGGCGTGCTTTTTAGTATATTGCGGCAGGGTCGTGTACCTCTTCTTGTTGGAAAAAGAAAAAAATGTTTTAAACACCGAACACACAAAATCTGTCTACGCTCGTTCCCTCCGTTCCTCTGTTCGTCGAATCCACGAGAATTAACGGAGTACTTCCTTCGTGTCGTTTTAAAGAAATGACGGCGGCCCGTGCCTGGTTCCACGGGTATATTGTTTATGAGGAAAAATAATTTGCCAATATCGGGCCGCGGCCAACACGAGTCTGTCGTTCGCTGACAAACTCATTATCGACCTGTCATCCGCACGGGCTATTACATTTTCAAATCAATCAATTGCAGATCCGCGCGCTGGTTCATAGGATTCCGCATGGAGATTATGAATGGTCCGCTTGGTCTGTTCGCCGTGCCGTGCCATTCGGACTCTATTGTATTTTTGCGTCTAATACAATGGGCAAGGGTGGTTGTGACGAGGACGAGTTTCTTTAAAACGAACACTCGAACGATTTCTATTTTTTTTTTTTTTGTATTTTTATACCCCGTTTTCACTCACCGCGAATATTCTGCCGGGGACCGAGCAATTGCGATACAAGTAATTGTACAAAAAATGATGTTATAATCTGAATCATTTCGAAACGGGGAGCATTCGATTGCGCGAATTCGCGAAATTAAATTTCTAGGACTATCTATTTAAACTTCGCTTTCCAAATTCCTAGCATCGTAAATATCTTAACATCCACGCACAGTTCGCAAAGCGAAATTCCTGTATCACCCTCGGCAATCTCGCGCGATCCTTTTCCGTATCCTCGCGATTCGAAACGCCGCGACAGTGTTCGAAAAAATTGAAGCTCCGTTTGTGTTAGGGACCGCGCGGATTCCCGTCCTTCGGTCTCGATCGATTACAAATCGTTAACGAGGCGCGGGCTACAAAGTTCCGTCGTTAAAAGTTGGCGCGAACAGAGGGAAGATAAAGCCGCGAGGTGGACCTCGAACGGAACGAAAAGAGAAAACGAAACGAAAGGGGAGACAGAATCGAAGGAACGACCAACGTGTATTTGTACGTTCATTAGCCGGCGACTGAACACCGTGCCGCTCGTTTTTCTCTAATTATCCTTGGAGATTGAGGTTTTAACCTTTCCCCGCGAGGAAAAAGATCGCGGGAGCCGCGCGTTTCTCGGCAAAACTTTTCCGCGAAGCGAGAAGTACCGAGCGGGACTCGAAATCTTGGTGGCTCTCTTCGAAGGGAGATCCGCGTCGCAGAAAGTTGCCGGGAAAGTTGCGCGAATGGGCGGTAATATTGGAGCACGCGAGCCACGGGGCGAAAAAGGAAGAAGAATACACGAGGAATCGTCACGCAGTTAAGAAGTTCGATGTCGCGTTTCGAAACTGTTTCTGCTCGTCATCTTTTAATTAATCTTCTCGCGGCGAACTTTTCCGTGGGAAAAAAGGTTTCCTCCGTTTCTTCTTGTCCCCGTCCCGTCGTTGGAACGACACGGACGAACGGAGAAGCAACTTTCTTGCGGAGAGTTCACGAATGATAATTTCAAGTCGCTTTGCGGCGACGAGATTCCATTTACTGGGACGTGGAACGACTGGGATCGTTGCGGGGCGGTGTGTTGAAGCGTCGTTCCGTTTGACTTGTTGTTTTTCCTTTTCGACGATATTACGACGCAGACGAACCGATATTGATTTATGCACTTACCTTGCAAATTCGCGACACTCTTCTCTGTTCGTTTTCGTCCGCGGGAGGCACGCAACTTTTAATTGAGAACTCTTCGCGTATTGAAATAGCTGTGCTGCGAACGGGATCGAGCTTTTCTTTTTATTGCGAAGTATACATCAAATCTCATCGAGTCTTCGGTACTTTGTGATCATTGAAAAGTACACGATTCCAAGGTCTCTGACGATTCCGTTTTATCGTCGATCGACTACAGAATTGATTACAAAACGATGCAAAATAATAGTAATACATTCGACGTACAACTCTGCAAATCAATCGTACTAAATATTTTTAACAAATTCAGAGCGGCGAACGAAATTCGCCACACCCGGAATTTATCGCAGACGGGCAGAAAAATCGAGCTCTGCAAAGCGGGTAAAGACACGCTGTTCGCGAACCGAGGGTGTTTTCGCAACGAAGAAGAAGTAACTTGCCTTGGCCGCGTTCGCCGCGGCAGAAACAAGTTTACGAAACGCTTGAAATCCTTTTCTCGTCATATTTATGTACCGACGCGGAAACGGAATCAACGGAATCAAACGTTCCCCCGGATAAAGCGGATAACGAACGCGGTAGGTAACGACGATAAAGAGAAGAGAAAAAAAAAAGAGCGACGGAGAAACGAGAATTAATATCACTGTGCGAGTCGCGCCGCGGCGAACAGGGAGATCCGCCCGTTCGCGGATTCGCGAGGAGTAATAAAGTGTTTCGAACCGTCGATGCGGAAATTCGTGGAAAATTTCCAGTGACGCGGAAGCGGATGTTCGTGCTCGGTAACCGGGGATATTCGGTGGAGGCGAACGTCTAGAGTGAGTTATGGAGAGCGGCCGATGAATGCCGGCTGATTCGTGGAATGATGCGCGACGTGATTCGGACTATACGAATTAACAAACGTACTTGCAAATGTGCGGATCGGTTGTACGGTGTCTCGGAATGAAAGGAATGTTCATTCGAGCCATGGTCATCTGTAATATTTCGCCGAATCACTACTATTCGACAAATGACGTGCAAAACCGAAGTTTAATTAACGCAGCGCATATTCTTATCGGCAAGGGTTTCGAAACGCGCGTCGTTAAGAAAAGCGATACAGCTGCAAACACGATCTGTTACCTGCGTAAATATATTATTACGCGATTATCACGATAGCGCGGCACGAAGTTCTCGTGATTTCATTGAACGAAAGGGTTGCTGCGGCAGGTTAAATCGTTATCTCTTATCGCGATGCAACGATTTACCTACGATTCGTATGAAGTAATATAACTCGAACTATAATATTCAATGCCGTCACTCGTATCTGCCCACGAAATACCGGATCCTTGGCATCCGTGTCGGAAGAACGATCATGCTCGATTGTTCTGGGATCGCGTGCTCGCTAATTACAAATTATTAAGTAAACCGTGGCCGGGGAAATCGCGGCGTTCGTACGTGCGGGGCAAACAGATGAGCCCGCGTTGACAATTATTGACGATAAATTTGGCTTGGCCGGCCGGGTGTCCTGCTGTTATCGGCCCACGGATAACAGATTTCGCACACGCCGCCGCGATACCGTGCCACGCGAAATACCGGACGTCCGGCTTAATTGTCGTTAACTGTTTATAATACCGGCAATTTTCGGCCAGCTTCCAATTGACCCCGATTCCGTCGCGACGGTATTCTTTTTTTTTCGCCGGGAGAGCCGGGCTAATTAGGCGGCGAAAGAAAATATGAGATTAACCTTTACCCTTTTAATGGATTTTCTTTGGGAGACATTCGGACTGGCTGTGGAACAATTATCTTCCCCAATTGTACACTTTGCTCCCTTTTCCATTACGACAGACGAAACACCCTAAGTAATCATAACAATAGTACTATGAAAATAATAGAGGGCAAAATGTGGAATGAATTTTGTATAAATAAATTGAACGGACGATCTATCAAAGAGGTCGTACTTCGAATTTTTCGTATCAATTTCAACGGAAAACAATTCAATCGTGCCACTTTTTTTATTTCCAATTCTAGTTACACTTTCGGCGAATCTTTCGATTCGCGCAAAATGATCCGACGTAATCCTTGCACGAGTGAACGGAAATTTCATTGCCACGGGGGGGAATGGGGTTGCTGGCGAATTTTAATCGTTCCATGGTAAAAGTCGAACTGGAACAGCAATGAAAACGGATTGCTGAAGGGGCGTTCGCGGGGACGTGTAGCGCGGTTTCAAATGAAACGTCTCGTGTACAGGGCATTTCACGGAGCTGCATTATGTCATATAACGAATTCAACTAGGGACGCGTTCGCAGAAAAGGCTTCCGGACAATAGGGGAGGCAAGTGACGGTGGATGTACACGGAAAATGCATTTTTTAAAGCGAGCCCGACATTTTCGTGCGACGGAGAATCTGGGCGGAACTTGTTTAGTACTTGCTCTTCACCCGTTGAAAATATTTCAATGTTTCGTGTGCCAAATCCTTTTGTGGCCAGTGCACGGAAGGCGGACTTCATTTCTGCCCTACGAATCTTTTCGCTGATGAATTGCTACTGTCTCGACGCTGTGCGCATTTAAACGCGTCTTTAATCCGAGTGCTACGGTAACGATTGTAAATTTGCGAGCACGAAGAACGCTTTAAAATTGGGGTATTTCGATTCGGGGGCGGGGGTGGGGGGGGTTAACTGATTTAAACAAATTGTCGACGCGCAAGTTCGTTTTACTTTTGCAGAAAAAATAGCGCGGAATGAAATTCATTATTGAATCCGTTTATTCGGTAATCCATCGAAGCACGCGCGGCGCTGTGATATTCCATGAATTTCACCGTATCAAAGGAACTCATTAATGCAGTCATTCAATGCATCGTGTCCCACGGCATTTTCTTTATGCATTCGTTTTAATATGCGCGCCTTCGTTCCTGATTGAAACGATCGACAACTTGCGCCTACGTTGAATAATTGCAGCCGCCACGGAAACTAATCGCCGAGCTCATGGTTTACCGAGCAAAACTAACACGACATTATTCCGGAAACGTGCAAATAGGTAACCATTGTCGACAAACAGGTCTACACAGATCATATTTCTCTTCGTGTTACCATTGGTCGGGTCACCGTTGTATTTCTCTGGTAATTAAATGTTCGTTGAGTAAAGTCGATCATTCGATGAAAGAAGGAAATTAAAACGTCAAAGGAAACACGAGAAACGCGAAACAAATCGGAGATTCGAGCAACGTGTATTCCCTTTTCTTTTTATCAAAATGAAATTAAAAATTAATATAAAGAGTATTTCATGAAAGATCTGAATATTCTTTGTTTTTCACCATAAACGAAATAACAATTTATGCTGGCATTAATGTTGAAACGTACATCGACCAGTTCTCGCTTTATGGCGCTAATGGTATTTTTATAATTTGAACGGTACGATAAAGGTGGAATCTTTCATGGGGAAAAAGGGAATTCGTTTGCATTTTATTTCAAAACTGCACTGATTCTTGTATTCACCTCCTCTCGCGAAATTTCTTTAATTGGACAATCTTTCACTTAACAACTGACGTTCATTCAAACGCTCCTTCCTTTTAAACGCATTATCGTATCTACTTTAAAATAAATGTCACAGATCCACGTTGGTGAATGGGTCTGAATTATTTTTTTATTCGATGGTCGTAAAGACAATCTTTCGTAGAAAAATATGATCCAGCTATAAAGTGAATGTAAGTTGCAACTGTCGGTACAATAATAAATGTTCGTTCCCGCGGGTGACATTATAAAGTTCCCCGTTTTCTCCAATATTTTCTGGGACGTCCATAAACGACCGAAAGGCGGCAATATTTTGCGGGATCGCGTTCAGTCGTATCGAAATAAAGTCGCGGGCGAATCGAGCTTCGCCTATTTCCCCCGTTCTTAAGTTGAATATTAGATCTCGGTGAGAATATATGCTCGCGAACCCATTTCAATTTTGGCGCATAAAATGCAACCGGTCGCGGGACAAAGTGTACACGGATTTACACGGAGGAACTTCTGTTTATCATTCCTCTCCAACAAAATTCCCCGAAATAACAATATGAAAGTCAAGGTGCAGTGGTTAAGGTACGATCCTTCCGCTTTTAGGCACAATTAGAAGAAAAAAAAGCTAATGAAATGCGAGTAAGTTAAGCGAATGTTTTGGTCCAGTTAAGTCCCCTTAACAACCACATAAAATACCGAGCGAAATATTTCCTTCCCGAGCTGCTACACCGAACTATTTTCATACAAACTCAGAGGAGACCCCGTATCAGCAAGTTCTTCCTTCAGATAAGACAGTTTCGCCCGCACAACAAGTACATCGACGAAATATGAGACAAATTTCATCGGAAGTTACGTGGCATTCGGTGGGTAGGGGATCTGGCTGCAACTTCTGCCTCCGGAATCCCAACAAAATATTCTCGGGCAGCGTGTATCCACGTCCGTGTTTCAATTCGAACTAGCAGCTTCGTTCCGTAACTTTTTCCTCCTTTTCCTTCGTTCTATTGCCTTCACTCCATCTCCGTCTCCCTCTCTGCCCCCCCTATTCTCTCTCCCTCGTTCTCTCTCTCTCACCCTTTCTTTCCCAAAAAGTTTGAAATTCAAATACGCGAAAGTTTCGCCCAAGAATAACGTTGTCCCGGTTGTATCGCGGGGACGAAGTTCCACGGCGAGAATTCTTGGTATTCTTTCGTGACATGCCCTCTGCCTTTCGTTCGGGACGTCGACAGAATTTGCCGGCAATAATCGCGCGTATCGAGACTAGAGGCTTTTATCGTTCGGCCCGTATATCGAGTTTCGAGGACGACGAAGTTGTGGCAAGCGTCGCGCGACAGGTTCTCCCGGAATCCCTGATACGCGGGATCCGCGTGCGGGATTTGTCGTAACAAGTATATTTCCAGGGGCGAAACTTGTACGAAAGAGGGCGGAACAGCGTGCAGGTGCGATTCGATTAAACGGACAGGAGAATTTTAGCTAGTTAAGGGTGTCTGCTTTTTCCTGAGGCTCGAAACGACGGCGTAGGGGTTAATTTTATGGGTACCATGCGATTGCATTGGTATGCGAACATCTAATTCCCTTGAATCGGAAATGCAATTGTAGCTGCAGTATTTTGGAAACAGTTCCGAGGAATTGTTGAACGCCGACGAATAATATCGCGTTCGTATTCTAATATTCGTTAATCGCGGCCGAAGCAGTTCGTCGGTCGGTGAAATATAAGATGGAACAAAAGCAAACAACGCCCAGGACTGCGGGAACGTCGCAGCGAGGTATCGTCGTAAGAGAGAAACAATAACGATTCTCCTATATCAAGATACGAGGGTAGAAAATCGAGAGACATTTTACCCAGGCCGGTTCGTTCACCTCTTCACGCAAATTGCCGCGTTTCAAACGCGCCACTTAATTAGATACTTCTTTCTCCGCGCGTTTACCTGGCGAAGAAGCTGCAAGGACACCGCGTCCCGCCCTCCTTTGGACGGTTCCCTGCGGCCTCGTGGGCCAGATAACGATTTCACCTTTTCTATTTTGCGACAATGGAAATTTTCAAAGGACGCCCGGCGCGATTGTACTCGACAATTTGTGGTTATTACGTTGCCCCTCGGTGTCCGACGTTGGATCTTTATTCTGGCAAACTCGACGCCGGCGTCGTTAGGCGCCGACTGCCTTGGTCCCGCAGTACTTAGTGCCATACCGTTTTCGTTTCTGTACGTTCTTTTTTCAATTTCGTATTTGTTGGAACGGATCGGTCGCTGGCGCTGCGAATGGAATGAAAATTACACGTGACACGTGTCGAATAGACTTAATCGTAGAAGGGTACAAGAATTGCCCGATGAATTCACTACGGAACGCCGAATGTTTCAGATTAGAAATAAACACGAACTGAATGATATTCAATAGCCTAATTAGTGATTCGATATAACAGTTGAACTTTCACTGATCTCGTAATAAATGTTAAACAACTATCCTTTAAATCTTATCTATTATCGGCAAACGAACGCGTACAATATCCCGAGTACCCATCGTCCCTAAATCCTACCCTGTAATCAATGAATCATCCACCCAGCCGAAGAGCACCGTTTCACTGTCCACCCTGTTCGCCCTATCGGCGGGTCTTGAGATCGGTGGTAATATCTGACGGAAAAACGAGTAGCAGCTACTCCACTCCTTTGCTATCGAGTTTCGCAGAGAAGAATAGGAAAATTCTCTTTACTCGCTGGCTTGATGTTAGTGGCGTGCATCAAACGTCCGGGTGGCCGCGTTCTCGCATAATAAAGCAGGCACGGGAAACGTTCGCAGACATTCGAGAGTCTCCAGTTTCAGCGCGTTATTTACGCCTTGGAAAAGCGACGGGACGCGTCGCGTTCTATCGAGTCTCGTGTTCCACAAAGTACGTGTTCCATACCCTCGTCGTCTTTCGCCCGTTTTTCCCTTCCCGTTTCTGGAAACGGCCGGGAAACTCGAGCGCGAACGATTCTCCCTCAAGTGGCTCCCTTGTTTCCCCTTGTGATTCTCCCGATGTGCGTGCTGCATATGCACACACGCGTTCTCGGATTAGCGTTAACGATATTCCCGATTTGCACCGATTACGGTTCTTTTTTGTGCAATTTCTTTGTAAATCTTCGTTGCGTATTGTATCCCGGATTCTGTTCTCCTTTTGGTCACTTTCGTTAACTTGTACGGCTGCGACGAAGAAAACTGAATTTACGATATCGTGTCGCCAAGATATATTTGAGGTGAGAAATTGAAGTAACGCAGTTTTTGATTCTTATACCTTTGTCGGTTTCGTTGGAAGTGGGATATTTGATTTTTATGTCAGTTACCTTTTATGGGGGATGATATTATTCTGTAGCAAATTTGAATCGGTGAAAATTTCGTGCCAGTCTTTGCCAGATTTTACGTCGCAACAGGTTCCCCCGTTGAGTAAACACTGGCGAAGTCCGCTGGCCGTTAATCTTGCTGTTATTTATGGTATTCCAGCCAGCCCCAATTGCCTTGGGGCCTTTCTTTCAGGATAACCTCGTTGAAATATACATTTCCCACGAAGAATTTATAGTTTTCTCTCGATGAAGCTGTTAACGCTCGAATGAATCTGAACGCAGCGCAGAAATTTATAAAAATATCTCGCTAAAAGGTACCGTGAACTTCACACCCTTAGAAAAATGTAAAAAGTACATAATGAGAGTATTAAAATCCGTAAATGAGGTATTACAAAAATTATTTTAAATAACCCGAACGTGAACCGGCGTTAACAAATTTTAATTTCCACCGAATCAATATCTTTTTACAGATATTAAAATAATTTCTACAAATTCTGACACATTCATACCGCGCATTCTCACATACAATGTTCAATCATTCCATCTCTACGATGCCAATTTTTTTCCACGTTCTAAACCATTTTACGGGAAGGAATTTTCTTAACGAATTCAATTATCCAGGAATTCTCACTTTAACCCCTTGTCGGATAAGTGCGTAGACCGTTGCTTCGTCAAACAATCTATTTACCCGTGCCTTTTCTTGCGACCGAAATTCCGCTCACCTATCTCCCGACAACACGCTGGAATTTTTTGTTCGTTTGCCGTTGGTATCGGAGAAAACGATACAGGGTACAGCGTGAAACAGCTCAGAGGATTTCGTGCTGGCAGCGGCGAACCGGTAGAATTTTCGTCGGCTCCGTTAAGTCTGTAAGCGGCTTACGTTTTCGTTCTACTCTTCGCGGAGTAAAGTGGAGGGCGGAAGGGACTCAGAATTTCCGGTTAGGCGAGCCGCGTAGAAAATCGAACGAACGAGGAAAAACTTCGTTGCCAGTTCGAGGTGAAAAATCGCAATGCAGTTTTTTCATTTCGATACATTCCCACATCATTTCCGTTTCATCTCATCTCCCTTCAATCTGTATCCATGTTGTAACTGGACTTTTATTGTTTCCAGCGCGGGTGTTGCAGATCGGAGGTCAACCTGGAGATCAGGCCTAGATGATCAAACTGTTTTAACGTGAGTTTCCTCGAAAACAAAATATTCTTCGTGTACCCTTCGCGACGCACAAATGATTAATTAATCGATTGTCCGCTGATGGCATTGAATATCGGTATAACAAGCGAGCTACATCAACGCCATCAAGAATAGATGATATTTCACAAACGATCGGTGATCCAATAGTACCACTTCGGATGTTAGGCGTGTTATAAATCAGCGGTTCGATTTTCAAATTCGTTTCGCAATCCAAATCACCGGCAACAACTGTATCGTATTTAATGGGCCGTCGGAAATTAGTCGCGTGTTTAAAGCTAATTCGTTAGTGACCCCGGACAATGTTCGTGACGCGGTCGGATGCTTTTAAGTTATTACCAATCGGCGAGTCATCAATTAAATTTTCATGGTATTAAACCATAGTTGATTTCACGCTCGGGTATCGTGTTACATTAGCCTAGTACACATTTCTAGATTGCTTTATCCGACAACGAAATGGGAATTAATTGTAACGTGCACGTAACACGCGTAATTTTCTCACTCGACAATGGTTACTTTGTTTAAACCGTTCTAGGGAAATGATTAATTGGTATTTCCTATTTGTCGTATGCCGATGTCCGGTGTGATCATTTATTTATGCAAACAGAGAATTTGTACATTCCTATGGCTTATTTTCGAACAATAGTTGCACTCGAATTGACATAAGTACGTACAGACAATATGCGGGCACGCTGCGCCGCGAGAAGTAGTATAGCGCCGCAGTGGTCAGACGCGCTCGTCTGAACCTAGACTCTAACTACTTGCTACTCGGCTCGAACGATAAGCTTATTATTTCTCATTTAACAGATACATAAATCGCTTAGAAGAACGAGTTAACGAAAATATTAAGCATGACACTCCATTATCTAATTTTATACTATATCGAAGTTCAGAAATTCATTCGTGCTTAACAAACGAAGGGCGATGAAGGCATCGCGCTGATAACAGCAGAGTTTCACTTCGTCAAGCTTCGCCCCGTACAAAATGCGTTTCGAAACCTTAATACTCTTCTTTAATACGAAGGAGGCTGGAATGAATTCTCCAATGCGTAGAACAGTCGTCGCCCCGCCGCGGCAGACGACGCAAACAAATATTTACCGGCGAATCGAACAAGTTTGATCGCGAAAGGGACTAACGACGTGCGTCGGGGCGAAACTTCGTTATCGAAAACACACGTATCGCTCTGTCATTGACCAGATAGCGTTGAAATCGATCACGATACCACGCCCTTTCGATAACGAAGCGAATGCCGTTCACGATCTCGTTCACGAGCCCGTGCACGGAGCCTCGCGACAGAGTAATGACACGACCGTTTCTACTGCCTTCGTGCTCGACCTAGCGTGTATTTGCCCATTGGGCATCCATACAGCGCGATACACAAGGCCCTTTCACATGACCACCATTTACACACTGCTGCCCGATGGTACATACATTACGTCTACACGAGGCCTGGCGCTGGCCGTTTCCAACGGAGGAAATAATTTACCCTTACGGGGAGGAATAAGTGACACTATTGGGGAATTAATTTTAGAACGGCCGCGGCGATCGTGTGCGCACGCCGGCAACTCAGTTTTCGCTTGCGTTCGTTCTCGTTTTTCGTTCCCTCGGGTGCGCGACAAGGTTCACGTGAACAATTTCTACTTGTTTGTCGCGAGCCCGGGGAATTAATGGCGTTCGTTAATAGACCCTTGACAAAGCGGTCCGAATATTGGAGATAAAAGAAGGAAACCGATATTGATACGCGAACAAATATCGACGTTCTTGGACGGAGGGTTTTTTTTTTATTATTATCGCATGCGTGATCTGAGATCGTGCACGTGGTACAATTTTAATCCTCGCTTCGTTCTACGTTCGATCGTAGCTGAAATAATTTATACGCTCGTTGCAAGCGGAGCGTCCTGCGCAACACGGTAGCTTATTCGTTACCATAGCCGTAGTTGTTCAGTCCTGTTTAACAGTAATTAGTCGTAGTAAATGTTCTTTAATTTTCGGTATTTCGTGCGACGCTAAGAGTGACAGGTTTGCGTCGCGAGGTTGGACAGGGCTGATAACGAGGCACGGCCTCGTTTGTGTCCAACTGGGCGAGGACGAAAGACGGGTTAAGGGGCAACGAGGCATAGACAGGACCGGCTCGTCATTGTTAGGACAAGCTTTGATCTATACGAGCCAGCCGGCTGCGGCTACGTGTATTTCTGTACGCGTAATTAGCGACAAAACGTACACCTTGCGATCGCACGATGAAAAATTTGCTACGATAGTTGGGCACTTTTCGATGGTTTACTGAAATTCTCCACATCGTCACGTGGCTGCTTGCACGAAAAAAAGGAATATTCATATTGCGTACAGAAGGTTATATATAATATGAAAGTGTCGCGAAATTATTATTATTATTAGCTTTATTATACTAGGTATTTGTACCAGCTTCGTACAAAAGAGGAGTGAAGGGGGTATAGGTTTTATCCTAAAAATCTGAAAACGTCCATCATTATTCGTCAGAAAAAGATAAAAGTTTTTCGTCGTTCGCAATTTTCTTTTACACTGCGCCGCTAAAGTATTCGTACAGCGCATCGGTTCCATTTGCGACCTCAATATCTTGCTGTCACCATAACATCGGCGTCAAGACAATTACTCCCGAAACAATGTACATTTATTTTAAAGAGCAATAGACGCGCCACGTATCCATGTACATTGTTCCGAGGATAATTGTCTTAACGTCAAAATAACGAAGTCGCTAGCGAAACTGGGGCGCCGTACGAATACGCGGTGAATCAATAACGAAATACCGAAGCGTATTCTAATTTCCCCAGCGCGTTCGTCTCGAAACTCGAACGGGACGAAATAATCGTTTTGAATCACGCCGAGAAAAATAGACGGCCGCGGGAACGAGAAAGGGAACAGCGGTCCGTTCGAGTCCTCGCTTTTCATCGCACGCCAAGAACGAATCGGTCGCGATCGGCTTCGCGTCGCGACGGCTCCTCGAATTAGTCCGCTCGCGGCTTCCATCTGTCCCTTCATAGGCGCGGATCGATCGCACCGGAAAGCCGGCGGCGCTTTTGTCTCGGGCTGAAAGGGCCTTTCATCGGGGCAAATACCTATCCCGCGTTGGTCCTGCGCTCGAACACGATCGAACCGTTCCGGGGATGGATCCGTGTCGATCCTCGATTCCGCGTTTCCACTTCCTTTTCCCGTGTTCCCGACGATTTCGTCCGGACGGCTGCTCCCGCTTCGCTCGCCCGTCCAAGGTCTGCGGACCATGCGATTTCTTAATTGGCGATATCGAGATTGGACGGCGGTGAATTTAATAAACAGAAATGATTATTACGTGTCGCGAGAACGGATTATGGTTGAACAATCGATTCTCGCGTGCGTTGGCATGGTTGTCGAAGCTTGGTTCTTCAGGCGGCCGTTCTGTTATGTAGTTTTCTTTTGTCGAAACGTTTTATCGTTGGTGCTAATTTTTTTGTAATAGTCGAGTTTACTTCGTTGTGTTACGAAATGGGAGAAGAATATTGTGGATTGTTAGTGAATCCCTTTTGTACGTTTCGCGTGTTCGTTCAGATATTTTGAATGTCCTTTCTCTTAGTTAACCGTTTGGAACTTTACCGTATCTCACAAAAGATTTCGGATTTATCCGGCGACCCGTCGCATAATGCGCAGAATTATTGTCCGCCGGTAAAAGGATTTACATAAAAATGCCCTTTATGCTGGACTTCGTTTGCGGCAATCCCCGATACGAAGGCGCGCGCCAGTATTATCATTTTAAAAACATTTCCAGAATTTTATTTCGTCCCGGTTTCCTTCCTTTCCTTTATCAGCATCTTTCCATTAGAAAAAAGAGAAAACAAGGAAATTGTTTTTCCACAATCCTCTAGATCCTAGATTCGCCTTTTTCCTTCATACGTTTGTTTACTTTTGAATAAATTGAAGTATTAATTACAATTCGGAAACAGAACGAAATTAACACTAATTTACTTTATAATATTTGCGCGTCAATTTATTTATCGTTTCATGCCGAGAAAAATATTTAGAAAGGCAAGAAACGTCGTCGAATAGCATTCAATTCGAAATTGTATTTTTTTTCCCCACCACGAGAACATCGTTTCAAAAGAATTCAGCCAAGGGGTGGAATAGGTTGGTTCTCATAAAACGAAGGAAAGGGTGTGGTGAGGTGAAATACCCCCTCGGCCCGGCTTTGCTAAGAGAATACGTCCTGATATAGTGCATCTTTCCTTTTCCAGCTTTCTTTGACATGTAAATGCTCCGGCATCCCATAACTGTTGAAATATTGCCCGAAGGGAAAGTAGCGGGGTCCATCAAACTTTTCCAACAGACGTTTCCGTTCAAACACCCATGATGCACCTGTCTATTCGTATCCCTATTCAAGCTCCGCTATTGATTTACACTTAAATCGAAGGGAATCGCAGAAATTCCATATGCGTCACAGCATATTGAGAATAGGACGAAACAATGAACCGCGAACGTTTATTGCAATAACAATATGATTTATTCCAGCTCGATGTAATAATTGCTGCGTTTTCAATAAAAAAATTATTTCATCAAAGTATTTCCCAAGAAAGTTTCGCCGTTCAAACGTAGTACATTAAAAATATTCGTTTACATCGTCATCAATGAAACTTTATTTCAGCCTTTCTCCATTGATGGGAGAGTGTACACTCCCTCGGTGATGTTTATTTTCTTATTTCTTCCCTGTCGCCCTTTTTTTTTATGTCGGGCACTGGTACGTAGAGTTAGTTGCGAGGGTGGAGAAATTGGTGGCGCGTCTTGATTCAGGGCGCACGTGTGCATCGGTGGCTTTATGAAAAAGGAGAGTGGCACGAATTTACGACTCGATTCGAGGAACCTACTTTAAATGCTGCCACGTTGGCCCGGGGATATACCGTTTCCACCCTGGAATCGATCCATTTTAAACCCGCATTAAGGGATATCATTCCTTCCGGTTGTCTATTTCCATTTTTTGAAACGGAGCAACGTACGACGTCACGTCGAAACGATTTTGCAGACCCCCGAATAATAAGAATCCCACTATAAATATATAACGATGGTCTCCGCAGGCCGTTCGAAATGAATCGACTCTGTGATTTACATTCATTCGTGAAATCATTTTCCGAGAAACCGTTCGACGTCTCCATCGTTTCTCCTTCACCTTTCGAATCGTATCGCAAGCATCGATTTATCGAATCTCGTAAAACGTAAGAAAAAAGCAATCATCGTCGATGTTCCATTACGCGAACCCGTGGAATCGTGATCGAACAAAGGGTGTTTCCCCTCTATTAGCAGTAACGATACACGCCAGCCTCGTTTCGTGTCGCGTGATGTTTTTAATTCGCGTGCGACCCGTGCAATTTGCATTCGCGTGCAATTTGCGCGACAATTACGGGGAATCCGCGATTGCACGATCGTAACGGCGCGGCACAGTTTAGAGTGCAGGCCAGAAGACAATAGGTGCTGCTCTCATTTACGAAAAGCACCCGGGTGAGGAAAGGGGAACGGTTGGACGGAGCTTGAAACGGCCACGTTTCAGACAAACTTCGCGTTACCATCCTTTTCCTTTCGACATAGTTTCTTAAAAGTGGCCTTCGTTGCATTCCGGGCGACCATTTAGGTCCGAGAAAGTCCTTGGCTGCTTACACTGCCGGATTCTTTGTGCAACGTTTCATAATGTTTCGAACGTCGATGTTAATTACCTTCCTCCTCTTCCCTTTTTCCTTTCTTCCTGTTTGATCATTTTTGTCGGTATTGTTTGGGTCGGCAGAATGTTCCTCGACGATTGCGAAGAAGTCGCGATAAAGATTTGCTTTGATATTTTCGGTTTCGATGGCGAATGCACGCGTATTCAAATTATATTTCGAGACAGCGTTCGGATTACTCTTCAATTTTGTACAAGTATTCCGGTACTTGTATATTTATTAAAGGGAATAATTGAAGCGGGTTACGATAATTGGGGAGGAACATGAAGGGTGGAATTATTGTGGAAATAATCGAAACAAATGCGTTTAAGGTCGTCAAACTTGAATTCTCACGCGGCCGACTAGATTGCTTCTGTCTGCGCAATTAAGTTGGGGCAAAAACAAATGTCGGGAGGCTCCGGGGAGGGTGGTTGTAATTGCGTAAAAAGCCGCGACGGAGGTTTCTCGTGGCAAACAAACCGACACATTTTACTTCGGCTCCCGGCCGAAACTGTGAAATTTTAACTCGTCATTTTCTGGCTGCCCGCAACCGCGAGACGAACCGCTTGGATCCGGCGAAAATTCGCGGTTCGCCGGCCCCCTCTAATTTTCATTCTCAACCGGCAACGACGTAATGCAGCGCACGCGTTATTGTTCCATTTTTAACGGCAGTCCGCGTTTGAAATTTTAATCCGCCAGTATTTTTTGGGGGGAGCTCCGTTTTAAAAATTGAATGACCTGCCATTGCGTGACGTCCGAAAACGTTATCGAAATTCGTTCCACCGGTTCGTAACCCCCCTCTTGTCTACCGAAGGTGACGAAAACAATGGTTAGAAACGACAACTCGATGATAACTTATTTTTAACGCGATCCGTCGAATTCGTAATCGATTTCATTCAATCGGGCAACAATGATCGCGTTAAATCACCGCTGTGCCCAACCTCTACCCTCCGCCCTCGAGCGTCCCCTATAAATAGACCTGCTTTATCGTTGGCTAGGGTTACGAAATCCCCCTAAGGGCAATCATAAGGTGTTTATATCGGGTTACACGGGTCTCACGCAACGGGTGGCTGTCGCTAGCTAATTGTCGTCGCACTGGGAGACCCTTGCTGCACCGGACACCGGGTATTTAGATGCTTATCCATGGCGCACACGCCGCGTGGAACGGCTATTTATCGTTATTGGACTGCAGTTGTATGGATTAGGCTCTCGGTACGCTGGTATATCTGAATATCCGAACAGCGACGACAATGGATATCGGTAATCGCGTGGTCGATTAATCAGTATTCGAAAGGGGCACTGGAAACCGTATACCGACTTTTAATAGTTCCGTTTAGGGTGCGTCGAGAGTGGGGTGAGCCGTGTAATCGCGGGGTTATACGGGGCTCATTGTATTTGAGTTGCAAGAATGCCTTGTTGAGTTTAGATTTGATTGATACGAGATTACGAGTGTTTGGAGATAATGGGGCGGGGGGTGGTTCAAGGATGAATGCTGGGCCAATCGGTATTGTTCTCTTATCCATGTTTTATCAAATTTAATGCAGGATTTATTGCATACATTGTTCCACTGTTCAACCTTTTCTTTCTTCACTTCTTTTTGTTATGCTCAATTTCACGACGGACAGAATGCTTCAGGATTTGTATTGCCGATTTGATTTCTGTTGCTTACCAAGGAGACTGAACAGTATAATTGTATCGTAGAAATAACGAATCATTTTCTTCCATTAAAAAAACAAGGAAAGAAAGAGAATAAATATTCTGCTACGAGTCGATTTACTCAAACGTATCCAAGCATTCCAGCAATAGCATTTCGCGTCACTAGCTCTTTCGGGAAAATGAAAATTCTGGGCCGGCAGTGTCGGTAAGAAGACGATGATCAGTCGTGGTGACCGGAAGTGGTCATCGAGCGGCGAGGTGAAAAGGTCCCCCGGGGGTTTTCCGGCCCGAGTCGGACGGGGTCAATCGGAATTTTAAATCGTCGCCAGCACGGATGTTTGCCCGAAAAGCTTCCAGCCCCTAAATTATTCATTGTACGGCCCTGGCCGTCTGCTCGGTAACGCATTAAAAAAGATTCTTCGTCCCTATCGTGTTGCTTCTAATGTTCGACAGCGTGCTCGATCGGGGACCACATTTTTAAGAAAAAGCGACGGAATATATCTACTTCGTCTGACACGTTTATGTGAAAAAAAATACGTTCGTTCCAAATGGACATTGCTATTACTGTTTAATTATTTCCATACCATTATGGTACACGGAAAATGCGTCATCAAGTGGCTCGTGATATATATATATTTTTTTTTGTTGGATCAATTTTCGTAGCGTCTCGATTAGTAAAAATGTGAATTTTCAACGCGAAGAACGTTCCTCCCAAATTTATCCAGCAACAAGAAGAGTTAAGTGTTGAATTACGAATTTTCATTTCAACACTCTTATGTACAATTAACGATCGATTGCAGTTTCATTTATAAGAGGGAAGGTTTTTCGTTACTTTCACATCGTCGTACTGACAAGGGGGCAAGCAATAATATTTGAGAGCAGTTTATTGCATCGATTGCTCGAGTTTCATCGAAGCTCCTTACGTGAAAAGGGTCGTGGAAAACTTTCCCACCGGCGTGCTCGTTGGAAAATCGCTTCCACATCTTAGGATTACTTAAAAGTATTAACTTCCTTAAGTGAACGTTGTCTAACAATGTTCATGGGTCTTCAACCAACTGGGGTATCGGGGAAATTTCATTTTCTCCCTTGCTCGGTCTATTATCGAGGTCGTAATCCCTTTTGTTTTTCCCCGAACCGTGTGCAGCTTTCCGTGACCCCGGGAACTAAATGGTGTTCCACGGTTACACGAGTTTCATTGTCGTCCCATGAGAAATATGGGAATAATGCGGCGCGACGTAGATGTTTACATTTGTTTCCTCCTTTGTCTCCTGCGAATATACCTTCGTGATCCGGATTTCACTCGCTCGGTGTTTTAGGAAAATTACAGAAACGAAAGACGAACTTTCACGTTGGATACAATTTTCCATCGACCTTCCAACTTTTTCACGGAAGCTATCAATAGTGTCGCAGTGAACCTGCCCCACCGTTCAAGTGTATATACCGAAGAATTTTCAGGAAAAACGACAACCTTCGTGGCAGCGTTCTAAAATCGATCGCTTGACCGTGGCCATTGCCGTGAAATTTACGAGAGGGAAACTTCGCAAATCTTAATAAACCCTCTGGTAGCGAGCACTTCCTTTTCCCTGATCGCAAGGGGATGGGTCCGGTAATGCGGTACCCCGAAAATCAGGGTGGGGGCACAATGCTATCGATTTCTAGCTATCGGGTGATCCGATATCCGGCTAACACACGCCTGGCTTCTGGTTGTCGTTTCGAAAGGCGATGGAATTTCTGACACGCGATGGAACTCCCTCAAATTGCGGCTGGTAACCTTTCCGGAAGTGACGGAGGGAGTGCCGTGACACGCGAATTTCTCGGAACTCTGCGAAGGAAGATTTACTGTCGACGGATCGATATACGGTAGTTCAATAGAGAAATGGACCCTTGTGCGAATTAAATAAATATTTATCAATGGACCGCGTTGAACGAATTCCAAACAGAATAGCAAAACAGACACCAACGCGACCCATATCGAATCACCCGCGATTCATTCGAACTATAACGCCACCCCCGCGAACTTGTCTCGAAGAGCAATTCTCGAAACCAAAAACGGCGAACAAAAAAGATCCTTTCGCCTCGCAATGCGAAGCTATACTTAAACACCTCGAGACAACCGTCGAAACCACGTATTCGTCCCACGCAACCACGTCGAATGAAGTTGTCGCCACGAGGGTCGATCGGTGCGCGTGCAGCTCTTTGAAACGGCCGGTGTACACCGGATATCCGGTTAAATACTCGCGGATGGCGCGCGGTGCTTGTGACGGTGCAATCATTTACCGTGCGGACGGGCGAAAGTAGCATGATGGAGACAGAGGGTCCACGGGCGTGTGACGTGTGTTCTACAACACCCACAAAGAGCAACGCTTGTGGACCGACGCGACGAGGAATCGTCGAAGCGGAATATTCGGCCCGGCTTGATGCACGCGTCCATCGTAATTCAGCGAGAATGGCCGCGCCATCAAACGCGACGATACTGCACCTGGCAGGGCTGGACGAACAAGGTGAGAGGGTGAGCGAGAGGGAGATGAGGGACAACGATCGCTTGGAACAACTGGTTGCTTTGTACGCCGTTGGTCGAGGGCCATTGCTGGCCTGGAAACTTTGGTAACACCAGTGCGGCTTGTTGCCCCGTAACTCCCGGTAATTGCAACGCTTGATTTCTTGCTAGGGGATGGACAATAATTCAACCCCTTTCGCTACGAACGTTGTGTATATCAGATGTACGGGGACGCTTTCTTGGTTTCGGGGATATTCGCGGTGTCGCTAGGCTGTCGCGAGTGTAATACGTTTTTATAACGATATTGCTCGTCAGCTACGGCTACGAGCTGGTCCAGTTGCTGGCCAGTTTTTCAATTGCTTCGAATTGCCGATTTTGTACTTCAAGTTTGAAGTACACGGCGCGCCGGTACACCGTGCACCGTGCGCACGATAGTATGGGCTGGCGAACGAATTTATGTTAGAATTGCAAAATTATTTATTGCTTATGACTATACATTTATTCTCAACTATTACGGAAAATGTTACACGATGGAAAGAGTCGACCACGTGCAGCCCGTAACATGAATGCAGAAACGAGAGAAGAGTGCTACCACTCACGCACGGTACTGCCATTACTGTCAACTGTTATCCCCGAAACGAAACTTGATACAAAACATGAACATCCTCTTCCCAATACTTCTCCTTAATAAAATATAGTTGCATCTTGAACAATTTAAAAATTTGGAAAGCTGTCGCGCGTGGGTGTACGCATGCAAATTGTAGGCCGTTTTAAATGCAAAGTTGATACTCGCGAAGTTCTTTGAAGGAGTTCATCGTAATGTAAAGAAATGCAGATTTAGTCAAAGAAATCGCGGATTTGAATTTGGAATCGTTTCGTCGGGGTATCAAAATGCACGGTTTCTTTTACCTCCCTCTTACAAGGAGTCCGACATTTAAATGCAAAGTATTTCACGGCGGCGAAGTTCGAATTGGATTACCGGTAGAATTCGGATTGTCCGTTTAATAAAAGGGGAAACTCGCCGAAGTATCCAGCCCATCGGCGGATTCGCTCTCCTTAGGGTTAATATTTAAATGTCTGCCACCTGCAACACTCGGCCGTCCCCATCGCTCTGTGTACCCAAACCTTGACCCACTTCGTCGCTCGGATAAAAGCATCTTCGTACTTTTATCATGCCCTCCTCGTTGCGTACACTTTGGCTGTCCCAAAAACTGAATTCGTTCCGCTCTCGCCGGTTCCTTTGTTGAATAATGCATCGCGCAAACGCGGCATCGCGTGCACCGCCGCCTGTTACAAACAACGCTTCCCGAAATATTCGGAAATTCGTGCACCACTATCCGTTTCGTTATCTCGAATTATTTTAACGCGAACGAAACTTGAGCATGAAATTTTCTATCCATCGTTTGCGTCCTAGCAGCAACGCAAGTGGAACGAAATAGCCGAGCGAAGAATTCTCGCCTCTCGTTTGCACCGACCGATTCGCCCTTCCCAAAACAAACCTATCCAGCGTCCACCGCCCTCCAAAAAAACCGCAATCCATAATCATCCATTGTCGCCTAGCCCTCGTGTCATGGTGGCCCCGAGCGAGTCCAACGTTCGCTACCTGCGAACCTTATCCGCGTGCCCGTCGTGTCGCGTCCGCCTGTCATTAATGTATCGCCAACGAAACACTGGCCTAGGTAGCGAGCAAACAGCGGTTCGTTGTACGGTAAACAAGTCAGGTAACAGAGGACGCAGCCGTGGGATCGATGCGACTCCTCGTGCATCGCCGGCCCGATGCCGTGTCGTTGCGTCCCTGTGTAATGAAAAGGACATAAATCCAGCGGACTCCAGCCGGTGGCTGAGCGGATTCGAAGCTTCGCGTGTCGCGGTGTACGCGTCGGCGAGTGGGCGTAGGCAGGTGGCATACGCGGTGTGCGCACGTGAAACAGAGAGTCCGCAAGGCTAGGGGCTCGCAAACGGAAACGTAGTTTCTGTACGAGTTCGTGTCCGACGGGGAAGATCAATTCGACGACGGCGGTAAGAATGGCACGAAGTGAACAGGCGATGGACGATTTTTGTATTACTCTTGCGGTGGCGCGAGGCGATCCGCAAATCGATACGAACAGCGGAAGAGTTGCGACAAGGGTTTCGGACGGTTTCAATTTCGCGGCGTATTATTTTTATCCGACGATTTTAGTGTCGCTGTTCCTTCTCGGCGGAAAACAGTGCCCGCGCGGCGATGAAGAATAAAGAGGTCGGTTGTTGCCGCGGTTCGAATGTCGCTCTACTTTATAATTGTCTCGGTTTTATTTGGTAAAGTTCGCCCCGTGCGGCGGACACCGTATCAGACGCCCCGGTGCGTTAACGACGCCGGACGGAAAGCGTGCATCCCATCCGTGGCTCGTCGCAAAAACGTATAAAATATCATGTGTTTCTTCCCACTGGCTGATAAAACCGGTTACCGCCGGCGAACATAAATTTTAGCGTCGGCGATCCCGATGAAACATACGATCCGAACGCCCGCCACCATCTTCGTCGTTTCCATGTTTCGTTCTGTTTCCAATCCCTTTCGTCCCCCGCACCCCATTTTACCGTCCGATATATGGCCGGTCGATGCCGGTAATGGAAACATGAATTTTAGATGGCCCGGAAGACTCTTTTAACGGCCAACTGATGACACGCTGGATTTCTAGTCACGGTTCCATTGGGAAAGCTATTCTTCCGGTAATCGCTCGAAAAAGGAAGGAGAATTTAATGGATATGAATTTTGTACCATGCTCCGGACTCTTTCGCACGGGATTAGATTTTACGACCTTGCCGTTCTATTATCAAAATGTCTGGGAACAGTTATTCCGTCCTGTCGCTTGTACACCGTTCAACATTATTATTAACTCACGAATATTTTACTCCCGATTAAGTACTGCATAAACAATTGCTGATGGAACCAAGTGAAACAGACGTCTCTGAGATCATTGATACAATTAATCATTACGCGCAGAGTAAACCTCTTTCCCCTTTATAAAATGTCAGTGCAACAACCTCGGATAATATTTTCTGCGCCAATTTCATGAATTTACCAGCAACCGCCGCGAAACATCTGATTGGTGCGTCCCCGAGCGCCCATGTTGCATTTCGAAATCCGCGATCGTCGCTCGCCGTCGTTAAAAACGGAACACCGACGTCTTCCGTTCCCTTTGGAGATGCAGCGGGGAGGGCGAAGCAATTGCTCGCAATTCAGTCAAATTTTCCGCGGGCACACCGCGGGCGGCGAACGAAACAATTCTTTCCTGGCTGAAACGCGATTCGTCGGGGTTCCCCGTCGCGCCATAAATTCCACCGGCAACTTCCTCGCATCGCCGGGCTTCCGTTCAGTCGTCGCGTAACGGGGCACGATCAAGTTCACGCGAAATTTCAATGAACGAGGCATAAATTTTTGGCGACATTTTCCGGCGGCTTGACCGCCGTCCGCGTCTCGTCGCGACGATACAATGAAGGGGATCCTCGCGCGTCCGTTTCCGCCAAAGGAAACGACGTCCCTGTTTATTTATTTATCCACTTTTCTCGCCCATCGATAAATCCTGTTGCGCAGAAACATTGTCGGTTGCGGCGCGATCATTTTCCCTACGAACACCGGAGGCAGAAGCCCAGCAGAGTGGGTTTTATCGTTGTCGTTGCCGCGTGTATACAAATGGCCGCGTGTCCCGCAGCGTTTCTACTTAATCGTTCTGCCCCGCGACGATAACGTTTATTTATTAGCCGGCCAAATGGACACTGACGTTTTGGTCGTTTTCGTGAAAATGTTTTAGAGAGCTTTGCGGCGACGTTTTGGTGCGCCACAGATTTTTGCGTTCACGGGGCTTCAGATGTTGAACGAATTGTACGCGGCTTCGAGAGCGAGGATCGAAACGAAATTCGTTGCACGTCCGAACGTGAAATCTTTTCAGAAAATTCGGTACACTTCTCGTGCGAAATTTCCGTGGTGAATATTATACGAATTATCGTAATCACTAAGGATCGATTTTCTACTCGTTTCAACGCGATATTCATATTGATAACCCATTTTGTCGCAACGAACACAATAATTTGGAGGAAAAGAATAGAGCGGCATCCAGTGCTGACGCATTTCGATGTCATCGATCGACCGACGAGCCGCGTCCCGACGAAGGACTTTCACCCCCGAGGACCGACAGAGATTATCGTACTATTGTGCGAGGCTGTGCGTTTCGCATTAGCTGAGAATGCAGGCGGGGGGGAAAAAAAAAATGAGGAAACACGAGAGAGGGATGGATTATCGAGACGGTGGAAAGGGTGCAAGTAGCGAATACCATAGTATCGGTGATTGGAAATGCCCTTTGTGTTTTGGTTTCCAGAGTTCTGATGATGGAATCGCAAGGCGGGTAGAACGGATGATGACGGAGGAAACAATACCGCCCCATTGTTGATCATATAGCCTATTGTTGTATTTAGATGTGATTCGCCGCAAACGATTTTCTGCCGTTGCGTAACCGTGAAAATCAATGATTAGGATAGTCTTTGTTCTCGTTGTCGGCATTGGAATTATATAATTACGATTTCGGCGATGAATATACTGGCTGAATGGGAAACGTCGGTGACTCGGCGTCTGTTGGTGGTGTGCCTAACGGGGGGATGGAAGTGTGGGGCACCATGAAAATCAAAGTTAGGCTCGATTGTTACCGCTCTTTTCACATCGCTGAAATGAATCCCGGTTTCGACGGGTTTAGGCCCGAGATACATACATGGACATGGTATTTATATTTATCATTATATTTTCTAAATTATTTTCACTGCAGAGAGGTTCGCGCGCAACGCGACGCTACTGAAATTCTTACGTATGTTAACAAAAATGGAACCGCTGAATCATTAGTGCAATTTCATCGATTTGAAAAGCAACGAAATTGAAGCCATTTTTCAAACGAACCTGAAAATTCGATCGATCTATAGACAAGTAATGTTCACCGTTAAGTCTGTTTTCTTTGATTAGCCCGCGCACATAAAGCGACATCGTTCGATCTGAAGGCATCTCGACGTTTATACACACTCGATACACTCGAGGCGCAGCAAAATCGAATCATCGTCGGACGAAAGAAACGCTCCGCAATATTCCACTTCAATTCTTCTGATCTTCCCTCTATGCGACGAAAGTGGCCGCGACTCCACTCATAAATCGCCGTGCCGCGTGTCCCCGCAAGCTCTCGCGTTCAAAGGGCCGGCACTTTTGCCGATTATCGTCCGAGCAGGCCGCTCCACGACGACGAGCAACGTATCTCGAAACGTCTTTCCGGCCGCAATCCTCTCCGACGTTCCCGTAACGGAAACAACGCGGCCGAACAACAGCGGTTACACGTTTCGCTTGCCGCTCAGACGCCCCTTTGTTTGCCATTTTCACGGGGAAAAGCTTCTGGAAAGGCGTTCGTCCATTGTCGCCGGCGAAAGAAAGCCGGCCACGCTAAGATTCCGCAATTAAAACGGCTTCCATTATTCGACCCCGTAATAACACAGAAACCGCGTTGTTTCTGCCTAATGCGACGAACGGCCAGGCGAACGTTTGGCCACCGCCGGGGAACGCGAAAGTGTGCTATTCTGACGAGTGGAACGGTCGCTGGCGGCAAGCGTTGTGCCCTTTGTTCGGTTAATTATCGCACGTCGATCCTTCGAGTCGCGAGCTTTTCCTTCGAACGCCACTAACCGTTTGTCAACGCAGTCCGAGGGGAAGGGCGCGTTTGACCCGCGCCGGTATCGCGACTATTGTTAAGGTGCAATTAAGGCAACGAACGTTTCATGCAGGCGCGAGTATTGTTGCAGGTGTCGAGATACGCGCGGCCTCGCGCGGTCCACCGATTAATGGATAACGAATGTTTCGTGCGAAACACGGTATTGGCAATTGTTCTACAAATTGATAATAATTCGTTTGAAATTGGTATAGTTTTGTTTACGTTGTATCGCGTCGAAAGTAACGAACGATTCTTGAGAGTACTTAAAAATTCGTTCCGCGTTCGAATTGTTCACGGCGAGGGATTGAAGTTGGGATTCATTGTCATGGATTTCACGAACATATTAATTTGTATCCAAGAAACTCTACGAAATGATTACGAGCATCCGAAGTTAGCCGTCTCAAGGGAAGGAGACAAACTTTATTAGCACGGATGTTTATTGTTACCCCATTTTTCAAAGTAACAGGACAAGCAGTCTGCTAGATTATGAGGTCGATCTCGTGGGTAATAAATGGCGAACGAGCCGCAAACTCGGTGGAAATGAACAGCGGGTAATAGAGCGAGGGCTCAATACACTGTTAAATCTGTTCGCGCCAGTGGGACTTTCTGTTCGCGGTACATAATAAAACTTCGGGCAATTTTGTCGCGCGAATACGTGCTGAAGCACATCGAAGAACCCTTATCTTGTACTTCTTAATCGTCGTTCCGTAAAATAATCCAGAATTGCTTGGCGGCCGTTTCTGAGTTCGCTAATAAAACGGTCGACCGACGGCAAGACCTCGATTATCGAGGGATATCCTGACAGGGTAATTGAATCCACCGGTTAATGGTATGGTCCCAAGATCCTTGGTGAGCTTTGACGACCCTAAAATATGTTAGGAACTCGGGGAAATTCTGCGGAAAGCTTTCCTTAACTGGGGAGAGCTAAATGCCCGAGAATTGTTGTGTTTATTGCGAGTATACCGACTAGGTATTATCGGGATTAAATATATTTTTTTTTAAGAAATAGTTGAAGAAAATACAGACAGGCGTTATTTCTTAATTTCTTTATTAATGGACCTTATTTCTAAAAATAACTGGTACATTTGTGTTCGTTCAAAATAATATTTAAGACATCTGGATGTTGTTATTAGAGTATTGTTAATTCGATTATTTATCATTCCAATGTTTTCAAATTTTCCACGGAATTGTATGATATACGTATGTATACACAATAGAAGTACGAATAACTCTTTCTGTTCTACAACCAAAGTGCTGCTCTCTTGATGTACGATCACTGTATATGCACTGGTTATTCCTCTACATTTGTAAAACCCGCGCCAAGCATTTTTGCACGGTCTCCTTGTTGACATTGTTTATTGTTCACCGGCGTGTTCTCGCATAGACGGCGCGATTAATTTTTGTTACGCCGCGTGCTCATAAATTCCCGCGCGGATTCATTTTTTCCTTGGCCAGGATTTTACGACTTTTTTTACACGGCGCAATTTGTCCTTCCTTGCACTCTCCCTTAATAATTAATCACGCTACAACTTTCGCCGGTTGCAAGATGCCCCCTTTGAATCCGTCTCTTGGCGTAGAAGATTTTTTTAGCAATTACACACGAAAACACTTAGCGAAAACACACGCGCTTTGAAACGCGAATTTATAAATACACACACCAACCGAATTACTGCTACACGTACAGGTTACAACTACGGCACGATCGCGGCACCAATAAAATAGTTTTTCAACGAAATTCGAATACCCATTTAAAACGTTGATCTTCGATGAATGTAAAAAATGTTTAAACACAGCTCGACCCATTCGCCGTTTCAATTATTTCGTTCCCGATAATTGTCGATTGAATATCCGCAATAACTTTGTCGCGGAAATAGAGCCGAGATTCGTGGGCGTAAGCATGAAACCAAATATACCTGGTGGCGATACTTCGGCGTTGCAATACAAGCTGATTGCATTTCGACCGCATAAAAGATTCCATTCCTGCGAGAGGACGGAAAGAGGTTTACCTTTCACCGATCGTAGTACCTCGACGTTCTCGCGGACCAGAATCGACTTCTACGCGCTAGAAAATTTATCCAACCGGAAATTAAACCGGCTGCCTGGACGATCTGTCCGTCTTCCGTCGCCGCGCTTCATTTCTTAGCCTCTCCCCACCCATTTGTCACCTTTGCCTCGTTCGACGATAAGTCCTATCTGCGTGCACAAGTGGACAGACGATTAAGTCGTCGGAGGTTGTTCGGGGCTAATGACGTAAGAGGATCCGCGGAGGGAGGAAATTTCAGCCTGTCCAGAGAAAACCAATTAACTGATTGCACGCTCGATCCGGCGATTAGTCGATTCATGGGCTCCACGAATTGTTTTTCTCGAATCAGTTAATAGAGCATTCAAGCTCATTTCGGAGTTCTTCCTCGAATCCAAAGAATCAGCCAGAAGTTTTAGAATGTTCTGATAAAAATCCTTACTGAAATTAATATCGTTCTCATTCATTTCTGTCTTGTTACCAGTTCTAACGAATGTCCTTTACTGCAAAATGACAAACCTCGTGAACTCGTTGAAGTGATCTGGCACAACGCGTCCCCGCATCTAATCACCTCCTCCATCTCAGCGATTTCCTTGTCTACGTCATCGAATAATCCTCCCCGTCCAATAAGAAGCCGCCCATTCAAGGTTCCCGGAAGGACGACGTTTCCGCGATTCCATTCGCAGGCTTCTCGCAAGCAGGAAACAATTTCATCGTCGCGGTTCCCGCTAATCAGCACTTTGGCCGGGCAAACGCTGATGAAAAATCCCCGTGGCAGCGACTCCCATCTCCAACGTCTTCCCTCAACCTGTCTACGGCCTGCTCCTGCCGGAGCTGAACAATATCCTTTCTTCGTGACGACGTAGAAAATCGGAAAGTCGGCTGCGAGACGAGCGAAAGAAAAGGCCGAACGAGAGGTAAAAAGGAGACGTTCCCATTCAGCCGTAGCTTAACAATCTATCCTTTCAGAACGACAGCACGTCCTCCTTTCACCACCCTCCCACACCCCCTCCAACCCCCTCTCGATTCCTTCGAAACCCTCTGTCGTTCCTTACCACCCCGAACCTCTTACTCCTTCCAGCTGTCTCCGTGAAACTCTTTCTGCTCTCTATTTCCGGGCCCCTATCTAACGTCACCCCCTTTCACCTCATTCTTATCCGTTTTCTGGTCAACATCTTACGGGCAACACTAGCTGCAGAATCGATCGGATGGAAGGGTTAAGCGCGTCGGGAACGAGGGGCTCCGTACGGTTCCAGGGGTGGCGGTTCGTTCCGGCGAATTGGGCGATCGAAGGACGATAAGGTGGATCGTTATCGTGGACGACGAGGATGAAGCTCTCTTTGTCCTTCTTTCGCCGTTTCATTTTCTGGGGGATAGTTAAATGGTATTTGGATGCAGGTGTTAAAAGGAAAATGTCATTCAATTTTTTGGCTAATTTCGAGAGCACGCTTTGAAGCGTAGCTTGTTGGAGTTGCGCTTGTAAGCAGTTCTTCTGACACCGTTCTCCCTCTTCCTTCTTTCGTTGTGCACTAATTGCATAGCGGATTGCGAGACAACAAATTCCAAAGATTGCGCGAAAAACATCGTTGCACCCTCGTCCTTTCCCGCGTCGAGTATCCGTTCCACCTTCCAATTACCAGGATCATTCGATATCGGCGGAATGACTTCGCCCCGTCCGTATAAACCCGAATACGCGCGGGGAGAAAAGAAGAATCGGCATTACCAATTCGAAAAGATGGTTCGGTGTCCCGCGAAAGCGACGCTTCGAAGGGATATCAGAATTAAATACAAAATCAACGGAGGGTCGAAATGAAACTCTCGCTTCGATGTGAATTGTCGCGGACAACAGCTCGAACACCGATACGATCGATGCACGGCGACACGACGAACAACGGGAAGACGCTATTGAGCATATCGAAACGCTGCCCCGCCGTTCGAATCGAAATTAACGATCCGTCTGTGTGCGCGAGATCGCGGCGGAAAACGTGTTTCGAGTGGCGGGCACGAAAGCCTCCTCAGACTTTGTTGTTTATGCGTTGTTTCGCATCGATAACGAAATAAAGAGGACGGGATCCGCGGGGCGAAAGAGCGCTGAAGGATTTCTTTGATCTATTGACGACGCCATCTCCGCTCTCGTGGTCGGGCCACGATATTATAAATGTTTCTATATGCTGGCCCCTTTGGCTCGTTTTGTCGCGGTAAAGGGTCGCGTGAGAGCCAGGCGAATGGTGTTGAAACCCGGGGCAACAGACTAATTATTATAGAACGGGACGATTGTTCGGTTGAAAGAAATGTTTCCGTTGCGGACGGTTTCGAAGTTTCATTTACAAATTTGCTTTGCATATAACAACGAACGATGTCTTGGTAAAAATAGATGTTATTGTTCCCAGCAATCCTCTCGTCCCCGGGTGGCGCGAAATTACGGTCTCGCAAATTTTCGTACGTTCCGTGAACAACTGTTTTGACATGTATTGCACCGTACCCGGCATGCGAAATCTTCCAATCGTTAATTCAATGCAAATTACGCTCACGCACTTCGGCGCAATTTACCTGTCGACGAAATCGATACAAATGCGTGCATAATATCGCCGATATGTAACGATCGCAGGCACGTCGGATGCGATTCCGTTTCGGGGAAAATGGAAACAAGCTCGACTCGAGTGTCATTAATGCTCCCAGCGATCCATTCGATACGACGAGACTCTACATTATACGTATATTATAGATGACTGCAGAATTATGTGCAATATACATTATATATGTATATATTTATATTCGAATTACAGTGTCGACAGAACGGTCGAATCGAATTCATCGTTATCGAACGAATCTGCGAGAGTCGATACGTCGATCCGAACGATATTCGCGACTGAAAACATCCACGGAAATATCTACGCGCACGTCGCGTCGGATCAACGTGGGACTTTTAATTTTGCGTGGCAATGCGGCCATCGCCGGCCACGATTCGGCCCCCGGGGCGGCAGAGGGGAACTCGATTATTCCCACTTGGTCAGACATTCGTTTCCTGGTATCTAGTAATCGGCAGCAACGCGCGTTCGTTAAAAACTCGGCGAATTTTCAATTTACGGCCGAGTAAAAACGCCAATTCGACGATTAACGCGCAACCGGTTATCGTGCTCCCATTGATTTCGAATTGGCCGCGAAAAAAGGATCCTCGCGTCTGTTTTCGCGCGATCGTGAATCGATTTCGCCAAAATTCCGTGGAATCGTTATTCGCCGACTAACACTTTACTATCGGTCGCCAACCAATCGATTAGAAAGGGGAGCAACGAGGCGAAGGAATGTGAAGACGAAATTAAGGGGAACATCGTTTTCGTATACAGCGCGATATACGCGTTACTCAATTGTTGGTCAAATTTTCGACCATGGCCAGGGTCACGCGGCCTCGGAATTCCGGCAGCAACTTCGAAGGTTAATTGTTCATCGCGGCGGGACACCGCGCATCGTAATTTCAAGCTGACACGCTCGGTCGTTAACGGAAGAACGTACCTCAGACACGTAATACCGATCGCTTTGATGAAAGATTTATGAGATTTACAACGAGGCGAACCACGCGGCGCAATCAAACCGAGGAGAGCCCTCGCGGAAATAGCTGATGCAGGCGTTCCCCTCGTTCGATCTCCACGGACGCTGGGCGAAACAACAAATCAAGGGATCCGGCGTGGATCTCTGGACAGTTTTCATTCGACAGAACGATGGCTTCGCGTACCGGTGGAAGCTTCGGAGATTCACAAAGAAATATCGCAGACCCTTTGATTCAGGGTTCGCAATATTTACTGGCGATACGATAGGGACTTGACCGGCCAGTTGATACTTTTAATAGAGAAAGTTCGAGGCGTTGAAAATGGGAACGTTGAAACAGAAGTTTGTTTATATCACATATATTCGTTCTCAAAGAATCGCCGCAAATATTTGCATTATATATATATATATATACCAAGTGAACCGATTTCTTCGTCACCTTCATTCATATATTCGTTCTCAAAGAATCGCCGGAAATATTTGCATTATGTGTATCAAGTGAACCGATTTCTTCGTCACCTTCGTTCATATATTCGTTCAATACAATACAATGCAATATGTCACGTCTCTGTCGAGGTTAACAGATCATTTCTATACCGGACAGGTTGTTCCTTTACCCGCGTTCAGATAACGCGGCCGCGCCGCTGTTCCAACAAATCGATCCGCCCTAAACGTCCGGAACAATCGCGCGGATAATCGTACAAGTGGTCGTGCCCCGGCCATAAACGCTCGCAGGCGTCCCGACGCGGCGCGACGACGTCGTTCGCGTGCAAGATGCCCGGCGAGATAAATGAAATTCATAAGACGACCGGTCCGCTATCCTTGAGACGGAACTTTCCCTGTCTGAAGGGATGGCGGCGGGCGTGGGGGTGAGGGTGGCGGCGAGCAATAGTTTTGCGCTCCGGGGGTTTGCGGCAGGGTCACGGGGGTTCGGCCTGTGCAACAAGTGATGTTATTACGCTGCCGGTGGAGGGTGAAAAGGGGGGTTCCTGCGAACGGCGAATCGTAATGCATAACTCTTGGCCGTCCTTGTCTTACCCCCTCGAGCACGGCTATTCAACTTCCAACGGGTTAACGTGGACGCCCGGGCTGAGATTCCTCGGGAAAAAGGGAATCGTCGTTCGATCTGAACAGTGTATTGCGTTGCTGCGAGCCTCGTTCGGCCGTTTCGATTGTTTTAGTATGTTATCCTTTACTTTTGTCGTCTAGTTTAATTTATCTCAGCGATTTAGATTTATATTTGGACTGGAGCTTCGGGTCGAAATAACCGAAGGAAGAACTTTTCTGAAGCAGGTTGGCAAACTCGAAATGCAGGATCCTTGTTCCTCCCTTGTCCTGCGAGCATTTGACAGTACAACTTCGAGAGAGCTCGTTGCGTTTGACAGCCGACTAGGGCATTCTACTGAGAGCCAGACATTCCTGGCTGCTTAATTCGTTTTCCTTGGCAACACCTATTCACTTGCTGAATACCCGCGCTATGGAACGGGCGACTGAGAAATTAAATACGGATAAAATAACAATTCGCGTTCCGCAAAACATCCCGTTCTCGCTGGCTATTTTTTAAAATGCCCCAATTCCACTAGACTCTTTCTCGAGTGTTTCAACTTCGCTAGAGGGCCGCCTACCCCCATTCCGATTCTCCAAAATTAATTGCCTTCATCCTCCGTTAACGAAAACTTCAATCATCCACCTTCGCCAGATTCGTTTCACCGCCTGAAGAGGCGACCAAGCATTTCAAACGAGATCTTCCGTAGCGGGCGCAATTTTTCTACCGCCAGGAAACCCCTCGTCCTCTGAAAGAACATTTACACCGAGGTTGGCTTCTCATTAAGCCGGCTTTGTCTGCCTTCCGGAATGTCCGCTACGAGAATCGTCTGAATCGAAGATGAGCCGTCGAAGGAAATAGATTCCCCTCTTTTTTTCTTCCCGCATCGGTGGAATTGGAAGTGGTCGAAAAAGACAGAGGAGTCTCATTATGCAGCGAGGGTGGAAATGGAGAACGAAAGGAGCGGAGATTGTCGTAGAACAAGCGTCATTCGATCCTGGCGATCTTGTCTCCGGTCACTTATTACGTATTATATTATTGGAGACGATGAGTTCACTCGAGATTGGCCAAAGGTAAACTGAACGCCGCCAAATAAGAGAAATACGACGATCAACGATTCGAAATCGAAAGAAAGTAAAAAGAAAAGAAGAGAACTCTGTGCGAGTGTGACAAAAATATTTTGCGAATGTTGGTACCGATGCCTGTGCGAATATTTCGGGTTTCCTTCTCTTATCATACATTTCCATCGGTTGCGCTCGATTTCGAACGAAATTTCAGCCGCGCGAGCATAGATTCGCAGTTTCATCTCGCCCCGATACAGATCCGTCTTTTCGGTGTTTCTTCAGCGAGTATTTATAAGGGCGTTATCGATCGGCACAGATTCGCCAGACACTAATTGAATAGCCGTGCCTTATCAGATGCCACGAGTACGTCTGTAGCAGATCCAGCCTTTCTCGTCGTCGTCCTCTTTCCAATTTGCCGACCGACGACTCGGTGCATCGTGATAGACGACAGTGCCGAAGAGCAGAACGAAGTGTCGCATCTACCACTATAACGAGCTTCTCCAGTTTCCTCTTTTCTCAGCAATCCTCCTTTCTACCTTTTGTGCCTGTTTTGGCCTGTGAACCATTGTTACTTAATTCTCGTCCCCGCGTATCGGAAGTATCGGGGATCGTAACACCCATGGGATCTCGTGTTAATACGCAATTACTAATGCACACCATTGAATCTGATAAATTGGTATCAAAGTACGGTTGATTGTACAAATATATTTTTGCAGAATAATGAATTCCTTGAATATTCAATTGTTCGTTTACTTAAGTATTTCTGGCAGTTATCGAGTAAACGTTATAATTATTTTCATAAGGACGTAATAATCTGTGCGATTAGAAATTGATATTTCTTTAAGAGAAAGAATTCTCAAGAAAGTCCAGAAAAGTTACGTTAAAAACCGTAATATTCCCTTGAAGAAAATTTAATTTATATCTATTATTTCCCGGCAAGGGATATTTTTATATTATGGGAATAGTTTATGGAATTCAACGTAATTCATGATTGATGAAAGCTGCACTTTCGAGCGTCGCGGCGAAATTACGGAATGCAATTTGCGTGACGTTGGAGAGACGCTTTCGTAAAGAATACAAACGGTCACCATTTTTAAACGTACGCAAACTCCCGGTTAAACCTTATCTAAATTCCTCGGCCCCTTTATCTCCGGAAACGATTACGGTTGTCAGTCCGTCGTAGCTTTTTCCTTTCCCTCGAACCGCCGTGAAAACTTCTCACCCTTTTTCCATTTGAGACAAATAAACGCGGGGGACGGACTGCGGGGCCGTTTGTCGTTGAAACCTACATAGAAATTCATAGAATAATATATGGATTGCTCGTCGATGGAAAAGGAAAACGAATGGGAAAGAAAGCCGAATCAAAATATGCAAACGATCGCTGAAAGATTTTCCCGCATAATAAAACCATGGCTTACAGAAGAAGATCGTCAAAGGATTTGGAGAATCCGTTTGCAATAAGGAGAATCAAAAAAATATAATACAGAAAAAATATCCAAGCCATTCATTACAATAAAACGATAGTTCTCCCGTTCGCACTTATTGTTAGTAATAAAAAGAAGGGCAATGATGAGAAAATCCAAGAGACCGTTCTCATACTATCGAAGTTATTTTCGCGCTGTGCACACGCGAATATGCGAAAATTCCATCGCGAAACAATTAGCTTCCCCCACCATCAACCTCCGTTCCTTCCGTCGACTTTGGTGCTTAGAGTCACGATTAGTCGCTCGGTGTACGCGGATAAGGACGCTTTGCGTGCTCTGTGCCAATGAACGTCGCGGCGTCTTAAATAGTATTACAACAGTGCTCCCGTTCGTACGAACCTGTCGTCGAGCCAGTAGATTCGTACAAACCAGCTCGTTCAATAGGACACGTGTGCATCCAGTTCTACCTACTGGCTGATAATTCGTTCGGGCAATACCTGTTCACGTTCGCGCAAAAGGATTCTGTCGAACATTTTCTCTTAAATAACCTTGTCGTTAAATCATGGACGTGCGTACAAGTGTCGCGACGCTCGGTAACAGTTTATGTAACAGGAGGTCAGCCAAAGTTTTGTTGATCGAGCAGTGCTAAATGTATTTAACGCCGAATATATATTTCGTTCGTGTAAATGGGGTTCATTGAAACGGAGATTTACCGTATTAGATTTGGTAATGGGTCGCGGGCGACGCCACGGCTTCTTTATAAGGCGTTACGTGACCTACACATCCAGCGCGAGCTTATTGTGTTTACATTCGGGGAATTTCCGTCGTCGCTTGTTGTTCGTTTATTCCCGTGCACCGCGCCTCCTTCCATTTCATTACGCTAAGCCGACGGAAGCGTCGGTGGTTTCTTTTCGTACGCGGAACTTTCGTCGTGTCGTTGACTCGGTTGTGTACAGCACCTCGGCGATAATGGACGGCGGTTCGAAGACGCCTTCGATCGCCTATTTATGGTGCTGGTGACACATGGTTAGTAAAATTGGTTTCACTTGGTTCTGAATAATATTACTCCATTTTCTCGTTATTTATTTCTTATGCGATTCCGTTTCAATCCTTATGCATACACATTTTATATTGTCCCTCGATCTGTTACCACAGCTAGTTAGCATTAACGAACGCTTCGTGAGTGTTTTAACATTCGAGGGCGCAGCAAAGAAAGATCATGAATACTCTGCGTAATATATGCAAACTCCTTTTCGTTACGATAAATCGCTCAAAACGTTCTCAATGAAGACGAATTTAAACAGAGGTTTATGTGTCGCCGTAAGTTAACATTAATTAATTGAATCATTGCAATTTTCTTGACCGTACACGATACCACTCAGTCATTCTCTCGCGCGATCGTCCCTTACCGCATTTCATTCTGAGTCGACACGATTTCCAGAAAGGGATCATTCGAACGCGGGCAAGGGAAAGAAAAGGTCGGTACGTGACCGATTTTCATCCATTATTCACACGCAACGATCCGCGTGATCCTTTCCTCGTTACTTCTGAGCGTGTGGCGCATATCTACGCTAACGTTTCTTTGGTATTCAACAGGTGAAAGAACAGACGTTCGGATAAGCGATTTAGACGTATCGTTCGCCGGACAAAAGGCGGGCCAGAGTTCCTGCGATCGATCGATCGTGTAACCGGCCCGGAGAGCGAGGGGGACTTGTTAAACTGCCAACGAATTCAATATCGTAATTTTCTGGCAAAGTAGATTTTCCAGCGATTAAACCGAGCCCAGCAACGCCCCTCCATCTCGTCCTCCGCAAATCCTTTCGATATTCGCCGCAATAATGGTTTCCATTACCGGAGGGGATCCTTAGGCGAGCGAGATGCATCGAGACATGCAATTTCACGCTGGCCCGTGCTTCGAAAGCGCGCCGGGAACTCTTTGCGACGTTTCCTGTGGTTCCAAGCGGCGAAAGGGTAGAATCTACGTGGTCGTTTTTTGGGGGGGAATCCGCGATACTGTGCGTTTCAGAATCGCGAACAGCGCACGGCATTCGACTGGGCATAGCCAACGAGGAGAAGAAGGATCGGTAATAATTTTAGAGTCGTCTCGGAGAGATAGGGAATTTTGTTTCTTACGACGTGCGCGATGTCTAATAACCGAAATACGACGAGAGGAATGTAATTTCTGTTAAATAAGGTTACACGTATTTGCGCACCCGATTCGTCGGCAGAAGGAAGACACTCGATCGTGACTCTGATTGTAAGAATTAGATTCGTCTGAATAACAGGTGTACCGAAAAGTTCCGTCCGATTTTCAATTCAAAGGAAACGACGCATTTATTAACGTTTACCGAACAACATATTTTCCATCGTCGCCAACGTAATTTCTAGACGCACAAATGCAAAAATACAATGGTAAAAAGAGTCACCCGCATACGTCGAAACATGAGACGACATTATCGGACGAAACTTTCCGGCACACTTGATACAAATGTCTGCAAATTTTAATTCGGTATTCACGTCCATGGTGTTGCGTTGTTCCTAACAAATCCACCGCGCACAAAGAATCGCCCCGACGAAATTCCCATAAAGAAAGGAAACTTCCCTTTCATCCGTTCGTTCGCTTCCGTCGAATACACGACGGGCAAAAGAGACACAGACACCGGGAGGCATTTCATTCTTCCCACGAATCGAATATCAACGAAGAAAATCCCCTTTCTGCCCCATTCTAACGAACGTATAGCCATTCCCGGCGAGTTACGTTCGTAAAATGACGTGCAACGACGACACGATTTCTCTCGTCGGTGTTTTCCATCGCGTTGCCGGCTTCCTTTCACGCATGTACACTGGCACACGGCAAAAAGCTTCGACATAGGGCCAGGGAGGGGAAAGGCAGATGCGACCGTGATGCGAGTAAAAGCATCAAACGTCGGCGTAAAGTGACAGTCGGAGGGCGAAGGGGTTGAAAAACCTTTTCCGCGGTCGCATGATCGAACGAAATCTGTTCAGGAGGGAGGGTGCTGCGCGTGTCTATGGTTACTCACCGTTGCGCGCATTTTCAGGCGAATAATGCTTCACGCGACACGAAACGCTTGATCCAGCTCGTGGTAATGTTCTTCCGCTCTCGTAGTCGTCGTCGAGACCTTTAATAATTTCTTTTTTCCATTTTTTGTTCTCACGTTTTATTTATTCCTGCCACCCCGTTCCCCTCCGCACGTCGTTCAGAGCGTAACTACCGCTTCCTGGTGTCGCGTGGAACTTTTTTCTTCGAAATGCTTCCGCGAAGATGACTCGATGGAGTGTGTTTTAATGGTCGCGTGGGGGAAACTGTTGGTGGTTTCTTCGGTACGATGGGATGTATCTGCGTGTATTTAGAGCAAGTGCGAGTACGGAGGATTGAAGGAGAGTTTGGTTTCGCGCACTCGGGGGAATGATTGCCGGATGTTTGGGGTGATTTCCTTTTCAGTACTTGCGCGTACGCCTCTCCGTATTAATTAAAAGTTGAACGTTTGACAGCCGAGGGATGATGTTTCGTCGAATTGTCGATAAATGATTCTAATGGAACTTCAGTTCAAGATAATAATCTGCGCGACGGTCGAATTGTGTTTCTTTGACGAAAATATTTTTTTGTCGGATTTGGATCAGCGTTCGAATAAATGCGAACGTGTTGCAAGACGGTACGCGTACGAGCGATGGAACCGGGGTGCTCGATAGAATTTTTGAATATTGTATTCTCTTCCTGCCGACGGGAGGCGCAACGCGCAGTTCTTTAAAACAAAGGAGATCAAAGCTTGAAAGCTCAACAATGATCCCCCTCCGTTCGAGTATCGATCAATTCGATTTGTATTCGCAGCTATGCGCAAACTGTAAATTGCAAACCGGCGGAAACAGGGGCCGGGTTCGCGTATCGAGAGCACGACGACGTAACTGGAATTCGTTAACGACGAAATCACCACCCTCTCTTACGACGAAGCAGGTATCGGCGGCTGTTATCGTAGCTATTCCATTTAAATTGCAAAAAGTTGCAACGCTGCGATGTATTCGTGCAAAAAGAGAAGCGAATGAAACACTGTACTTTTTACGCGTCTTTAACGCGACCGTTTTCCTCGGAAGGTTCGACCGTAGAATGGACCAAAGATTTGCCATAATTTCTGTCCATTGCTCGAAATGCAAATTTGTATTAAAGAAGATGTAGATATTTGTCGCGTCGTTCCTCGCATATTTCCGTCCGTATTTTTCTTTCTATTACCGCGTCGTGACAAACGATCGTCGTCGCGTTTCCGTTATCCGGTACAACAATCGCTCCTTCGAAATATCCCCTTGCTTTTCTAGCCGGCGAACGAAATTTCCTTTCGGTGTTTACCACCGTTGCCTCTTCCGTATCGCCCCATGAACTGTAACCATAAACGAGTCGTTATTGTTCCGTTGGGATCAGATCATTACACCACTGTGCGTGATCTTCTGGAAGTTATGCGTCCACGATTAAGGGTATCCTAGGTTATTTAGGGGTTGCTCCGGCACGGGTAACAAAATTGTGGATACTTTTCTATAGAATGTAAAACGCAGCGACCGAGGAATTGTGTATTTGATGTAATAAATGTTCGGCTTTGATTGTCTTTACTCTATTTGGTTTCAAGGGAGCAGAGAATTAATGTGTCCAGGGATTTAGGATCGATGGTTGTATATTCGATTTTGCTTCGTTTTTATCTTTTCCTGTTACTTGCTTCTTTACTGGGAGCACTTTTATTGCAAATAAAATACGAACATGCGCCGGCGTAATTAGTGATTTCTAATATCTAAATGACGAACGTCAATTGAAAATTTTCTTATATAAAAAACATTACGCGTAACGGTAAGAACTGCAACTGCGGACAAACCAGATACACGTTTGTCGGCGAATGTCTTTTATTTCTGGCGCCTGTGATCACGTTCGTCCGATTATAAATCTACACACGCGAAAACACACATACGCGTTCCTGTCATTCTCGACGGCATGAAATATTAAGATAAATGTATTACGCCTGTCGAAAGGCGTCCTGAAAAATAGCGTGTCACTCTTCAGAAATAAATGAATATCTTAGCCGCGGGACCATCAATCTTATCGCTTATCGACCGGTTTATACGCGTACCAACGTTCAACCTAATACGTTTCAATTCCGTACGCCGCTCCAAACTGTTCCCGAACAGAAATTCCTTTACTTCTATTTCGCGGCACGTCTTAGAACAAGCTTTTCGCGTTACAAGAACCGTTAAAGCTAGAATGCTTCTCGTGTTCCCTCGCCACCGACAACCGTAAACTAGATTTATATTACACGTTGCCCGCGCGGAATCGCAACAGTGCACCGTATTTGCTTCTGAATGAAAACCGAACAAAATTTCAACAACAGGTATCTAACGAAAGAACGAAATTCGACGCTTTCGCGACCACCTATCCGCGAATCATTCGCCCCATACGCTCGTTACACCCGTCGACCCCCGCTCACAAACACTCCATTGGTACCGAATTTCACGACCAACGTCCCGTCGAAATTTCGAAAACGTCCGATGTTACGGCCCGCCGTGAACAACCCCAACCAGCGCACCCCGTAAAGTGAATAATTTCACGAGGACGCCACCACGGTTTCCCGTGCATGGTTCGACGATGGCCGTTTCTGTCCCCGTTATTAAACTTTACCTTCCCCATGGTTTTCGGCGTGATCGTTTAACACGCGGCGAACCCGCGTCATTTAACTGAAACTTTACGCCGGTGAACGTTCTATCGCCCTAACAGTCCACGCGTCCCTCTAATTGATTAATGGTCAACAGATGCGAAGGTAGCACGCTAATTCGGCCCTGATTCTCGAACGTGCCGCGCCCGTTAACGCTTCCCATAAAATCTGTTGAACGCGCCGCAGTAATAAGCGCTACGCGCCGCGGGCCGTTCACCGGAATTTATTGAATAAACGGCACGACCGTGAATCGCGTACGCACTATCCGGCGTAAACGGGACCGGCCACTTATTCGACGTATTCGAGGGAAATTTTACTCGTTTTATTTTCTTTGGGCATTATTGTTAATTTTTTTGTATTATTGGAAAGATGTTTTCTTTTTGTCGATGGGACTAAATGGAACTGGAATGGGACGAGGGATGAAAATATGGATTTAGCAGGTGGCGAGGATTCTGTTGCGTGGTTGCTTCCGTCGCAATAAGTTTCGAACAGCAATTTTATGTGTCAACGGATTTGTATCATATTAATTCAAGGCCGATAATGGTGCTACGAATGGAACATTTCTTGAAGGCAATGCAGGCATAAGCCTCGCTAATTAATTTTAAAGCGCGCACCTGTGATCTGTCCGATTACATTTATCGAATGAACGGTGCACTAGGCATATTCGCCATTCGAACACCGATACGTCGTCAACCAGCCGTGCATCATCGTCCTATGCTAATTAATCGTTTCGAAATTAATGCTTCTCCTCGAATATCCAAGGGCCGGAAGAAGTTCGCAAAATCGATCGGCATAGAATAATCAACACCTCGCGAAGTTCAGCGTTGATTAATTTAAGGGCTCCACTGATCAGTCCGTTGTGTTAAAATTTTGTTCGAATTTTCCACGACGAATTTTCATTTCATTTCAAATTCTTCCATTCATCGATATGATATAGAAAAATATACATGCACGTTGAAACATAATATTTGCTGCCTCTTTCCTCTTGACTCCTCTAGTTATAACTATGTACCAGCCAACTTCCTTAATTGCCCCGAACGTATACGTCCTCTAATCAGTTATTAATTTCTCGTTTCCAGGAATGTGCGGAGAATGCGTTGAATTGATTGCGTCCCGACGAATTTCGGCTTTGGGGATGGACTCGTCCGTGGCGTTACTCCTTCTGACCGGTGAGTGCTAACTTTTCTACACTCTGTATAGACTTTGGTCTGGCCGGGAGGCAGTCACTCGTGATTACCGACGAAAAGCGTTGGGAAAGTTTCGCCATTAAAGGAGCCCGTTCGGGCTATCACGCCGCAGAGATCGATCTTTAAATATTTATCGCGAAAACGGGTGAAATACAGCGGTATTAGGGTGTATTGAAGTTGCGAGAAACTTTCTCGGGGCTGTTGGAAAGTTCGCCGGCCGGTTTAGGATTCTTCGTTCGGTTTTGATGTCTGGCGCGAATTTAGTCTGGTCCGTAATGACTTGGCCGTTGCACAGCGCAAAGTTACCTTGACTAATTGCATTTACCGCTGTTAAATTATATTTTACCGATCGTTAACCTCATCCGAGATCTTCATTCTCGTGCTTCCGGAATTTGTGATTACTTCCTTGTGAACGTGCTGTACAACGCCGACGACACGCATGATATTAGCGTCAAAACGTTCGCGCGGTTGAAACGTGCAAATTAAATACTGGTTAGATCTTATTCGAAGTCGATACGCGAAATGTATAATTGTCTCGATAGCCGCAGCGAACATTTCATATCTTCACGTTGTCCTCGTGAAAATAATTATTTAAATAGAATAGCCAAGGCCTCCAGCAGCGTATTTTTTTACAAATTAATAAAGACCATTGGAGGAATAAGAACAACTTCAATCGCGAGACCGTCGCAGCGAAATGGTTAATCAATCCTCCAGAAAGAAAATTTCTCTGTCCCGGTGGAGCGGTTCCAAAAAAGAAACAAATGGGAAAGGGAAACAAAATTGCTCGTGAGCAACGTAAAGGGTGGCAAAATGGCCGATTGCCAAAGACAATAGAGAATTGGCAGCGCGCTGGTGTGTCCGGCATGAAGCTCATTCTACGTTTCTGGACCTCTCGCGACCTCTGGCCCCTCTCCGACCCCTCTCCGTCCCCTCTCGCCGCGATAATGGGCAGCCCCAGAGGGAAGAAAGGAGCTCGTGTATCCTGTGGGACGCGTCCCGTGCTTGAACTGCGCCTAGATTAATGGACAGATAGGAGTCTTCATTATATGGGGGCCCTTTAAGACAATGAGCCGGGCAATCTGCGATCTTTTTCCGCGAGGGAAGGCCGTAATTTGAATTCTGTTTCACGTGCGGCGTGCAAGGAGGAACGACAGCATCAACGAAGTTGCCCGCGTCGCACGACCGACTGATCGGTTTATTGAAAACTCGATGCTGGGGGAGATAAGTGAGAACAGTTGTGCAATACGTCGCCCTCCGTGTTAGGGCCGCGAATATGCCGCTCGACGAATGATGGAAACACGGGAAGGAACGTAAGGTGGAATTGTGATAAATCGTGGACGACGATTTTCGTTTCGCGAGCGAAATTCAACATCGCCGCGCGATCGAACAGTTCTTCAACGCGAAGAAGCGAAATATTGCGCAATAAAAATTAGACGTCACGGTTTCAGAAACGGGCCGTCGATAACAGTTCAACCGTAGGTATCGAATTAACGCGCGAACATCCTCGAAATTCGGGGCTGCGCGCTTCCGTCGTAAAATTCCCGCAACGACCAGGAAACGTAAACCTGAAAGGATCGTCGATAAGACGAACCGCAACGGTCGATGACCAGTCACCCACGATCGATTGCGACCGACCGTCTTCGAATTCGTCCTGGACCGTCACTGGACGAAGGGGCGGACGGAGGCAGAACTGGGGTTAAGTTTGATTTGGCAGAGATCGACCCCTCCCAAACTCTCTACCCATTTTTCTCCTTACGCCTACGGTTCTCTTCCGGCGGCGAGGGTCTCGTGCAACCCGCGTCGCTCCCGTCGAGAAAAGAAGAAATTACGTTCGGTACCGTCCGACGTACGTGTGTAGAGTGGCCACGGTCGATGCGACGACCGGCGAGAGAGGCGAGGAAAATAGAACGGGGGAAGAGAGCAGGAGACAACGAGCTTCGAGCACCGGGGGGGGGGGGATGGGGGGTGTCGAACGGGGGACGGACCCGGTGGGGAAAAATGGGAAAAAAAGAGGAAAAAAGAGGAGGAAAAAAGAGGAAGAGGTACGTTTGGTTTGGCAGCGGGCGGTGGGCGTCGAACTCGGGACATCGCGCGCGGATGACGAGTAATCGATCACGAGCACTGTGCCAACACTCCGCGCCGAACAGCCCAGTGATTCTCATTTTACGGTTTATCGATGCCGCCGGTTGGCGGGCCCGAGTCGATTGCCGGAACGTTGAACCGACGAATCGCGAGTTTCGGGACCGGGTGCAAGGTTGTTTGCGCGTGGTTGCAGAGTTTTTCGGCTCGGCGTGACTTTTTCAGCGCGACACCGAGTCGTCGGGTCTCGCGCGGAGTTCATGGTTGTCGAAGGGCAACAGCTCGTCGACGTCCGTCGAAGGATATCAGGATGTGGGGCCGGGGCGAATTTTTCGGAACGAAACCGTGGTACGCGGAGGCGGTGTCACGGGAAAAGGCGATCGTTCGCTGTTTCAAGGGCTCACAAGCTTGCCGATCGCGCGTCGCGCGACGCCGTTTCACAATGAGCCGACAGGAAGTTGCGTTGACATGCACAGAGGCGCGCTAGACAGTCCTATTGATTTCTGATTGAGGCAATCGTCGATGCCAACGAGCATATCGGCCTGGGCTTTTTCAACGTTCGTACAAAGTTTCGAGATAGCCGGATAGAAGAAGCGGAGAAATGGTAGAAAGGGGTTGGCACGGGGTGCAGGGGAGAAATTATCCATTAGGGGAGATAGGCCAGGTTGAAATATCGACGAGTAAACGACAGAAAATGACGGGAGAGAGGACGACGACTGAGAGACGCGATTTTCGATTCGAGGGCCACCCCGATACTCTGGGAAGAATTTCGTCGAGCGGTTCTTCAAATATTTAAGCGGGCCGACGATAGAGAGATAGAGAGAGAGAGAGAAAGGGAGAGAAAGAGTTGCCTTTTATCGGTTAATTTCGAATGAACGGAAGTCAGCGAATCGTCCGGCTTGAAAACGCTGACGAGTAGGCTGTTCGCTAATTATGACGGTGCACAAGCCGAGGGGATTTTCAGTTGTCCAGCTAGTTTCTTTTTCCTTGCTTTTCTTTCTTCTTCTTTTACTTGTATATTTGTAGGATCTTAATGAAGAGCTCCTTCATTATGGCGGGTTTAACATAGGCGTATCGAAATAAGTGGGGGACATTTTAATTACAATTCCGAAGACTGGATGTATCCCATTCGCTTTCTGATTAACAACTGTTTCGTCCGTGCTAGAGTTCGGATTTCGATAAACTTGAATTAACGAACGGCACGCGTGCCGTGCAAATTTTGCGCCAACAACTTTGTAACGAGCTGAATGGAGTAATAATTAATTCCTCGCAGTTAATTAACGATCAATTAAACTGAAGTATCAACATTGACGTGTGCCGCAAATCACTGTACAACTTGCCGTTCAGAAACCTAGCAGAATAAAAGCGCACAATCCCGTCTTAGCTTTCGTTCGAATAATTCTCATCAATTTGTCAGAATTATTTGAGTAAAAAGCCGCGTCGGCGCGTTGCGACGCGATTAGAAATTCAGTCCGATGAATCGGTAATGTATACGAACGTGTCGTATCAAAATTTCTCGGACTGAATATAACATTATGCTATGACATTGTGCGTAATTATTATATAACAATTATCGGGTGATATTCTACAATTACGTCAACGGAGTTTAGAATACGCTGTGATTGAGCCGCGTCTGACCACGCGCGGGTATAATCTACTTGTCGCGGCTGTACTCGTCCGATCCTCAATTTATTCCCCATCGATCAATATTTATTAACATTTTCGTCGAGCTTTATCGCTAGAATAGTTCATTACCCGACCCGATAATTTATTTCTCCCCGTTAATTTACAAAAATTCCACGCAACTAATTGAACTGTTGATCATTCGAAACACTCATCCAACTGATACCACAATCGTCAGACTGTAAAATAATATACCTCCGCTGCAATACACGCGTGCATGCACGATGCAACCTGCAAATGCTACTTGTCCAGAATCCCTTCAATCTCCCATCGCCACCCCACGGCCGCATTTCTACACGCGACACGGCAGCAAAATAGTAGCGATAATCGCGTGACGAGCCCGTCGGAAATACAGTCGTCGCGACGTCGAGGCACAGCTGAGAGCCACGTGCAAACGGGGAGCATCCGTGTCCGCGATACTTTCGCGAAAAATACGTACAGGAATGGCCCAACCCCTATCCAACCCCCTGGCCATCCCTGTATCGATTTCTGGCCGATGGAGTATCGTGATTCTCGCTCTCTGTCGCGTCTCTTCCTCGCCATCCCCCACGCCGATCCCCTCGATCGCCATTCTTTGTGTCTCTGGCTACCACCGTCTACCTCCCGCTGCCCCCCTTTCTTTTTTTATCTTCTTTCCTGTCTTTCGCCCCACCACCGTCCGCACCCCCCCGTGCTACACGCGTGTACCGGCATCACCGTGAACGGACATTAAGCGAGGGTACGTGTCCGCTGGAAAATGAACGACTTTCCGGTGGATACGGCCTCCGGAACGCGTTTTCTTCGCGAATGTCACTGTCGGGATATGATGAAGGGAGGTCCGGTGGATTATGGGGTGTGGATGATGTTACGGGGTCAGCGTACTTTCGGAATGTTGAAGAATCGTTTCACCCGTTGGAGTTTTCTTTTTTCCGTGTGTCCTTCTGGGTTGTGCTGTGTGGGGTATGTTTGCGAGGGTTTTTATTAAATGCAAAATTAAACGATTTTCGTCCCGATGCCGGCGACGGGATAATTTCACGTTTTTCGAATTGCTGAATCGTATTTTCTCGGTGCGCGAGTAGCGTTTATAAATTTTCGCAGGTTTCTAAGCGATGCGTCTAAATTTATGTGAAACTTGACGTTTCACTTGCAATTTCTCTCCGATATAAATTTCGACAGGGGGTAAATGTAGATGGACCAGTCTTCTGGTTTAAATGTCGTCCCTAACGAACGAATAGAATTCTGCTTATTGAATGTTACAAATTAATGGAACCTTTGATACGAGATTATCTTGGAAACCCGTTGTACTTTATTTAATTAACCCACCATCGAAACCCTAGTACTTTCAGCGAATTATAATTTCTGTGGACGCGTATTAAACGAAGATAGCGGTCTCTATTCAGGCATTAAAAGATTACCAATTGGATGGCAGGAAAACTGCAACGCAACAATGATGTAAATCAATAACGATAAATCAATCGCAACCCCGCCATCGTTGTTCACAATTCTGCAGAGAATAATTAGCAATATGTAATCGAGCCATTTCAATGGATCCATCGACAAAATGGCAAAGGGACCAATGACAATAATACGAAATAACCCTTTAACGATTTAACCTTTACATATTCTGTAGAACTTCCATTTACGTTTTCCATGGAAAGTCGGCAGGCTATTTTAAAGCAGGACAATAAATTCCCGCCACGTTTCACTAGGTTCCTCTGTGAACATTTAAATGACGGAAAAGAAGAAAAATGCAGATCATTTTCACGTCCCGTTACACGCTTCTGTTTCCATTGATTCTCCCCCTCTTCTCGTTTACGTGTCGCGAAAGAATACGTTTTTAATGAGGCGCGACTGCCGGACAACGAGGAACGGACCATTTTTTTTTGTTTTTAAATCTATCTTACCCCTTTCCGCTACTATTTCTTTTAATCGTCGTTTTATGATTGCGTTTTATTCGCGGCACTGAATGGGGCGTCGATTTCCAACAACGGAAAGAGCCGAATAATTCCGACTTTAAATATTTGTGACAACCTTGTGTCCTTCGATGGTAGCCGCGCGTTTAATTATTCGTCATTCGCAATGATTATTTCTGTCGCGACAATTATTCATTGGATCGATCGGACGACACCCGAGTATTAATTCGCTGGGAAATGGTTAACGAAGCGCAACATCTCTGTACCCGTCGTCTTTTGACGAAGTTCAAAATAGAAACGTGTGTATTAATTTCGGGCGACAATTGTTCAAGCCACGAGCACGCGTCGTACAATTGCTATTGAAACGAAACTGCGCGTATGTACTGGATACGCCAAATTAATTATTGAACTAAATACATATTAATTACGTCAGGGTACTTTTTTACTCGGTCTGCATTTAATGGAACATGCAGTGCCGCGCGAGACGAATTCACCGATGAACAACCAACCGAATTATTTTTCCGCGTTCGACGGGAGGACCAATGCGCCGTGAGGGAAATAACGTGAAAACGTCGACTCATTTCCGGAAATAACGCGATACACGATCCCGAATGTTGTCATATAATCTCGCTATATCCGATGTTAAATGATAATATTGATAATCGTTTACATTAAAACCCGCCAGATTTCCCGATTCTCCGTGCAATTATGAAACTGAACCAGTCCCGTCAGGTGGGATCGAATTAAATCATAACTCCATCGACGTCGAGGCTCGATCGAGATGCGAACAAGAATCGCACGCGTCACGAAACGGTTCGCGTCGCCGTCAACTCTTGCGCGTTAAAATTCCTGCCAGATCGTGCCCGTTCGAGACAGACCGCACGGCGATACATTTTCACACCTTCGCGCAATTTCGCCGCGTAATTACCCGGGAACTCGAACTCGAGCACATCCAATGGTCCGCGAAATTCGTGCCGTTTCACCGTCGTTTCTCTCGATTCGCGGCGAGGAGCAATTTCCCGTCGCGTTTACCCTCTTCTCCTCGGCTTGCTGGAAAAGGGTTGGTAGCTCGAGCTGTCGCCGCTGACGATGCTTGCGCTGCCGTAACTCTGACCCCGCCTGTTTCGAGACCGTCGAAACGCGACCGCGTTCCCCAGATCGAAGAGTTTAGTTTGCGAGATTGCGCGCGGTAACCTGTAATCCCCATTATCATTTTCGCTCGAGCACTCGTCGATCGACCGATCCGGATTATCCACGGTCGATCGTTAGCTCGAACGACGACGACGCGGGCTGAAAGTGTTTCGATCTTGAACGCGGATTTGGAACACGGCGAGCAGAATTTTGTTAACAGATGCGATACTTTCGGCTGTTAGGATATTGTTAGCTTTGCCCTGGAAATTCATATTAGTTTCGCGTGGACACTGGAACATTGTAACGAACGGCATGTGCCGTCTGTTAATTACGCCAATGATAATATTTGCAATCGATATTGGCCGAGCATAATTGTTGCACGGTGTAACTCGTGGTTGAATAATTGCGATTGATCATCGTGATTGCATTTTTATAACATGTCGACAAGTGATTGGTAAAATGGATGTGATTCGCCTTACTTCGTTGTTATTTCAAACCAATTGCGCTGTCGCCCGCGAGCGGAACGAGTTTTCCCTCGGATCGTTCTTTTCAGTAATCTGAATTACGTTTGATAATTCATCAGAACGGTACATCCCAAGGTATCCGTGTTGTAACTTCGTCTTAATGCGTTCCAATGGGATTCCAATGGGAAGAAAGTTTTCCAGTAATAGTAAGTTTTAGCTCGCCGATGGAAAACTCTATTGTACCCATTAATTCGACGGATTCATCTGCAAACAAATATTTCGATGTATCTCCGTTTCTCGTCGCCTCAGTTCGTATATCGATTAATCTTTATTCGATCGTGGACAGCGCTGGGAAAACTAATTTCACGCGTCGCGCGATCCCACGAAAATCCGATTTTGATCTCACGTTATTATGCGCTTTACGTTTCTTCTCGCTGCAATCCCGCCCCCGTTCTATCCCCTATTTTTCGGATTAAAAACGTGTCCACGGAGTGATCACGTCACCCGAACGCGGTGAAAAATAAAAAACGATATATCGAATTTTCTGAATTCCCATTTCGATCAATTGACATATTTTCACGGATTATAGGCATTGTTGGAAAAAATGTACACACCTGTCGCGCTTCGCTGTGTTTCCCATATTTGATAAAACATTGCCTTCAAACGTTTACGCGTAACCGAATTTGTTTCTCACGATTTCTCTCGATGGAAGAAATTGGCAAAAATTGACACGGCTAATAAGTAAATAATCGTTTGCGTCACTCGCGGCGGAATAAATGCGCCGGACTGTAATAATTAAACATGAATCGCGGTCGAGAATGTGAAATAATTCCGAAATACTTAACAGCAGAAATAATCGCGAAATATCAATCTAATGATTGGAACCACCTTCGAGTGGCTCGAATTGTTTCATTTATTGTTATATCTGCGTGTCGGTCGACGCTGGTATTTTACATGACCGGAACGTGATTCGACGAAAACGATCGGGAACTATCGGCGCCAGAAAGCGGTTGATCAACGATATTGTTAATGAAATTTGCGTTACCTGCCAGCGATGCGTTCCGCATTGCGGTTTCAAGTAAATATTAAGCGCGCATTTTAGCGCCTCTGGCAACGCGTGCTCTGCGGTCGCACAAGCGTTCGATCGGGGGTCGTAATATCGCGGACAAAATCGATTTCGACAAAATTGACGGCTCGACGCTCGCCAGAGGACACCCGATAAAAATATTCCCCCCCCCCCTTCATTTTTAACCCTCGACTAAAATCAACCGCGATTCCTTGTTCCACGGTGTTGCCGTGTTAAATGTGAACCAAAAATTGCTATCGTTCGAGGCCTGTGTTAAATCGCTCGGGATTTTGATTATTTCTGTCGCGATGTACATCAGAGGCCTTCTCAATATTTTCCGTGTTCCATTTCGTATTTAATGGATATGCGACATCATTTCTCGGGGAAAGGAAAGAGATATTCGAAGTGGGCCCCTCATCCGACGACTTGACACGTTGACATTGCGAATGCAAAGAAAATGTTATTAAAACATTACAGAGGATGAAATGCGCGATACGAAGCTTCCTCGCTTGCTCGTCACACGCGCGACGTGGAAAACGGAATATAATAATGTATCCCGGAAGCTTGTCCAATCCTGCGATCCCGGAACAAAAATCTAAGAATATAAGTGTACAAATTATATTCGATAATCTGATTGATCGAGTCACAAATTTCCGTTGAGAATCATCAAACATTGCATGCCATTAAATAACTTAAATCATCTCAATAAACGTACTTCTTACGATGATTCCGCATCGTCGACCGCACCGGACCATAAATCCCCGCGTCGTCGTTTCCGAAATATTCGAGCCGAGTTTACGCAGCTCTGTTCCGTTTTCGTCAGCGCGTTGCCAGGATGTACAGAATCGGCTCGCAGCGTATACACACCGAATCAGATTTTCATTCGTGATATCCGTGACCCGTCGTTCCACGCGTCTAATCCATCACGACGTGGCACCGCGTCGTTAGGCGTCGCGACGCCGCGTCGACGCGTACACGCCGGTTATTGCGCGTTGAAGTTCGTCTCGGTTGTCAGCTTGACATAACAAATCAGATTTGTCAGCCCGTTCCAGCGTGCAACGTTGTAATCGGTGAGATATTGGTTGGAAACGGAAATTGGCGAACTCTCGCTGCCGCGTGCCGCGTTTCAGCCGGATCTCGTTTGCCTGTTTATTAAAATCGAATCATTTTTGGCGATAGAGATTTCGTTATGAACGTTGGCAGGGAAACGGCAGAGGGGTAGCTTCACGGCACCGGTGGAGGGGGAGAGAAACTGGAGGTGCAGCGAGCTGGTAATATCTGGTGATTTAGATTGATACGGTGGCGAGATGGGAAGTAAATTTTAGTTGAAGGTTCACCGAGAGCTGATGGCTTTTGGATGTCGCTTCCAATGCGTTGCTCGTGCTGTACAATTTTTTAATGGCACAATGTATATCTTGTTTCGAATATATTCTGGTTATACCGCGGGGGGGAAACTGGCATCGATTGAAAGATTCCTTTGTCATAGATATTAGTTTCATTCGATGATAAAACAAAGTAGCTTATTGCATTGCCGTCTTTCTCGAATAAATTACATTAACCAGAAACATCGAAATACTGTGAGAAACGGGCGAACAATATTTATCTTCGCGCGTAAAGATTGGACAGCGGATTTTGCAAGAACAAAAGGTACGCCAAATTGGTATCTTTGACGTTGGAAAAAAACAATCCACGAAATGTTCAGTGCAATCGGCAACCATGGCGATTGCAGTCCTGTCGCCGCGCAAAATTCAATTATGCTCGCCGCCGTGTTATCTGCGTGTAACAACCGTGGGGATTCGATTAAACCTGTAAATCGTGTCGGTAATATCCGTTCCCGGCGATAGTCGCGTCTTGGCGGAAGGGGGCCGCGATATCTCGATCCGAAGGTGGCCCCGGCGAAAAGATTTAACGGCGAGCCGGCGTGATACGTCCGTTCATGTATCATGCACGGCGACACTTTTATGCGTCCACCGGCTGATAGACCGCGACTCATCATCCCTATCTGGCCGACTGTATCGAATCGCCCCGATGGAAATGCGCAAAACTGCGAATCGACCGGACAGATACCTGGACGTACATAGACCGCGATTGTCGACGACGCGGAAAAAGATTTTCCCGAACGAACAAGTCGCTCGATATTGCGATAAAAAATTAATAATAGAATTTACAAATATTTTGATGAATTGGTACAATCGATACAATTGATACATTGGAAATATATTTGCCAAGGATTTCATGCCACTCGACCGCTTCGAATACTACTACATATTAGGGTACCGAGTCGGCCAGTGAATAATAGAGGCTCCGAATCGCACTCGAAGAATCATCCCCGAAGCACGATCCAGTTTTCATCGATGAAGCCGATCCCTCCTGACCTCGTGTCGCATTATTATCAGAACTCTCGAGAATGCAGTCGGGGGGCCGATAACAGAGGGGTCGGGGCCGTCCACCCCCGACTGTATGACGATTCACGGTTATCGAACGGAAGGGTGGCGAGAAAGCGAGGAAGGGGGATCGGGTGCGAACGAAGGGCGTTCCTGGCTGCCTTTTTTTTGGACCACTTATCCGTGCAGCCACTCGACTGCTACACGACGGCTATATTTAATTCACCGCTTAGACGGTGAACTCGGCCCACTTGACTCCTCTCCGCTGGTTCGATGGACTCGAGGCTAATCCCGTGCTATGTGGAGCGACCGCAGAATGTCCCATTGTGCGTCGTTCCGCTGCGACGATTCTGTTATTTCGCGAGGATCGACGATCCTTTTATAATTCGATCGATCGCGAGCGCGGAGAATCGTGCAGGGTGGAAAACGACGGGCGCGATTGTTCGAGAGGAACGTTTCTCTTTCTACCTCTTTGCGAAGCGTTGTCTAATAATTGAATAATTCTTACACGTATCTCCATGTCGGGGCCCTCCAGAAAACGCGCAGGCCAACAGTCGTCTCGTTATCCGCTACATCAAACGTTCGCCGTTAACGACGTAGCGTCGGGTGGTCGCATGAATCCGTCGGTGTTCTCCCCGAGCCCTCGAATTACCATCGAGGGCCGCGTAATTCCTGTAGCGCCATTTGTTCCTGGCGCAATCGAGCAGAGGGCAGAAGAATATCGAGTCGAGTGGTATCCTCCTCTCGATGGGCACGACGGTTCCGCGTTTCACCGCGCCGATTCCTCGTTAAAAAGCGACGGACCTTCGTTCGCGATACTCGACGTAATCATGGCATAATGGAACTGTAAATGTAAAGTGTGCGCACAGTAATATCTTTCTGTACGGTCGGACCGGCCGCCAACGGACAGAATAATGCAATAACGTTCTACCATTATTAACGTTCACGGCTGCGGGAACACGAGAGAGAGGAAAAATCGAGAGTGAAGGGGAGAGAGAGAGAGAGAGAGAAAAAGGGAAATAAAGAGCGAAAGGAGCTTTGGAGGGCCACTCGACCGTATTTCCCGTACGAGGACCGCAACTCTTCCTACATTCTCTTTTTTTTTCTAGTACAGATTCTCTTTTTTTCTGTACCCCTTGTTTTTTATCTTTCCTTCTCTGTATTTCAACTCGGTCGGTCACGAGCCACGACAGACAGAACAGGTAGCGAGAAGTTTGGAGAGCGACGGCTCGTGTATCAAGCTTCGCCGCGCGATTCGTCGGCTCATCGGGGATACATGCACAGAATTGTACACGTACATACGTAGGCGAGGGTGGAAAATTTGTTTTAGGGACCGTTCAACCGACGACGAAAAATCGTGCGTGAATTTTCGAACCTCGAATCTGGCGAGATTCGAGTGGAGGGGAACAAAATTTCGCGGACTCCCCAGGGACGCTCGAGTTTGACGAATTTTCGCGCAAGAAAATTATTTTCAAGTTTGCCACGTCGTTTCCTCGCCCAGAAGGGTCTTCGAAAAAATTCAATTTGGCGATCCCCTAATTTTGCCGCCGAGTTTATGTAAGACGTTAAGGCGGTAAGGAACCACGGGGGATAAAAGATGGCGAGGTGCTGCGTACCGTTTATGAAAATACGATGTGGCGCGTGCAAGTTAAGATAAATAGAAAGCAGTCTCTTTGAGAAGTCTGCTTTAGAGGCAATATATTTCATCCGATATAATGGCGAAAATACCTTACTCACTCTATGATGAAAATAATAGCAGAGTTACACCCTTAAGATAGTATATTTCGAATAAAAGTATCATCTCGAAACGAAATTGCCCCAGTACATTCGTACCGTCATATTTCTCTATATATTTCTCTAAGCTGCCTACGTACAGTTATCGAGCTCGAGGAACATTTAAATCGACGCTTATCCCGAAACAGACGAAAGACCAGCTAAAAATAACTCTGCTCCCGTGCATGAAATTCAACTTCGCAGTAAGAAACAACGAGCCGAGCCCTGGTTTCAAAAGAAGAACAAGCGTGGTCCGAGTTTGGAACTCGGACCGCTTGTAAGTAGAGCATACCCGGATCGGAAATATTTTATTCACTTTGACACGGTTTCGTTCTTAACTTCGTCGCCCTTTCACTCCAATTTTATTCCTCTAAACCGCGCCGGCGATGGAACTTTATTTCGTGTCCGTTCGGCACGCCCGGAACGATTTGCAAACATCGTGCTTAATTAAAAATGTAATTCGAGCGCGTGGAGACGCCTCGTGAAATGATACATCGAAGTGGAGGGCCTGTTGAAGTGAATCAATTGTTTACGCAGAAACACGGTGGTACAGCGCGTCGAACAGTGGAACGAAACGCTGTCGCGATATATCGATTGTCCGGGCGAACACAATCAACGCCGTACAAATGAAAAACAAATTTTCAAAAATTTCTGCAAACAACGCCGGTCGCTATAACGCGACTCGTGTTTCGCAAACAATGCATCTGGTTCTCGATAAAAGCGAAAAAGCTGTTCTCCGGTGCGTTAAATCAGGACAATTAGTCGCGCGGAATCTTCGATACGAAACAGTAGTGAAACAATACCGAAGGCCCGACGACGAAGCGAATTATTGAATTCGCAAGAACAACAATTATTATCCGCATTCGCTTCTCGAAGACCGTTCGATTACATCAGAAAAAAGTGGAGTATTATTTTCTTCGACAACAACATAACGTAATGCAACAATGTAATACATTTTCGATACATTTGTTAATATTTACCGAACAATATAATTTCGAAAAGAGTAAAAGGGGGGCAGCCATGCAATGATGAAACTTGGGCTGACATTATCGGACAGAACATTCCGGTACGCTTAATATCAATCAGGCGTACACATTTCAAATCGCACATGACCATTCCACCGCCGTCGACGTTCCACCCCATTCTCAACCCCCCGAAAACGCGTCAACCACCAAGCAGCAATCATCAGACTCGCCAAGCCCCGACCGCAACCAGCCAACGCATTAAAATCTCTCTCGCGCCATCGAATCGTCCCTCTTTTTTTTCTCCTTTTTCCTCTCGCCGATCCAGCATCCGTTCACCATTTCGACGTGCACGCGTTACGACCGGTGAACGGGTCTCAGCCGCGAGACCCGGGCTAACGCAATAACGTTCGATTATCGGTAGTCACGGCCGTGCGAGGACACAGCGAGATTGCAACCGGCCTATTCTCGTATATCAAAGCATCCGCGTGTTCGCCGCTTTTCCGAGGCTTTGCCCGCTACGGTCAAAAGCCTGGCGCGGGGCTTCCATCCCCTCCGGTGCGTGAACCCGTTCCTTCGCGCGGTCTTTCGATAATGCACGAATATGAGCGACGCGCTTGGAAATGGAGACCCCTTGGATAAACCGATACCGATCGTGAACGGTGATAAACGGCAGGCAATCGAATCGTTGTCCCCTTTGCCGGTCTATCGACGAGTATTGCGCTTACGGTTGTTCACGGTGCGTTCCGTTGTGTTTCGGCGTTATTGTTATTATTCGTTTTATCTCTCGCTGCGCCTCTCCGGGCGCGAGGCAGATTCAATTTGACTTCGCGTCGTATCCATTGCACCCTATTGTCGATAACTTTGGCAATTTCAGTGCGTCATTGTTCGAAAAACCTTCGTAAACCGACCCTTGGATATTCGAATTCCAGAATCGTTAGGGAGAGGCGTGAATCGAATCGAGGCGCTGGGAACGGAAATCAACGTACGAATTTCCGCAATGATATCCTCGGTGTGATGTCGCATTTACGCGACACGACCGCGTGAGTCGCACTTCGCGGAACAATAAAGCGAATGTTTCGAGTGTCGCGCACGAAAGGGGTGTCTCTGGTAAAACGCGCCACGTTGTTTGCGGAACGCTTGTAATCGCGACAGGAAGCGCGCGGAGCGTTTCAACCCCTGCTGCTCCCCCCCCCCGTCACCCTCTCGGTTTCGCGAATCACCCCTAACGACGAGATTCTGGGCGAAATTTACGGAAGATAAGCGTGATCGCTGCGGTGTCGATTTCGTCGGGGAAGTTCGCCGGTAAACCCCAAGTTCACTGCTAATTTCTCGTCCCGCCGCACCTCAAAGTGCACTTTAATTACGTTAAACGGCAAGTAAATTACATTAGATTGTCAACGCTCTAGGGTGTAACACCCGACGTAAAGGTCGACGACATTGGATGTAAAGCTTCCGTTATTCGATCACCGTCTCGTCACGATATTCAGACAATATAATCGAAATATTTCATTAATTGGTTCAGTTATTTGTTAGTTATTCCCAACTGGAGACGGTAATGCGAGTGTTTTCTTGTTTTTTTTTTTTTTGGCAATACGCACAGAAAAGGATAATTCGCGACCACTTTACGTAACGTTAAAAATTCCGAACGGTTGCAATGGAAACGAGGGAGAACTGTTCGAAGGAACTCGCAGACTAATAGGAATATTTCCCTGTCGAAATTTATTACGTTGCACCGGGCGTCCACGTTTTCCAATATCCAGCGATACTGCAGCAACGATTTCCATGAAATGGCGATCTAACGAGAACTCGAAAACACAAGGAATCGGGACAATACGTTTGGAAGCCGGTTTCTCGCGCTGCACCGTGTATCGCGTGGATCGCGTACCCGACGCAATATCCGGCTACTTGATTTAAAATTTCTCCCTCCTGTTGCGCGCTCGTGCATTTAAATGTGAACGGCGTAATCCCCGGCGTAACGGGCGAGCCCTAAAGCTTTTCCCCTCTACTCTAGATGCTTAAATACCAGCCTTACGTGCGCGCAAATAAACGAAATACATCAGCGATGGTAGCGACGGGAACAAATTGCTAGAATCTCTCCCGTTCGGTCCACCGCGAGAAACATCGCCGTGCATGAGCGACTCAACGAATGAATTCTTCATCCCCTTTGCTTTATTTTTCTTGGCGAGTGGCAGCTTGCCCGATATATCGTCCCCTTTGAATTCATTTCTCGAGCTAATTTCGTTTTGGCCACGCTGAATTGTACTTACGTGTGTCACGAAAATTGCGAAAAAATTCTCGAGGAACTAATAAATCTGAGTAAAGTGGCTGGCGCATGACCGCGATCGATTGGCAACATTATATCCATTTTATTAATGGCAAATTGCTTAATGCGCAGACGTACAGAACTTAATGTGAAACCTTAAAGAATGTACGATGGAACAGCAGGTAGCAGGTTTGGATCGCTCGCATGAATTATGCGACTGCCTGTTTATTCGATGGGCGAATCGTAGAATCGAACTGTGCCGTAGAACAAGAGACGCGGGCGCAGTGGCAAATGGTTTGGCGGTTCTCGAAACCCCATTCATTCGGCTATCAACGGATAGAACAATACACGGGTCAAACGCGTTCGCCCTCGACGGAACTGCTTCCGGCGGCGTTGTTTTCCAATGGGTGGCCGGCCAGCCTTTGAGCTCTTTTGCAACTATTTCAAGGATCACGAGAGTCGTAGTTCAGATTCTGTTAAATCGTCGATGATTATTTTGTACGGCGTTTCTGAATGCCAGAGAAATGTTCTGCACTGAATTTTGAAAGGCTTGGCCACAACGTTTAAATTACAGGGTAAACCTATGTTTCTATCTGGCACGCTATCTTAAAACATTTCATGCAATAAGGGAAAGTCTTCAATGTATAAGAAAGTATTTAATACGTAATATCGACGATAATTCCTACCTTCGCAAACGCCAAAGTAGAATCAAAATTTGATCTCGAATAGACACAAACGTATCAGATACATCATCGTTCTAACTCTGCCCGAACTTTAAATAACGCCAACTTATAGGCACAAATAGCAAAGCACTTCAACGTCGTCGAATATCCAAATCAACGGGAATGATAATCTGTAAAGCGCCGGGCTGAGGATGAATTTCCATGGTGGCGTTCGCGATAAAAAGTGGAATGAATACGCGAGAACGATCCTCGAAGAAACGCAAATGAATAATTCCAGCGGCGGGCTTCGTAGCGACGTTGACGACGATTTATAAAGCATGGCGGCGACAAACAATCAAAATGTAAAGGACATTCTTGTCGTGGAAACCGCTTTGATCTGAAGCACGGTTTCGCCACGCCACGAGATGATAGCAATATACCGGGAACGGGGTCAAGAGCAGTTCAGTTACCCTCTAGGGCCGGGCCCGTGTGCCGGCGGTCTTCTAAACTCGCAAAGTCTCCATTCTACCCCGAGATTATTCATTTATTTGTCGCTGACAGCGCGCGCGACGAAGTTAATAACACCGAGGGATAATTTACCAAGAGTTAATAACGATGGATGGTGGTATAGCAAAATAACCGAGTAATTGAACAAAGTTTTGTCACACTTGTTGATGCTATTTTAACAAATGCAGTGTTTCAATTTTGTTAATGCAACAGATACCTCATACTTTACATAGTAGTGTTGCATATAAAAGTGCGATATGCTTTATCGTGGTATAATTGAAGTAGCAACAAGAGAAGACAATTATAATACGTCCATCGTTAAAAGACTTAACATTGACTGATTTACCATGCAATTAAAACAATAATCACTGGGCGGGTACACGCTTCAGTCTCTCCATTCATCGAAACAAATAATGAACGTCGCGATAATCTATTGATAATAAATCATCATTATCGAAAGGGGAAACGGGCAAACTGGGACAGGATTTATATTGGCGTGGTGAGTACCAAATATCTATCGTCGGAGGCACATTCCTCGAAGTCCCGATATTTTTCGGACCGAATACGCAGGTATCATCTACCAAAAACCATATCGAATATCCTTTTCGTGAAACGTTTGACGTGAGAGCACGCCCGTCCATGTAGACGAACGGAAGTGGGAGTGGAAGACACGGATGCGCCGGAAACCAGGTCAAAAACAGTCCGGTTCGCCCCGTCAAACGCTCCTCTAAAGCGCTTTGAAAACACGAGACCACCGGCCCTACGAGCGAAGCTTGCATTTCTCTCGAATTTACCGATGACCCCGTTGCCCTAACACCCGCTACCCCTAACCCGGACCTCTCTAAATCCCTCCTCGATACGATGCCAGCCCTCGCGATCGTCGAGTTCACCCTCCGCGCAAACCGTATGGTAGCCAATGCACGATGAGGGATTTCAGCGGAAATTCGACGACGATTAATGCTCGATTCCGTCACTAGACCGACGTTGAAGAAACACATAATCGAACTCCCCTCTCGTAAACATTATTATTACCATTTGCCAATAATTAACAACTGCACACCGCGTCAACTCGAAAGGCAAAGAAAAAGAAATAAATATTCAGCGAATTCCAAACTAAGATCACGATGAAACATCAATATCAATCGCCCAGAGGTCTCAGAAACGGCATCGAGTCTAACCCGTTACTCCCATCGATGGTTCTCGGGTTTCGTCGAAAGCTCGGGCGCCCGTCGTCGAACATGCCACGCTACCGTCGAACAGAGGGTGCGCCAAGAGGCGGTGGTGGATGGCTAAGAGAGGGTACGCAGAAGGTGCACGGGTGTCGGATGAACAAGGATGCAGGCTCCAGCGGGTATAATCGGCTTACAGCAACGCAGCCTGACGAGCCCGTGAACGGACGAGCAGACTTGATCCCCAAAAGCCTCGATACCTCGAAAGCTCCGATATAACTCTCTCTCTCTTCTCTCCTCTCCTCTCTCTCCTCTCCCCACCTCTCTCTCTGACACCCTCGGGCACCACGTTGCCTATTGGTGGCTCGTTCAACCTGGCAAAGCCAGAGCTCGCATCGCCCGCTCGGAGGTCTACGGTTTGTATCGAATGGAAATACGGGGAGTCGAGTGATCCGTTCGTATTTCCCGGCAAATACGAATAGGCTGGCTTTGGTATAACGCTGTGGATACGCGACGGCAGGTAGGAAGAATGAAATTAACGCGGGTCATCCCTATTTCGAGGTCAGTCCAGGCTGACCCGGACGGTTTTGGCAGGGCAATGATTGAAAATACTGTTGAGGATTGTTTTTGCGTTGATCGTTATCATACGATGGCTGTTATTGTCCGATTGATATCGAGTATTGCAAAATTATTGCGAACACAGTGCAGGCGAACATCGAGGTAAGGAAATTGGAATGAAACGTTGCACAACGGGATCGTCCAACAATGGTTCATTGCCGCGTAACTTTATCGAAGACGTTCGAATTAAAATTATCCGGAGCGTCTGTTCGACTTTCCAATCGTACGACCGATCGACGCCGGCACCGTGAAACGGGATAACAAGATCGCAATCGTGAAAAGTTCCTCGGCGCGGGGTGGGGGCAAGTTTAAACGAAAAGTTACTTCTTTCGCAGCGGCGTGCCGCGAGGAGCGAACAAGAAACGAGGCAGTCTAAATAACGATGGAAATTGGACGCGTCGCGTCGTGGAAAATCGAACGCAGTGTTAAATCGAACAAGTCTCGATAAGGAGCGCGAAACTTCGAACTTTCGTTCTTACGGAACCGTCTGCGCGTCCCTGTTCCCCTGCACGTTTTTCAAACTTTTTTTCATTGCTCTCTATACGTACGTAGTACTTCTAGTTTTATACACCCTTTCTTTTAATTCGGTGCCGGTGCATTCCTTCTCTCGGATGTCTAAACGCAATACATCTTTTCCCTTGGTTGTTCTTATTTGAAAGGGTTTCTTTAGCGAAATATGTCTCATACCTTTTTCTATTACACCCTATTCTCTGTCTTTGCACGTATTTTCTAGATGAATGAATTTCTTAAATAATACATTTCTCGGAACAATTACGCGAGAAGCATTACGCGAGAAAAGGTGGACCACGGCGAGAAGGGTGGAGAAAAGGGTGCGTGGCGCGAGGATGAAACGTGGCAAGGATTTATTATACAATTACGGTTAGGTTTGCGTTATTTACGTTAATAAATTAACTATTTACCGTATGCGGCGTAATAAACGTCAGTAACGTGAGAAAGCGCCTCTGGCGAGCCACAATCTCGACTAATCTGCACCGTTGGCTGTTGCCATCGTCTCCCTCGCTTTCCACCGCCTCCACCTACACACCTACACACACGCGCGCACACAAATGAGACCGCCAGCTGCATGTTTCCCTGTAAAATTCATTAAAAATTTCGACCATTATCGCGCTATCGGCAACTGGTGTCGAGGATATTATACAATTCAATGCAGGATATTATGAACTATTTACCGCAATTGTTACACCTGTAAAATACCGTTCAAAACGAACCGAGAATTCACCACGATCGCCGCATAAATATTTATCGAGACTCGTTATCGTTATTTGCAAACGCAAAGTATTGTATATCGTCGATAAAAACAAAGTGGATACAATAACCTCCCCAAAAAAGCAACATACCCCCTCCCAAGCGTCACGGACATTCCTCCATCCGATTCAATTATTCACCCCGAGCGTAATGCGAAACAAAGCTGAATAAAAAAGAGTAATATATAAATTCGCAGCGAAAGAGAAGTTCAATGTATACAGTCTGAACGCGTCCAGATAACACCGAGCGCGAATCCGCTTCAGCTTTCCACGGGTCGTGGAAACAATGGACGACCCGCAGGCGAGCGTAATCACGGCCAATCCGGAGCGTGTCGCCGCGAGCGTGAATCTGAAAACGCGCCGGTCGAACAGCCCGATATCTCGATATGGCTTCTCGACGCGGTGTCGCGGTCGATCAAAGCGAGAGCGTCTTCTGTTCCCCGTTGGAAAAAAGAGAAAACCTCGAACGGCCCGCTTCTGCATTTCCTCTTGTCTCCCTCGCCCCTTTGCGCCGTTGATCCGCGTGTCCCTTTGTTCCGCCTCGAGACCCACTCGCTGTCTTTCTCTGTGACTTTGTGATTCCCGCTCTTGATTCCTCGCGATCGTCGCGTAAGTGTCTGCTCGCTTGAAAAATTGCTCGCGTCCTCGATGACGGAAGAATGGATCCCGTTCGAGACGCGCGCACGCTCGGTCGCGGAGCGAAGGGGCTGCTCCGGTGAATAGGCTGGCGGTGTTGGGGGACACCGCGCGAAGGGTTTTATTGTTACATAGCTGAATTAAAAGGCTTCGCGGAGGGTGTGATGCGGCGTTTCACGGTTTCCTGGGACGTGAACGTTTCCGAGATTCGGCGGCACGGCTTGTTAATAATTTGTCGATGAAATCGTGGAAATATGTGTCGCAACGATAGGCAATATATGGAATTGTGGGGAACGTCGAGGCTCCATAATATTCGTGTTCTGGGATGAAACGTCCAATAAGCATCGTCTCGCCGCGTCAGACGTCTAACAGAGGACTCTTCCAGACCCAACCAACCCTCCGCCCTCGAAACACCTTATCCGGTAACTCGATATCCGCGACGCTAAGTGCGTAACGACGCTCGACTGCTTTCTCACCGCGAGCAACGCAAACACGCAGAAACAATGGCGAGGACAATACACGGCGTTTCCTCCCCCTTTATCCTCCATTCTCCCCTTTATCCGACCCTGTCCCTTTCTATCCACACCCTCGGCGAAGTCAGAGACACCGTGTGACGGTTTGCCCGCGGGCCGACACCCAGAAGAATAGAGGCACGACAGCCAGAGAGCAGCAACCCTGCCAGGAAGCACGGGGGTGGGGACTTTTTTTTATTTAATTAGCGAGATGTACGAGGCACAAAGATCCTCCTCGCCCCCGCGGCCGCCAACGGGTTCCGCTTCAAAGACACCAGGCCGCTGTCTTCCACTCTTCTCTGCGCCCACTCTTACCCCCCTTCGTTCACCGTGGTCCCTCGCTTTCTTTTGCTGCCTCCTGGCACGGGATTAATATCGCTCCCTCAGGATCGTGCGGCGCGTCGTGCCGATCGTTCTCGACGATTTTTTGTCATCCTGGAAGGGATAACGCTGTCCCGACAGTGCCGTACGCGGGGCTTTCGCTTTGATCGGCGCGGTGGTTTTTCTTTTCCTTTTTTTTTTTTTTAGTTTTGCGACAGGATTCCGTTGATGTACTGTCGCCCGATAACCATTTGCAGTGGGGTCTTGCGCGTGTGACAGAGTTGAGTTCCTTGGGACGTTTAATGTTATTGAAGTATTATACGTACGTTTGTACCAGTTAGATATGTTTCAACTGGTTTCGCGCAGCTCGAGTGGCTTCCTTCTTGAACGCGATTCTCTGTTGTGTCGCCCTTTTCCCGCGTACCTTGTTCTCGAGATTCTCATTTTCGCGACACAATACTTTCGATTCCCCTCGAGTTTGTCCCCCCTTCTCCTTTCTTATAAGCGAAGAAACGTGTAAGGAGTTCGAAGTCGAGGTAGAGTCGTTCGATCGATGTTGCTTCGGTGCATGTACATGTATATTATATTTTTATAGATATCAAGTGGCTATTTGGAGGGTCGACGTCGCACGGGATACGCCGCGGTCGTTTATGGTGTTAAATGTCGTAAATGTAAGGACTGCGCCGTGCGCGTGTAACGTAGATCGTAAGACGCGATACTTGGGAATTGTAGCTTATCGATTTTGATGAAAGGCTGTCCCTTACGAGGCAATTCCAAGTACCATCGTAACTTCCGATGCTATCCCCGCGGCACCTATAAACCATACAGCATTACTTAATGCAGCATCCGGGTTGCATTCCTCCAACGACATATCACCTTCATAAATTTCTTCATTTCGTTCGATGCCTTGCAGCGTAAAGCGCAATACGTTTCCGATTAAAATATGTCACCTGACTACTGGACATTCGTATCATCTCCAATCCCTGTACATTTACCTTCCTCGAATATTTCTCTTTCGTTCATAGCATTCTTCCATGCAAGCGCTAATTTTAATTCCTCTCATTTCACACCTGAACAACTTTCTGTTTCCAAACATTATCAACCCTCCTCGTCTATCAAACATTCACCACGCCCCGTGTAATTAACGGTGCACCGCTGCTGTACCGTTAAACGCACACCGGACAAACAAAATCCGTTCCAAGTGTTCCGTTCGACGTTCCCGAGCGAAAGAAAATCACGGCCAGGGAATCCGGACTCGCGAACCGATCGATGGAATCGCGGTGTTTGCTTTATCGCGGAGTACACGCGGAATCCCGGGGATGCTTCCCCGGCCAATCAACGTCTATTCGCATTCCCGTCCGTGAAGTGCGGCTCACCTCGCGGTAACCGGCTTCCGGGAACGATTCAGAAACCGGAACAACCATCCCGGCGCAAGTTCATTGTCAGCCCCTTTGAAGATTCATGGAGCGGGGAACGGGCGGAAAATGGGAAAGACGATCGTGCCACGCGAATATATCGGGGCTGCCTCTGGACGAACAGAAAGCGGGAAGTCCAATAGAAAACTTATTAAAGGGGCCGTCGGAAGTCCCAGTAAATATTTGACCGGCCTTTTAGACTCTCCGCCGCGTTATGAGGAAAGTAACCCTCGCGTTCGGCTCTTCTTTCCGGCGCAACTTTCATCTTCTCCGAGCCCCCGCGTCGGCCACTGTGTGGCCGATTTGGCGATTTGGCAGTTTGACTCTTGAAATTTCATCAGGGAGACCGCGTGGAATTTGATTCGCGATGCGACTGACATCGGATCGGATACGATTTTTGTTGCAATGTTACGCACAGGGCGATTCAGGGGCTGTAGGATTATTTTTTGGGGGAAATTGTGATCGACGCTTTCGAATAAGAACAATGCTTCGTTGGTAAATATCTCTTAACGACACTGTTAGACGACTCGATACACTTTATCTCGGCACAACTCAACTCTGCGTACTCTGCGCACAACTCTCAATACTCTGCAATGTTTAATACTCGATACTCGACTGTCACTACAATTCTCACTAAACTCCACATTGTCTCTGCTTCGCACACGCATCATCCGCTCCATATATTTCACTTTCGCTCGCGGTTTCCCTCTCATTCTATTCCTCGTTCGTTCTCGCTCATTAGGACACACACCGACACGCACACCCTTGCCAAGTGTCATGGGTCGATCGCGGGGCACCATGCACCCAAGACGCCACGCGCATTCCCCGAGATCATTCGCTCGTTCCTCGAGATACACTTTCGCTCGATCCACATTCGACGTTTCCACTAACACTCTTCATTCACACTTCGCGCCACATTCGATACATCCCACGATTCGTGCAAAGCATCCCTCATACCATTTCCACGAATTCTAACACCCCACGATCCTTGACGCATTTCCTTTACGAATTGGTGCGAAGTGTTTGGGACACCGTCGCTATTGAACAATGCACGCAACGAGTGGAGCAACGTAGGACAATTGCGACAACATCGTTGCATCGATATTTTCATCGACGGATGAGTCAATTTCGTCGCGAGCGGTCCACTGTAATGTCCCGGATCGTTTCGTTAATATCGACTCAATCGTCGACTTCGCTCTATCCGGCAAAGTGGCGAGGAGAAAGGTGCTCGTGGAATCCTGGAACGCCCTGTACACGGAGAAAGAACAGTCGAATCGCGGAAGCGGCCGAGCAAACTCATCGGACGTCTGTTCAAACAAGAAGGCTCATTTAACCCGTTACCTATAATCGATACACGTGTCATTAGGCGCCTTCAATTTCGTTCGTGTCGCGACGTGAACCGGGCGGAACCTGGGGCAACGGCGAATCCGTCGCCCCCTTTCCGAACAGCCGAACAACCGTTGTTCCGTCATCGATTTCGATTCTGAATTGGCCGAAAGATACCGCCATTGTTTAGAGACGCATTGTTTCGGCAGGCTTCCGTATCTTTGCACTCGTAGCCCTCGAGTGGCATTGTGGAATAAACACGTGCCATTGTCGCGTGGTTTATCGGCGTGCCGGTTCAGCCTCGTTAGCTCGTTAGTAGATGGGTTCTTTTTGGGCGCACGGTGCCCCGTGTAACGCATTCTGCGCACGGATGGACGTGCGACGGGAATTGTTCACGTGCGAATAAAAAAAAGAAAAAATGGGAGAAGGAGAAGTAAAAATGTTGCATCTCGGTTCAGCGTTTAGCAATGACTTTAATTAATTGAACTTTATCTACGAAACGCGTGAGATTTTGTTAAACGCGGTACGCAGATCGCGAGTACCGTCGTTATTCGTTTAAATGTTGCAAAATCAAGGTGAGGAAGCATGAAGACAATTTAAGTCGGATGGCAGGGACTGAACTGGTTTCAGAGACTGGGGTTCGCCATTGTCTTAAAAACGTTTACGTGGCTTTTGCCGATGCAACCGTTGGTCCCTGTGCCACGGTCACCGTTACAGATGTTATCGATATAAATGGTAATTGATCAGCATCGTATCAACATTTGCTGCAACGACGTGCCGGACAATTTTTCAGCCCCGTCAATCGTCGCGTCGCGTGACTGAAAAACCGGCAACAATCCAAAACTCCCTTTCGCCGGTGAATCCGACCCCTCCAGCCCTCTGAACTCCGATAACCCACAATAATCCCTCCGTCTCGTCGCAGTCCATCCCTCCCCCCTCACACCCCCACACCCCGCGACCGTCAATAATAAAACAAGAAAAAAGCAGGACCACCTCCGATCAAATTGCAACTTTCCCTCCGTCCCATCGGCGTACCAAAAAACATCCCCCGAATGTCCCGGGCGCGCTGCGAACGGAGTGTCCAAACATTCGCGACGCTCGCAAAAAAAGAGAGAAAAAAAAAAGAGAATCCTCCCGATACGGTATCGACAGCCCCGTGACAGTTTAAGCTCCAGTTCACCGTGTTCGGAGATCGATGCAGCCCCCTCTACGACCCCCCCTTCGCGTCCCCCTTCTCGCCGGCGGTCGCCAGGACTCCCTGGTCCAATCGAAAAAAAGTAACGATCCGTGCCGTCCGGGTTAGCCCCGTACCTCTGTTACACCGGCTGCTTTTTTCCTCTACGCGTGGGACAGCTGGAAATAAGAGGAGGGCAGGGTTGCGCGGATAGGGCTGGCGGAGGGTTGCCGAAGGGCGGACGGAGACGCCGGAGGTACGAGGGACCCAGTCGGCCGGTCTCGAGTGTCTTGTCAATATGTATAGTGTCATCGATGTCTCTCCGCTGGACGGCTATCCTTCCCGTGCATCGCGTAACTGAGACGCACGCGAGGCACTTCTACGCGTGCACGTGTACGTCCATGAATTCGCGCGGGTGTGTTTGCTCGCAGAGCCAGAGAGCGAGGTATGGGAACGACGGGTGGAAATTATCTGCCTATCTGGCGGCAAGGATATATACCTATTGTGGCTGCGGGGAACTTGGGACGGGGCCAACGACACGACGCGCATTTCTGCACGGGGAAGTCGTGAGACGGTGTTACGGCCGACGTGATTTTTCGTTCCACGGGCAACCGGGGAGAGCGAAGGGGAGAAGCGTTCGGGGTTGCAGGGTTTTTCTCAGGCACGCCCGACGATATTGGGAAAGATCGCTGGATTAATCGTTTGCACCCGGGTGCACCGAGGAAAATTGCCCCCATCCGCGAGGACGAATATTAATTCCCGGGAACGAACCCGTAAAGACTGTACGGCGCGATATTAATTTGGCGAATTATCGGGGCCGTACGCCGAATTGTATCGACTAGCCCCGCGCGAACCCAATTGTACAACAATACCGAAATTTATGGGGGCAATTTTCGCGCGAACCGGGAAATTAATAGGAAAAACCGGCGCTGCGCGCGATCGTAAACAACCGTCGCAAATTTCGTCGCGGTTATTTAAACGGGGCGCGATTAAAATGTTGCTATTATCGGTAATTATAACGATCAGCACGTGCAACTAATTAACGTATCATTAGCGCGCCGTTCTCGCCGGTTGTCCACGGTTCGCCCGTATCTGCGCGCACGATCGGCCTTATTGTCAGGAGATATTGCCAGCCGCGTTCGCGCGGCCCGATCCGTGGATTTCGTTCTGTGTTCATTAGATACGCGGAAATGAATATCGAGTCGCGCGCGGCCCCGGATTTAATATTGAAATCTACGCTTGAAATGGAATCGATCGTTTCGAATACTTAGAGCGGATCTAGTTATACGCGCGAGGTTTCAGTGAAACAGAATTATCGTACTAGTATCGTAGAATTCATTTTTGTGGTTGACTGATTCTGAATGATGCAGCAGAATTGAACGTACATTTGTCATTGTACAGGTCGGTTTATTAAAATCACATGATATAATGAATTAAGTAATAACTTTTGCATTGCATTGGGACACTGTTCCATCGATTTTTGTATCAAATCAAATATATTTTAATCTGCGGCAAAATTATTTAATAAAAGTGTAGAATAACGTCTCTGAATTTATCGTGCCTGAATGAATAATTGCTTTTTTTTAAATCAAATATACGAGTATGTTCCTAACTATGACAGAGACAAAAATTTAAAAAAAAATATAGAAGAACAAGCTTGAAATAGATGTTAGGTAACCACGAATGGCCTGAGTCCCTTCGAATACTGTTTTACCCTCCCTTGGTTGCGCTTCGATTAATTAAGTGCTCGACCCCTTGCGTGGCCCACGTATTACCTCGGGGCACACTTTGATTCAATCCTTTTCTTCTGAAAAGCGTTTTGTTTGTGGCAGCCGGAAGCTGCGTCGCATAAATTGAGTACACTTTTGACGCACTCGTCGCATCTCTTCCGCCTTTTTCGTTTTCTTCTCGACCTTGTCAATATGCCTGTCTTTCTTTTTATATAAGAGAGTTTTTTTACATTTCTGCCACAGAAGTGTGCAGAACGAAAATTATTCGTTGGGTGGGGGACACATTTTACGAAATGAAAGGTTAATGGTATTGAATGTTTTATGAAACAGGGGATCGCATTTTATGTTTCACAAGTGTACACAAATGGGGATGTGAAATTTATTGGAACATCGAATATCAAAATACGAATTTTGAATTTAATCTAGCGACAACTGGATTTCTGGCAACTATTTATGACGGTGTCGTTCCCATCAAAATGTATAACGTTTCCCATCTAAAACATTCTATCTTTCAACCTTTAGATTACAGAATTATTCCACCATTTGATTTTGATATTTGCTTACAGAATTATTCCACCATTTGATTTTGATATTTGCTTACAGAATTATATAATCTTTCAATTATGTTTGCCCGAGACAAATTTATTACTTGCGTTATCGTTCGTTAATTTATTCTATAGGAATACCTTGCAAATAGGGCCGCAAGATATTTAAGTAATATAAAATACGGGATAGCAAATTAAAAAGCAAAAGCTCGTATTCGATCATATTTACTTTCCACCATAATATATCTCCACTCCATAATTTTTCACATTGAAATATTATTACTACCACTTCGAACATCCAAATAAAGAGGAAAACTAATGTTATCTGTAATTAACCAGTATCTTATTAATTCCTACGTGTTTTGTTCGTAGAAAAATGTTCTCCAATGTCACGTAACGAATCTTCTGAGGCATACAATTTTTCGCGATATACTATGTTCGTTAACATGTCTCCATTTTTTTTTTTTTGCTCCATTCTTAATGCGAAGCCCTCTATTTGCTCGTTACGGCAGAGAGCTGCGTGTCAATTAATCCTATCTCCTCGTTATCGATTTACTTGAATCGCGAAACTCAGCCGAGCAAACTCGAAAACCAATAATTAGGCACACTACGGCAATTAAGAATTATTGCACATCGATCATTCGCCCGGAATTTCGGGATCGTTATCGCGTTATCTTTCCTCCTTCGAATCGCCTGTCCCCGTCCCCGTCATTCCGGTTCTATATTTTCCACGCGGCCGCGTCGTCTACTGATACTGCATTGAAGCAACACTTGCCGTATGATTTACGAACGCAGAGATCAAAGGCAATGTAGAAAGCGGAAAATTCTTCCGTTCTCGTGCAAATCCCGTGCCCATGCACAATTTCCACATAGAGTAATACTCTTTGCGCCCGTCCCCCGCACGCGAAGATTGAAAAATAAAAGGCCGAATGACAATATCGAACACGGAAATAAAAAAGAAACATCTGTCACCGTCGGCCAGAATTACGGCCGCATTTCCAGATCAAACAATGCTCGTTCCATCATTCGCGAAAGACACGATAAACACGAAGGATAGAGATAAAAGGAATGCGTCTAGAGTCGCGCGAATTTGTACATGCAATTTCACATAAAACAGTACTCGCTCTATCATCCGCGGGCACAAAGATACAAGATAAAAATCGCGCGAGCCTTCAAAGCGGTCCACAAAGCTCAAACTGAAACGCAAATCCCCCGAGGTGTAAAAGTGGCGAGGACGGGGCAGACACTTTCGACAGTCTCCTTTAAATCCTCTTGGAGCGTTTCAAGAATCGCCCGTTGCCCCGCGACGGACAGAATTGACCCCCATACGCCGAACGAAATTCTACATCGCCCGCTATCGCACCTTAAAGCACCCCTCCCGTGTTTCTCATCGCGTTATCGGTATATCCTTGCGCGATGTTGATTTTAAGATAAGAAAAGAAATTTCCACCTTCCCGACGAAAAGAAAATCAATCATTCTCATCGGTGTCTTCTATTACTTTCACCGCGAGTATCCCTCCGATTTATTCCAGCCTCAAAATCTATCGCTTGTCCCGAACAATAATGATCTCTCCGTTTATCCCTCGTCACATTTTCTCACGCTTCCCTTTAAATACAAGTTATAGAAAAACGTGTATACCGGCCCACTTCTTTCCGGCATCCCTTCCCATGGTTCCTTAAATCACAGAATCGTCCCGCGACGCTGGTAAAAGCGTCCAGCGGAGAATCCACCCCCGTCTTGAGCACCACTGAAGGTCGGACGTTTCACGACGCATTCACGACAGAAATAAATACGGAGTGAAAGGGGCTCGGGTTCTTTTCACGGAAGAATATAATTGCCAGAAAAATAAACGATCGCAAAGTCTGTTTGCTCGCGCCTCGCTCACCCCTTCTCCCGCGCGCTCTCTGTCTCGCTCTCTCTCTCTCGCCCTCTCTCTCCCCTTTCTCGCATTTCTACCCCCCCCCGTCCTCCCACCCCACCGTAACGTGGAATCTCTTCGCGTTGCTTTTTCTCTGTGCAACCTCCCGCTGCGTTTTCCTCTCCTCGTCTCTTTCTGTCACTTTTTTTTTCGACCTCCTTGTTCCTCCCCAGAGATCCCCGTTGGTTACCTTCCAACCCCTTTCCAACCCTCTGCCACCCCTTCTTCAACCGACGTCCCTCTATTGCGACTTGGTGGAAAAGCTCACTCGACTCGCGGGTCAACGAATTCGCAATTACGATCTTTCACGTCGACGTGACTACCTACTCTCTCGTCGACTTTGGAATCCCTGACGATATTCCTCCCTCCAGCCCCTCCGCGCCCAGCTCCTTTGCCACCCTCTTTTCCCCTCTGCGACTTCACGGTGTTCCTTCTCTCTCTCTCCTTCTCTCTCTCCCCCTCTCTCTCTCTCTCTCTCGCGCTCTCTCTCCTGTTTTCCTTTCTCCATCACGCCCCTTTTTTCCCTCGATTTTCTCGCGTTCGCCTCCACCGACGCCGATCTTCTTCTGTTGACTTCTCCACGTCTTTCACTCGACTGTTGACTCTTTCCAGGAGCTTCGCTGCTCGCTGGCTCTGCATACGCGTACCCTTCGTTCGTCTCGCATCCTGGCCCTTCGTTTCTTTGCTTTTCGTACGACGACTCTCTGGTTCCGGGATTCTTGAATTTTTAACAATCCATCGTTTCAATTTCTGTTTCGATCGAATGTCTTACAGTTCGATGTGCCTTCCTTCGTCGTGCTCGAATCTGGACGTTTACTTGTTTAAACGGCAACGTTTGGCTGGCAGTCGTTTTGAACGTTAATTGGATTAAAATTTGGAGAAACGCGAGGCTTTCCTTCCTTTTTGCTAACACCTCCAGGTACTTCTGTTTCCTAGGTCGGTTGATGTTTTCCGGCATTTTCCTGTTTCTTGCGTCTGTCTCGCGGCGCTCCTCTGGTTTCTTTGAGTCTCGGCCTCGAGGCTCCTCGAGAACATTGGCGTCGAGACAGTAATGAGATTTTCGAGATCCACGGGCGGTCCCATAATCGTCTTAAGCTCAGCAAAGGCACTTGTCGCGCACGCCATCATCGGTAATATTTTCTTCTGCTGCCTCTTGTCGACAATAAGTCGGCGTAGGTGGCATTGGTTAAGGGATTGATCGAACACTCGCGAAGATCTTTGGTCGGCGTCGCACATCGTCGAGTGTTGGTTTTGTAAAAATCAGCTGCGCTAAAACATTTTCAGCTGGCCCCATTGGACACAGTGTTTTTTCTAGGAAACAAATTTTTTCACGCAGATAATCAAGAATATTCGATTATTCTCACGGGTAGCGAATGAAAATGATGGAGAAAGTTCGAACAGTCGAACGTGTGCGCGAGGTGTGGAAGTATCGATCCCCTGTTAAATTCAAAAGCAATGCGAGCTCGAACTGCGTAACGAACTAATTTGCGAAACCTGAGCATATGCGATATTTACCTACAATTACAGCCAGTGGGGCAGCATGTCAAATTGCTGTTAAATTATCCACAATGTATGTACACACGATGTAGCTGAACATTAAGCGAAGTAGATTGTACATACAATATTCAAACTATCGTTTCGTAACTAGAACGTGGCCAGCTAATATATCTACACTTTCGTCTTATCCACGTTAATGGAATAAAGAACGAAATAGAAAGTTCTTTCGTTACACTCTATACAAGTAATCGTTCAATTCAAAATTCTCGTTATAATTGTTAAAATTCCATACTCTCGACCATAGTGCATCGTAACCGTATGCCCGGGAACAGTGAAACAACTTCGAAAGGAATATCCCAATTTCGTCGACAAAAGGGTTAACTGTGCTTCCAAACTCTATTAGTGTATCAAACAGGAGACAATGTGTGATTAACGTTTTAGACAATAACAGCAACGAACTGTTACGTGTACGCGTTGTAAATTAATAGCGCGCACACCTTTCCCAACCACGAAACAATCTTGTGCCCCCTTGTCTGACCGCGCACGGGCACATACTACTTGTGCCGCGCTGCGTTGAACTGCTCGTCGGATTATATACGACCCACCACTACTTGCTTCGATTATATACGACCCCGTGGTACCTGCCTGATTGCATACGGTCACGTACTACTTGTCTAACGGCATAGCGTACAACTCATCGGGTCACACACGATCACATATTTATCGGTTTCTGATCGTATCGTCTCTTCCATCTTCATATCATTTTCCCACCGGAGGTATGGAATTTTTTATTGATCAACCGTCGAGATCCCCTTTAAATTCGCGAACAAATCTGCGAAAAAGGAATCGAAACGAGGAAATATTATTTCAAATCCGTAACAAGACGCTGAGCGGTGCCAATTTCCCTTCTCAAATGATATTCACGGTTGCGCAACTCAATTACACCGCAACACAAACAGCCTCCCCCTTCGAATCACCGTGCAGAAAGCATTGCGGAAAAAGTCCAACCCCTCCGGCGACCATCGAATATTAATCAAAAATCGATGGAACGGTCCATGGTGTCCGTGGGGGATTGCGTGCGGCGTTCGTGTGTTTTCACGTTTCACTGGTGGCGATTTTTCTGAAATAACTCACCGTTCGGTTATTCAGCCTCAATGTGCTGTTCCCTCTGGTGGTTCATAAAAAATGCAGCCCCGCGAACGCACATGCATTCCTCATCAAAGCAGACGCCACTGCGCGAATAGGGGGTGGAAACGGGGAACGGCGCTCGGTCGGGGAGAAAGCAAAATATTCCGCATTGATGTTTCTCCTTTTCCTCTGTTCCCGTGGCTTTTCGTTTATATTTAAGTCACGTATCGCGCACGCACACGTGTTCGCGTCGTCTACGTGTCCAATAATACGCCCCTGTGAAATGAACGGAAACGCAACCACTTACACTCATCGATCTTCCGCTTGCGTACATCTGGAAAAGTCTCGAAAAACTCTCCATTACTTCCAGTTATTTTGTTTCGTTCCTTTTCTGTTCTGTGATCGATACGCGTCCTTGGGAATTAATAGCGGCGGTGGCCGGAAATATGTTATCAGTGGCAACAGTGCGCTTCGCGGTGTTAGATTGGGGTTAAATTTTAGTTAAATGTGCACGGCGTCGACCGTGAAACAGATTATACAATTAAAGAAGGGAATTGTAGACGACCGCGAAGGGATCTCGGCGTTAATGACAAATTGTAATTTACATTCTTGAAAGAATCAACGAGGAAGTGAGGAAAATAAGGGGGAGAACGCAATAAGATAGGAATTCCATGTCTATTACTTTCCGTCGGTGCAGAAGCGACGAGCGAAGAAGAAAGAAGCACCGTAGTGCTTGCGTCGTCAGCCTAGTCATAATTCAAAGGGTGTCGAAGGATCCTAAATGTATGACGTAGTTTTAGGTCGATCGTTTTTCTCCATCCTTGGATCGGATGGCGCGGCAGCTACAATGACACGCGGCGATATATGCGAACACTCGCGCGTTGTGTGCTCGTCGCGTGTCAGAAACACGAGCCAATTTACAACGCGTCGATATTTTGCTCGAGACTCGCGACCTGATACCGGAGAAACAGTCACTCGTGACGCTGGTATCGCTGTAAATTACAATCTCTGCAACGCGGTAGTTACGGGCATCAACTAATCGCGAAATAATTCCTGCTTCTTCTTGTTTCATGCAGATCGGTAACGACAATTTTTCTCGCGGCAATTTACTGCTCGTACACGTTCATCCCGATTATTTCCTTCTCCGAATAAATTCGTTCGGTGCGTTTCGAATTCTCTTCAATTTATCATTTTTTCCTAATCACGCGGGTTTCATAAAGAGATACAGGGCGAAACGTCGAATCGTTGATTGGAACGAACGAGGCACCCCCATATTTTCCGTCCCCTTTTTTCCGTGCCGTGCAAAGTCGCCGCCTAACCAATTTCGAATTTGCCTACCGAAAACCGAAAATCGAACGGTCCCCTCGCCGGGCCATTTTCCGCACGTGTCGAGCAATTACCCCCTGTGTTTTCGATCGGCTGCGGTGCGAACGACTATTGCCACGTGGTAATTGCAGAATCCAATAACAAACGTACTTGAAGCACTCCGCCGCCAACGATCGTTTATAACTTAATGACGCCGTAACGGTCGCCGCTGTGAGTTATTGCCGCTCGTGCAAAAAGCCTGCGGCCCGCGCCCGATTCGAATGAAACTTTCGTAACTTTTTCGAACGAAGAATCTATTCGCGCGCAGCAACAAGCAGAAAATAAATCTTGGCGGAATCGTCGATGTGAACGGCTCGATAAATATTGGTACCACGATATACGACACAATGGGGGCGGGGGGTGGCAGCGGGGCGGGCGAATTGGTGGAACAGCGCCGATGGAAAAGGCGTTGAAGTGTAGAGAAAGGGTGGTTAAGGGTTGAAAAGGGACAGAGCGGGGGCATTGTAGATTGGATGGTGGCAAGATGCGGTAAAATTGCAACTGTCGGATCTCACGTTCCGCAGCCTCGCGTGTCACGTACAGGCACATCATTCTGCCAGATTTTGCAAGCTTACGAATGAGTTTTCCTATCGATCCATCGATGGATTGCCAGGGTGGAAGCGGCGGCGACCTTTCGACACACGACCCGCAGGGCCGACGGAACCTACGCTCCTCTATATTATGCCATTTTGTTCAACTTTCCTCGGAGTTTCGTCTACATTCGTAGTATTGAACATTGTATTGCAACGAAGGTATGTATTTCGTTGTATCGCGAACAAGGATTATTCCCCTCCGCATTTGCCTCTCGATTTTCGGTTTCAAAAAGATAAACAAATTACTGTTTTACGTCGCCACGCCTCTCCTCTCAGTTTCAAACAATATTCCAAACTATTTCATTCAAATCGCGAAATTCAAATGTAGCATGCGGTTCGCATAAAATGACGCAAATAATCCTGATAATCAACATTGCGCCTAAATATCTCCATTCTATAATTCCTTCGCATCTTCGTGTTTCCCCTGCTCGTGGAATAGCCAGAAATATCGCGTGGATGAAATTCCATGATCAGCAAAACCGAGGGAAATTCATCCCGGCCGAGCGACGCAATTCACGGGACACGCTCGACGCACAGAATTCGAAGAATCGTCATCGACGTGTGTAAATCATGCCAAACCGAGGCACGCGGCAAAACTCGAGCGGCGAGCCGATTATTCGACGTGGTCGCCGAAATTGGTCTGCGCGATGGCCAGAGTCGCGTTGGGCTGGGTGGATTATTGATCAGATTATTTGGAAGATGCGGCCAGCTGTTCGGTTCGCAGACCGAATCGGATACACGAATTATTCACGTATCGGACGGTAGATCGATCCACGTGTTTCGACGACGGCCACTCGTAAAGTTTTAGCACGCTGCCACGTCTTCGCGAGCGGCACAATTGCTCGACAATTAGAACCTCCAGACACGTACAGATATGCACGTTTAATTATTTAAACTCTGTTCGTAAATTCAGTTCGAATTCGTGAATCGCGATGGTCTCATAAATATCGTTTGCGCAGACACCGTCAATGATATTAAATATCGCACGTAGCGCTCTGTTCGAGATGAAATTGACACGGCCGGAAACGTTGCGCCGCTACCGCCTCAAATAGAAATCAGAATGCGAATCGCTTTTCGGACGGTGATCATTTAAAACAACGCGAGGCCGATGGATCAACGACAATGCATTCACTGCAATGAATATATTGAACGAGCTATTGTACAGCCAGCGATATAAATTAACGTAGACGTCGTTGCGACGCGCTCTGTTCGACCATGTAGAATTTGAAACATGAAATCCATACTGGGGAACACGGCGAGTGGTAGCGAAGCGTGCAACACCTTTGATGCAACCAGTTTCATAAGCGCATAAAACGATCATGGCTGAATAAGAATGGTAGAAAACCACTGGCCAGTTACAAATCACTGTACCTTCCACCATGGTAGATTCATTTTTCCGACGCGTCTGGTTGTGCACGATACAACAGATTATAGACGATTCATCATATTTTCGAAGATATCCTTCGACAGAATAATCACTTTGGATACTTTGCTTTTACTTCAAAACTTTCGAATGAAAAGAACTGGTATTTTCGTGCCGTTGCTTTCAAGTTATATTAAAGAATTTAATGGTGATTTTGCACACACGGTATCGCAATTTTCTTCGGTTCAGTTATTTTCGTGTAAAAAATTATCATAGAAATTTTAAAATTTGAACACATTCCGTTCGGTACATGATGAGATTCCACCATATTTCCCCGCAAAATTCCAGCTGCATATGATTTTAGCCTTCACGTCGTCCAACCTTTACTCTACAACAAGTAGTATAGCCCTCCGCGTAGCCAGACATGCTATGAAGCTTGAACACTGGCCGACAAGTGATACAAGCCAGTGTAATGTCCGACAAGTAGCTTGCGCCGTACACGATCAACCACGTTTACATTTAACATTGTTGAACACCTACACATGGTATTCAAGATTTTACTTTGTTAATATTTCCAAGGGTCCTGGACGTTTTTCAATCTATGCCAAATTAAATTATTACAAGGTCCGAAAACTAAAGACAACATAGATTTTAAAGTATTAGCAGTCTTGAAATTTATCACAATATTTACAGTTTACCGTCATATACAATTTTTTACATTTTTAATAAACCTAAGTACGATAGAACGAATACTACACCACCCACTTTATGTATCCCGCAAACTTCTAAATAGTAGCGGATCGGTGTCCAAGATATTCCCAGGGCTTTTCAAATTAAATATCCCACGTACATAAAGTTTCTTCAATTTCCCTCGTCCGAAATGTCTTCAAATCCCAGGAAACAAGATAAGAAAAGTATAACCCCAAGCAAATTCGTATGCCACCGGAGCCTTAAGATTGCGCTGCAGTAATTCCCAATGGAATGGGTGGGCGTTGCACATACCATATATTCCTCAGACGCAAAAAGATATCATCGTCATCCCTGCGAAATAAAATTCTTTCAAACCTCGAGAAGCAAAACACAAGGAAACCCATACACACGGGGGCAAAGTCCCTATTTTCTTATATCCTTCAAACAATACATCCTACCTCTCCAAAAAGCACCATGAAACATTTGCACATCGCGTCAAATAATATTCACGCAAATTCCGGTCATTCTACGCGTCTCTATGGTAAATGATTTCATACGGTCCCACGTCTTTGCAATCGGACCATGGACATACCGAAATCAGTGGCTCGAAGTTTCTCGCGGCCGAATCCGCGAGGCGACAAAACAATTTCTCTTCGCTCGCTTTTACCAGCTAATCCGGTCGTGTGATTTATCGCGTGCTCCCGGAAATACGTGTGCGGCAACACAAACACGAAGATTGATCATTATTATAATCTGAAAGGGGCGAGGGGTTAAGGGGTGGGGGCCGCATGGAACATCTGCTACTGCGAACTCCTCTCATCTATCTCCATCACGCAGCCGCAGTTTCGCACATGCATAATCTCGTCCCCGTTGTCCGACAATGAAGATCCATTTCTGATCTTATTTAACCAGGAGCACGATTCGTTTCACGATTGTACACGCACCTCTCCGTTCCCGTCGGTTACCGGATTAGTATTCCGCGCATGCGTTCCGTGCGCCGTTTGTGTCATTAACGCGATTTCGGTAACGGCGACGCGAACTCGGCGGAAAGTTTTGCATCCAATTTTTGTGGTTCGCATTCGTATTTAATTTGTAATTGTTGATCGTCGGAGCACGGTGCAATTTTGTTTCTCCGACGAGAGCAGATTTTTGGTTCTCGAACGTTTTATTTCTGTTTCACGTATTTTCGGTTTTGCAGAACTTTCTCTGGGTGCTTTTTGTTCTTCCTCGTTTCATACGTTCTTAGTAGGTGTGGGTGTTACGCGATGTTGTTCTTGCGATCCCTGTAATTTCGTGAACGCTGCAAAACTTTCGATAGCTGCGGAAAGAAATTTATGCCCCGCTACGAAAACCGACCGAAATTCAATCGGACCGAACAATGAAATATCGTATCGGTGAAGGGGCCCCCGTGGAAAACGTAAGTTCATTGATGGCCGACCGGTGAACCACGTTTAATCAACGAAACAAATCGATTGATTCGAAGAATACCGCGACGGTTACGATCGATTTCGTTTCGGTGGCGATCGTCGATTCAAAGGACAGATACAAACCATACAGATTTCAATAAATCAATACAATCGCCTCGATATTCATCGATACGCGAATTTCGTTCGAAGGACGAGTGTTCGTTCGAGTAAATAAGAAGCGCTCGAGGCTTTCATTAGATTTATGATAAAAGTCGAAGGTAAAAGCCCCTCAGTGAAAAGAGTGCCCACTCTCACCCTTTACTGCCTGCCTTCCTTCACTTCCGGTTGGACCTATTTATCGCACGACAAATCAATTGTCACTTCGAACACGATGGAAAACGGTAACCGAGAGACGCACGAAGAAGCAATAATCGAAACGAAGGGGGTCTAAGAAGGATTTCTTCTGTTCGCTCCATTGATTCCGAGGTTTATTGAGGAATTCGACGAAATGGGCTGGGCTATTCGCGCTGAATTTCGATCCCGCCAAGATGTTTCTATTAAAACGTTGAACGAGGAGAGGGTGCTTTTGAAAAATATTGAAAGACGACGGGATCGTGTTAGCGTACGGATAGAAATAAGTATTGGGACTAAATTATCGTTGCCGTTAAATGTCTGAATTGCACCGTTGGATATTAAGTTGATCGGATCTTTGCAATTATTTGTAATTAAAAAAGACATATATATAAATATATATACTGTGCATGAAATATTTTCTAAAAAATAAAAGCAACGTAGACTTGGCGCAAATAAGCATTAATCAATTCAATTTTATTTTCAATCTCGACCGCATTGAAATTGCTGCAAAAAATTGTCCTGCTTAAACATTTCATTCCATTTCATTTCGGTTCGTTAACCATCTACAATCGATTGCAACTCCTTCTGCGCGCACGTGTTGTACCATTCGAGCGGAGGCTTGGGTCGAATATGGAATTTCAATTTCCTGGCCAAGGAGCGTCGCAGTTTAGCCGGTTCTAACGAGAGATGGAAATTTCATTCGGCGTCGCAGCGCCGCGACGCAGACGCGCGGATCCTAGACGCGTCAAGACGTATTTTAAGCCGCGTCGCGGCCCACCACCGGCTGAAATAATTCATCCGCTGAATTATTTCCGCTCGTGCGACGCCGGTTAACGCTGGATCGATGATCTTTCGCTTCCCATGCCCGATCGAATGTGATTGGCGGCTACCCGAGCACTCAACCCGTCTGAAAGCTGCCCGAAATCAAAGATTGAACGAGACTTTGAAATTATCAGGCGAGAAACCAATTTGTTCCTTGCTTTCTTATAGATATCTTTAGCATCTCTGTTTTTGGATGTACTGAAAACAAGGAAACAGTCGACGAGGTAAAGTGGGGAATTTTAAATATAAGTTAGGGGGTCGTGTGCAGTTATAAAATTACGGACAAATAGGACATCTGTGTTAAGTAATATTATTGATTAATTATGAGGATTCCAATGAAAGAATACCGGGCGCCGTATTTAAATAAAAATGGGAATAATAATTGCAATCCAGAAATCCTTGCATTCGACATTTATAGAACGAAACGTTAACCACGTTGCCAATTCCCATTGGCCAGATCGTTGCGTTTCGTAGAGAAATGAGCAGTCACGTTTGTATTGGTGTTACGCACACGATCTCTCCACCTTATCTTTACCCATTACCCCCAACACGGAGGGGGAACGTTTTCACGGTTGTCTGCGCGCCATGGAAAAACGCTGCGCTTTGCATATTCCTATATTTCTCGGCTACGCAGCGTTACTGAATTCTATATAATGCTGAGAATCGCCAGAACCGGACTCGTGGGTAAATTTGTCTGGACGACGCAAAGTAATTTCTGCTGAAACAAAAACGTATTAATAGATTGGTGCAATAGTGGTCTAGGAGTTTGAGGTAATTGGACAGGAAACGTTCGGATATCGACGGTGGAAATTAATTCGAAATAAAAATAAAAATAGCAAGCGAGTAGTTGCATGGGTTGCCTGAAACATTCGAGGGCACAGTTCGAAATTCTCAACCAAAGAGCACCGCGCGGACGCGTCACAGTTATCGATTGCGGTGTCTAAATTTAAATGCTGAAATCGAACCTCCGTGTTCCGCAGAATTGTACGGTATAATCTGTTATCGATCCGCATCCAGAACCAACGGTGTCTTTCATCGAAATCCGCGGAAAATTTTCTCCGCCGAGAATGGTCGGACTATTTCGTACGAAAAATTCATTTAACACAGAAAACGAAACACCCTTCTCGTTTGTCTCGCAGAGTACGATTCGCATGAAATTGCCAATGGGAGCATTGCGGCGCAACGCTGGCATGACAAATAGTGCGACAAAATGCAACAAATTTCGATGAGGAACGGCCAAATTCCGACAAAGAAGAGGAAAGAGTAGCGCAGTTCCTTCCGTTCGGCGAAAATCGTGTAAAATAACAGGAAGCGGCCGCCGAGTTCACGGTATAACACGATACTCTGTATAACGAAGGGGAAATGATTCGGCCATAAATCGAGGGAGAGTGCACATTTTAATCCTCCGGATTTCGAATTAAATATTTCAGAGGACCGGTGACGCGGTCGCCGGCTTCCCAGGCCGTTTAATCTCAGGCTGGCCGTAGTGTCAAATCGATGCGGAATATAGGTCGAATTCGGCTTACCGGAATTGATTTCTCCGGTTTCTGAATTATTGTTGGAGTGCTCGTGCACTGGATCATGCGTTCGCCCCCCATCATTGTCCGTCCGTTTCGCCCATGTCCCCATTTCGCCCTATTTCTGTCTCTGTCACTGCTGAAATGTAGCATCGTTGTATTAACCCCCGAATTGCTAAGGTAGAGGTTCGTTGAACTGTATCCTTCCTGTCGGAAATACGCGAAGGAATTATTTACAGCTGTGCACGCTGCCGATTACCCCATGTTCCTGGAAAACAAATAATACGAGAATGCATAGAAGAGAGGAAACACTTCTGTATGCGAATGATATCGTGAAACGATCAGAGCCATTTATAGTACATAAGGATCGTTCGAAAATTTATTTCAATCTATTTGGTACTTGGTCTAGAAAATCCATTAATGTTTCCCATCTATTTTCCAGCTTGCATTCTGGAACTCGTGGTTGGTCAGCAAGGCCCGGTGTTCGTTCTCGAGCCACCAAGTACTCTGGTCTTTTCCAATACCACAGGCTCCCAGTTAAGCTGCTCCGCTCATGGGAGCCCGACGCCGCACGTCACCTGGATAACCAGCCCGGATCAGATATCGGTCACCCCAGTTCCTGGACTAAGGTGAGTCAATTAACTGCCGAGTACTTTTAACTCTACTTGCCTGGCGAGGCACACTTAAATAGAAATAAAGCAATTTCGTATCGGGCGGCGCAATAGAACGGTCGGTGAATGGGCAAATGAATGTTCATTAGCGATTAAAAATTAGTACGAAGTAGTTCAAGTGTCGCGGGAAAATAATTCGAGGAAGTTACAGATTCGCGGAAAAATATTGAATAATTCTTCTTCTTCGTTCTGTTCGCGAAGCTGAATTCTGCAATTGAAATTTTTATTTCATTTTAAAAGTGACAAACAGGGAAGTTCGTACGATCGCGATATTTCACGCGCAGCTTCGTTCTCCGAAGGATCGCTAAATTAAAGGAACCCAAGGTACCCCGTCTCAATCGAATCAAATTTATATTCCTAAATCTGTATAGAACAGCTCGGTCCTCGAGTCTACGTTTACGAAATTCCGTGGCAATCCGCGAATGATTTTACTATATCGTTACGATATTTCCACGAGTAACGTGTGCACGGTCGGGTTCTCCTCGACGCGACACGGCTTCCGGTAATTCCGTTTCAGCCACCGTGTGCCGCTTGTAAGATCCGCATTTTCAGCCGAAAATTCGCGATTCGTAAGAGTGTGCGGCAACGATAGAAAGGGGTAAGCGGATTAGCGTGTCGGGATTTAGGAAGTTCCTAGCCGCTGTAAATTGCTGTAGTCTCGAACGCGAGTTCGTGGCAGACTTACGGCGTCCCGTCGGAAAAATACAGAGTGAAACGACTGCAACATCGCCCCGAAACCTAATGATTGAAGCGGGCTTTTCGTATACCGTGTGGAGTGTAATTAACGAATACCTCTGGTACCGAGTGAAACGTGCAATATTCTCCGTTCGTTATGTAAGATGATTTTATTTGAATTAATCGAACGAAATAGAAGCGCCGTTCTGGTTACTCGTTGAGACATGTATCTATTCTATTTAGGCATACGGAATTGTGTGTCGAAGGTATTTAATTGAATATTATCTCGCGATCCTCGTCCGACCGAGCAACCGTTGTGTCCAATTTATCGAATCGGAAATTGTTCTATTGTGCTTGCCCGATCGTTCGCTGGCCTATTCCGCTTATACGATTAGATACGTCTGCACACTAATTACCAAATTAGATATACACCGATAACCCAAAAACTGTTCTCTATGGTTGCCTGCCATTAGTTTAATCATTAATCGATCGGATCTTCTTTGTTATGATTAACTCGGTATAATGAACCACGTCTGACCAGTGATATACATGTTCTACTTTGGCCAACGTTCCATTTGCTTGGCAATAAGTTATTGGTACACGATACTGTTCATTTGGCTGACAAAAATTACAGCCTCCGTCGTACGAGTAACAATAATTATTTCATTATTGCTTCGCTGTCGCTTAACTTCGTATTCGATATTAAGTAATTCTTCTTATTTCGTTGTTTGATTGCCCCTGGCACAGTTCAATGTATGCGAGCATTTCCAATACGATGAATACCGTGAACCGGCGTTCCATTGAAAATAAAACCCGATCCAAGATTCCTCCTATGCCGTTCCTTTTCTTTCTCAACGTCAAAGATTCTTGTTCCCCCCAAAGACACCTGTTCTCCTTCGCGATCGCGACTGCGCAACCTAATCAGCCCCGAAGACTTCGAAAACCATTACCATCCCCGTCTCGCCCTTCGGCTTTCCAATAAACCCAGACGCATCGATCAGAGTAGAATGCCGAAACAGAAACACGGACGGTCTTCTTTATATTTGGCTCGAAGCACGTTCTGTAGCAATTCGAAGCCGCAAAGAAGTTGGAAAAATTCAAAGGAAGAGCAGGCCCCTTTCGAAATGCTCCCCTTTGCCGTTCGATTCTTGCCGTTTACTCATTCAGCCGTTTCTGCTCTCTCCTCATTTGCGTCTCGCAGAATTCAGTAGGTGTATCCGTATTTCGATGCACGCCGATGGAGTAGACGCGCCGGGGTTGGCGATATCAATAGCTGCGTGGTGCGTTTTAATGGAGGAGGTAAGAAACGGGGGCGGACGAATTGTCAGAATAAATGTAACGATCCATGCGTGAAAGGAGTAAAGAGGGAAAGAGGGATAGGGTAGATAAAAATGAAAGGTAAAAGGTGTTGAGCAGAATAATGAGGAAAGGTTGGATGGCAGAATTGTGCGATACATAGGTGAATAGTGATGCGAGAGAAAAGAATACGACGAAGATAAGGGAGTACAAAAAGGGAGTAAGAGGTAGAGTGGGGAGAGGGTAGAAGTAAGGGAAATAAAAGTATGGAAATGAAGAGGAATATAAAGGAGTGGCGATATGTGAATTGTGATGTGAATTGAGACGAAGAAGCGAAAGTAAAACGATGCGGAATGGAAAGGTGGAACAGGTTGAATAAGAATTCGATATGAATATCGCGACAGGTGAAATACGAATAAAGTTAAGGGGTGTGGAAAATAAAAATAAACGGATTTCAATATTATGGAATGTTTAAAAGATGCAGAGATTTAAATGCAAGGGATGTTGCAAAAATTTCAAACTAAATTTTCGAAACTCTTCGTCATTCCATTCGAACGTTTCGAAACCCCCGTTCGTTTTTCGTCTATCGATCATCCGACTGTTCAAACACTTCCAAGCGTATAATAAATACGCGGAAGGGTTAAACGCGTTGGCGGAGCGCGATGTTTGCCGTGAGAATGATTTACATTAACGCTTAATGGGCTCCAGTCCAACGAACCCGCGGGTGAATGGCCCCAGCTTATTTTAAATTCGCTAATTGATAGTAAAATCGACCGGTTGTCGGATAAAGTTTCGCGAACCGGAAGCTTTCGAGCAACGGTGAAATCGGTAGAATGTCTGGAATAGGAGGAATCGAACGTACGTCTGCGTTCGTAGTTTATTTGGCAACATTTTGGCAACTGCGAGCTCGAATGATATTTATTTCGGTTGGACTTTGCCTCTTTGTATTCCGTTCGCTAAAAATAAACCGAGAGGAGTTAACAACGACAAAAAATTAATTATGCGGCGTACAATGAAGTATTTTTGCAACAGAAATAATTGCGAATATAGTCTACCTTGAAATTATTCGAAAAGAAAGAAATACGAAATAGTATGTTATATCTTATATAAAAATCCCGTTCTCTACTTCCGAATCACCGTTATTCTGATGGAGTACAGCCCTATTATTGTTGTTGTTGTTACCGGTGTTAGTATTATTGTTTACGCCCGATTGATTGTGAATCGAATTGGCCTTTAATAAGTATTCAAATTATACGTTTCCTCGCGCTGCTGGCTTAATTAGAAACCATTCTGTACTCATAGCATAATTACGTACGTTCGTATGCCAGCGCAGCGTGGTTACATTCCCGCTTATGATAGCCGGCTGACAAAGCGCTGTCCTGTACTACTTGCTTAACTACATACCGGGCTATAATACTTGACCAGTGACGCAGCCCATTTATACTAATTACTTATACAACAGAGATATAGTTATTTGTTAAAACACCGGACTGTTGCCACGTTGTAATTGGGCACAGTGGCCGACAATATCCCCGCCTATTCTACTTGCATTATCTCGCACGATCATTTGCTTCTAACAGGGTTCTCTGCTGTTACTAAAACAATTAACCAGTTCTATTTACTTAATATTTTATCTAATTTTCGCTATACAAATACTGCCTTATCATAACGTATTTGTTCGACTAAGTAGGCTGACTCTATATTGTACTGTTCTACTTAGACGAACCACAATGGCACGGTTTTACTCGTCTGTCCACGTGCAGTGCTGAACCACTTAATTTGATCAACAGTGTCCCATGTCTATATACCGTCCCGAAAATGTGTAACCCTGTTCCATACTTGGCCAATCAGGATTTTGTATTAGTTCTCCGCTTAGACTATACTTGCTGCCTCACAAAATTCACAATCTGTTTGCAATAACAATATTACGCCGGTCCACCGATTTATAACATTTCCATTAACGCAATAGAAACAAATTTGCCAATACTAATTTTATTTCGATAGTTCTCTAATATTGTAATGGAAGTGAAATTTTTAATGCAAGAATACAATAATTATTTGATACGCAAAGCGACGTAACTTCGCATGAACTGTATTAATCGCGTCGATGCCAATATCCAATGATAAGATTAACACAACGACACTACACATGCTTTCCCGTGACACTTGACTATACAAATATCCTTCCCCTTGTGAACCGGCTATCTCGAGGGCAAATAACACCCCACGCAAGACAAATTTGTCCAAGACGATCGAATTGGAACTCCCAACGGGAATCAGATACGCGAAGAAGAGCGTTAACAACCGTGTACTTACTCCTCGACAAAAGATTCTGATCTGCGAAACAGAGTAACGATTGTAATAAATATTATAGAAATAATAACTAACTTTTCGAGTTCAACTAACAACCGGGAACACAGAATCCATCCGAGACGTCGCAATAATCGCACGTACGACACGAGGTTAAAAGAGCTGAACAAGCTGTCACGTCGGCTTGACCTCTCCAGGAATCAATACTCCACCACACACACACACACACATAGATGGGCATTTTTAGACGAGACTTTATGACGACGACTCTAAATGTTTCATCTCATTTGCGTGTAACTCGATTGGTAAATCGATGGAGAGTACGGCGCTTTTCTTAGCCACGTTTAATAAGGTTCGTTAGAACAGTTGTACGGCAAAGGGATACAAACGGGGAAATGAAACAATAATCCCGAAGCTTTCTTATCATTTCGATTTGCTCAATCAAGTATTTAAATTATCCGGAAATCACGTGTTATTCTGCCATTTCGAGAAATGCCATCATTATCCTGTATTTAAAACATCCACGATTTCAATTGGAAACAGCAAGGGCGACAATGTCAGTCAATAGATTATGCGGAGTTTCTAAGTTTCATGTTTTCTTCGTTCCTTTTGAAATGTTCCAGACAATTGCTCGGGAATGGTACCCTCTACTTTCCGCCATTTTTGGCGCAGGATTTTCGGGCGGAGGTGCACAACGCGAGGTACAGGTGTCGTGCGACCAGTTCCGTGGGAACGGTGCTCTCTCGTGAGGTCACTCTTCGAGCTGGTGAGTTTGCTGTAACTTTTTACTACTATAATTGCGGTATAAAAAAATCCACCGGTCGAACTACTTATTTCCAACTAAAGTACGTATCCTTAATTCGTACCGACGAAATTATCGCAAGCTTCAGTAACAAATAGAAAAATTAGGCAAAGTTTTAAAGTTGATGTCGACATTAAAATTGAATACGAACGATATTAATGTTGCTGCAACGGAACTCTTTTATTAAACTCGGTAGGTTCCAACACACTTGGAGGAGCGTAATGTTGATTCCAACTGGCATCATATAAAGTGCTGTCCGCGAAACAAATAATTAAAGGATCCTGTGTGTTGCGTTCCGTCCAGGTTCTTCAGGGTAGACGAGGTCAGACGTACCCGTTAATAACATAAAAATAGCGCAAAATACTGCGGGGGAAAAGCGCTCGCCCCGCTATGTACCTGCACGTACGGACAGAAGTCTCATTATCGTGTCCCAGCGCGGTGCTCATTAATTACTATGCTTTTTTTTCCACCGATCTCTCTACATCGGGAGGGAAATGTTCATACGGACGGCCGTATCGCCGTGGTACATGCACAGTAACAGGGGAATAATTACGCTGTCGAATCAGGAATTTCGAAGTAAAAATCACTGACTTCCGCCACTTTACAATCTGCTGGGATGCAAAATTATCTCACCGTGTCTTCCATCACTGGTACGTTTAAATTACACGGCACGGCCGATCGAGCAAGGAAGCTTGATTAGTGCCTCCAAATATTTTGTTACAACAATTCATTTGAACCATTTCAAAACGCAATTCCAGTAATGCACCGGAACAACACACTTACCAATATAATAGTAAAACAAGAATAAACGGGGACAGAAAGATCCAAGCTTCCCTACCCTCAAACTTGACAATTATTCCTTCAGAATACTGCCAACATTTTTTTCCACAATATTTCTCCGCCGCTTAGCAAGTCTGCCGCGATAACCGTACAGCCGTACCATTAAGTAGTATATACCGGCGCTGGTCAGACTCTAACGGGGCCAAGCATCGAGAGGTCCAAGTTCGCTAGTTTCGACCTGCATTTTCTGCTCGTTTCTTGCGCCATTATCCGCGAGGCGTGATCGGTACACGCCGTGCCATCTTACCAGGCAACATTGTCGCCAAACAAGCTGCGGACGACGTTTCCCTCGCGCTTTTCCCCGCGTATATACGGGGATCAATGTTTCAAGCCCGATACCATTACCTTAAGTACTTCCGCCCCTGGGAGAAGCTCGCCGCGGATTTTCGCGTTTATCCCTCCCCCGTTGCCTCACTGTCGTTTTCTCCGCTGTCGGTTCTTAGTTCGAGCCTTTCAATTGCACGGTTTAAATCGGTGCCCGCGATGGGCGGTCAATGTTAATTAGCGGAGCAGAATCGGTCGGCACGCGCGATTCGTTTGCGTGCGCGGGTTGAAAGTATGGATTGACTTGGCGAAAGTGGACGAATGGCCGCGACCTGGTTGTTTCGGCGAAGTCGAGTTCGAAATCCGTTTGAGAATTACGCGTCTGTTTACCCGGTACAATATTTGTGCGCCGGTTTCCGGTTTGCGAATCTCGGTGCGTTTATCGCGGGTGTTTACGCGAATCATATCTGCGCAAATGGAGATACCGTGCGTGGACGGAATATAATTTCGGGATCGGCGTGATGTCGGCGTGAAATTCAATCCTCAGCCGGGTGTATAATTACGCGTTACAGCGTTGCAAATACGCAACGATATTTGTGAGACTCGTAATGTTATCTTTGCGGGACGGGGATCGATATGTTCGTCGACCCGCGCGAACTTTGCTATATTTTAATTGAATCGCTCGGTTGAAATTTGTGATTCGGCGAACCTTGAGAGAAAAAGAAAACTGAGCAAGCTTGCGAAACGGCCGTCGTTATTTTTACGCCACCGTCGTCCGCAGGGGTAAGGTAAAAATAATCGTCGAGCACAGACGGAACTATTTTGTTCGTTCATACGCCTTCGGTGTGCATTGCGTGAGCACAATAAATGTCAATTACAGGGGGAACGTCGACGTGGAAACGTGACCAGCCACGAGAACGGCTGAAAGTTGCCGAAGATCCCATTATGCTGGATACGCGGCCCGCGTTTTCCCCGAGAAACTTACCGGAGTAAATACCATGGGGGAACGCCATTGAAAGCCGTTAAATTGTATCGAGGGAAGTTCGATTCGACGCAGGGAGCCAGAGAGATAGAGTGGATCTTGCGGAAACGTTTGGAAAGAGTTCGAAGGGACAAAAGTTGGTCCGGTACCAGGAGCTTTACGTGAGCCACCATTTAAATGGCTGATTCCACGCCGACCAGCTCGGCGTGCTGTGCGGCAAGCTGTACGTGCTTTCCCCGTGTGAACGTCACCTGTACACTGGTGAACGAAATTAGAAGGAAACTTCGAAACCTTCGGTTTAAGTTGCCTTCGATTCGTTTCCATTTCCGGGGACCTTTATTTCTGCATAAATTTCCCTGCGTTCCTCGACCCCCTTCGTAGTAATATTTGGAAACCCTTTTTCCGTGGAGAGAGGTATCGATTATTACAAAAAAATTGATGGACTCTGTTGGCCGACCGAGAACCCAGTGAGCTCATCTATATTCGTTTGCCAAGCTTGAATTACTAAAAAAAAGAAAAAATCAATTTGGAAGAAGCCACAATTTTATATGCGGAACTATCGATTTTATTTGTTTCGCGTACGAACGGTTTACATTCTCTCGATCTTGCACTGTTTGCCGAGCACGTCCGTTTCAAGCTTCGTGGTAGAAGAATCCAGCGACAGTAAATTCGGCAAAGTTCCCGACGAAGAGGACGCCGTATCGATTGGTCGGTTTTTCGTCCGGCGGAAGTTCGCGAGTCGCGGCTTCCAACGGTAACAGAAATTCTTCTTTCTGCTTCTCGTCAAGCCGTCCCGTGCAAACTGCTGAAAGTTTGCCGACGGGAACGCGCCTGCACCGGCGCCCAATTTAAGCTGAAGAAAAAAAGAACTCGAAAGTCGAATTTTCGAGACCACTTGACGGAAATTCTCGGCCGTCGATCGACAGGCTTCGACGTGTTCCAATTGCCATTCCGTTGTGTCGTCCGTATTTATTGGACCGGATACACTTGAACAGTAAAATTGATCGAATTAAAGATTAATCGCATTTAGCGTGCCTCTTTGTTCGTTCAGTAGCGTCCTTACATTCGCAATTACAGCGAACAGAAGGGGATAATTGGAACTTATGAATTTCCCGACTGTATGCCTCGCGACAATTCCATTCTTCAATATCAAACGAGAGGAACGAGAATTCACCGGCCCGAGACCGTTTTAATGCAACCATAACGGCGCATTAATAATAATCGCGGAGCACAACGGATCGAGAAAATGAAATATTCTCTCCGGCAAGGTGGCAACATTTCATTACAATTACCAACCGCTCGATTCCCCTTAATTCCGTGGGAAGATAAGGCAATAATTTCCGAGAAATTTGCCTCGCGAAGCGCAGCCGCCACCCCTCCAGCGCGCGAAAACTTCTCGTTTTCCGGTGGTAAAAAAGTTTCCCGACTAATAAACGACGCGACTTTCCTTCCGTCTTAAACGTAATTACCGCCGCTAAGAAAGAGATGGGGGGCGAGGGAAGAGGAAGGAAAGAAACGGAAACGGAGGAAAACGAACACGAAAGACCAGGGGAACGCAAACGATCATAGAAGTCGGATCTATGAAACGTCGCGTTAATTAAACCTCGTTACGCCAGACTTACTGCGAACTTCTTCCTTAACAAGCCGCTGTCCGATCGAAATCTCGATAATCACTCGAACGTCTTGGCCCGCCCCGAACTGACCCGCCACATTTTATTCTCAATGAATCCTTCAATCTTTCCCCGAGGGGATCCCACGAGGGGAACGGCTCGTTACCATCCGCTCTGTTTCGTCTCGCCCCTGGAAACCCACCCTCTCCCCCCATCGAAACACAAACTGCTGTAAACCTGACGCATAAAACCTGCCAAAAAGTCAGTCTGGCGACTCCGTTTCCCTTAAGAGCCTCCTGGTCGTTCCGCCGACTTCTTTCGGCCAAAAGAAGCAGAGGGGCGCGGAGTGACGGTGGGGGGCGGGGGTGTCGTCGGAGAAGGGGTAACGGAAAAGGCACCGTTCATTAAAATGTGTTCCAGCCGGCGGTAATTACGCGTTTAATTATTTAAACGAGTGACCCTGCATTCAGCAAGATTTCATCCCCTCCAGAACCCTTTTTCCACATCTCACCCCCTGCCACACTCTCCAGGTTTCACCCTCTGGTTAAACTCCGCATCGCCTATCCCTCCTTCGCTTCCACGCCGTCTCTTTCGCGCTTCTTGTTTCAATAATATCTCCGCCACGCCATCTTCATCCAATCTTCCTGCTCCCCCCCCCCCCCGCTCCTTTTCTCGTCACGTCTCGTCTCGTTTCGTTTCGTTTCGTTTCTCTGTTTCCCCTCTCGCCCCTCTTCTCCTAGTTGGCACGACGATTCCAGAAGCTTTGCAGCAGCCTGCCCTCTGACTCGCTTTTTCCTGTCTTGCTTTTCTCTCCTCTTTTCTTTTTTTTCTTTTTTTTTTTTGCGAGATAGAGGGTGTCTCTAGAGCGACGCCCTTTCAGTAACGTCCTTTTGCTGCTGGTTTCCGCTCTCCGTCTCTGTCGCATTCGGCGACGGCGACGCTTCCACGATGTTCGAGCGTCTGACAGATCCGACGCGGATATCGTGAATGAGACGGTTAATTGGTCGTGAGAGGACGGAAGGGAACTGCGTGGAGACATTCGCGGCGCAGTTTGCGTTTCGTGTCGCCCCGGATAAGCGGGCGTTAATTATCGTTGGCTCGTGTTTAAATGGAAGAGCAGGATCGGGACAATGAGCGCGGAGATTTCAGGAAGGGGTTCAAGGCTCCCCGTGTACGGTTACAGTTGCCGGAGTTGCTCTCGCGTGGTCTTTCAACGTGAGAAGCGATTTTTCTCCCCTTCCCCCTTGCCCTCTTTCCCATTTTGTTCGCGCCGACCTGCGGCACTCGTTGTTTCTTCGCTATTAACGATCTCGAGGCCCCGGATCGTCCGGATCGCGGATAATCGTCGAGTTAATTGCTCAAATACCAGCGCAATGTTTTCGTAGACCGGCAGCCGAATCGCCCTGACGAAACCGACAACTGACACTCATGTCGGCAACGAAAATGGTCGAGAAGTTGGAAGCTCGGTCGTTTAAAATGTTTTGCGTAATAAAATACATTTGTTTTCACAAAGCGTTGACGTAAAATTGTTCGAAGTATCGAGACGTGGAGCGGTTTTGCGATATTTCGTCAAGAACGTGCATAAAATTGTTAAAGGAAGCATAGAAATGGGTAAACCGGGTACCCGGTTGCTAACGACATGGGTTAAACATACGACCGAGATGCCTTCTCTCTCGCATCGATGGCACAGCAGCGCGATATCTCCGTGCCAGATAACGACAACGGAATCGCATCGGCAGAAGAATAAAGAAATATCCGTACGCGGTACGCGAATCGCGTTGCCCTCGAAAAGGAATACCGGATTATGGAGAAGCGAGGCACCTTATTTCCGCGCTCACCTTACTCCCTTCCCGATGCACGGTATCGCGCGAATGAAAGGGCCGGGATACACAAGCGGGGCCCCGCGTCGTACCGACTTGAAAAGCAATGAGGAATTTATCTGAAATGACATCGGCTCGACCCTCGTCGTCCGCCAAAGGACTTATTCCCGAGGAGAGCGGCATTGTCTGGCAAAAAAGGGGGAGCCTCTCGTCTCTTTTTCCTCCGCGTTTCTCCTTTCATTTTTTTTCTTTTTTTTTCTTCTTTTTCGCCACCTTTCTCCAGACTCTCGCGAGAGACCATGGAAAACGTTCAAGCCGCGCCACTTTCGATGATGACCCCCGACAGTGATACCCCGGGAAATAAGAGAATGAACTTGGTAATTGATTGTTTCCCGAGGAACAATCGAGATGCTTCCTTTGAGACATTTTCTTTTAGGGATGTGGGAGGGGGGTTGTTTTTTCATTTACTTTCGTTTCAATACGAATTCTCGTTTCGTCAATGATGATATGTTTCTCCTTTGTTCTTTTCAATTATTGGATACATGTGATCACGTCTGTTGGTGGAGGCAATTCTTCGTTACATGGTGACAAAATTTCACTTACGTTACGATTAAACAAAAATAAGCGTTCAGTCGGATACGTGTAATCGCGAATTCCACCGAACGATTCGGGGATCGAAATCGTAGGAGCCGACCATTGCACCCAATATTCTGCTTCAATTTCACTGGGATATCGATGTAAAATCTGCGCTTAAAAACAGTATTTCAGTAACTCTCGATTCACGTAAGTATTCGAGAAATGTGTCAACAATCAGCGAGAATAACAGATAGAGTGTCCCCCTCTCGACAGATTTCATCGATCCACCAAGGTGAGTTCGAAGGTTCGCGGTTTGTAGGGCGATATCGAGGTATCTGAATCGGAAAGAAACTTAATCCCCTGGCTGACGGCGAATCCAAGGGAGAAATATCGTTGCCCGCTTCGCTGGAGATCTGCGTATATTGGCCTCGTTTGCACGTTTCGTTTCGTTTTCCTCCACGTCGAAATTCGATCGTCGCCGAGGCGTTTGCCAGCCTCGATGGCGTCGCGATTCTCCGGGCGGCTTCCTAATTTTTAGCGTCTCGGAAAGAGTTTCGGCGGAGCGATAGACGGGAGATCGGCTTGAGCTTTCTCCCTTTAAAATCACGAAGGTGTGCCTTCGACCCGAGAATCGAAACTTTTCATCAAGTTGTTCCAGTCTGGGGTTATTTGTTACTGTATCGCGGATGACGAAGGGCGATTAAATAATTTCGCTGTAGTTCGATACAAATATAACGTAGTGTATGAACCGAGCTATAATAAAAAATTATAATCTGTTAACTAATTCAACTCACGACAGAAATTGAATTATATCCCATCGAATGGTAGTGAAGTACGATTGGAAATAAGGAAGGGGATAACGTCGGGAAGGTTGCAAATATCGCAGTTTTTTCTATTCAAATGTATCGATTTAAGTTAAGGAAGTCTGAAGATTCACACGGGTCCACCGATTCTCCTCATTTTCTATTCAATTTAGCGACGTTATCGCGCCCGATAATCCTCGTCCGTCTTCCACCTTCTGAATTTCGTTTTTCCTCGTTCACGTTCGAGTACGGGGACACTCTTTTCGCACGGCGCCGTAATAGAATAATGATTCGAGATAGAACAGCAGATTACGCAGTCCAGTAACGCTTAAATACATTTGCCGAAGCAATGTTCGTTTGAACTTGACACCCATAAAGATGAGAATAGATCAATATAAGAACGGTAAAATTCTTTCACTCTGGGTACATTCACAGTTGCATCCTTTAAGAGCGCGCTGTTCGCCAAGGAATCAACCGCGCCCTTTATTTCGCAACGCGAGGAGGGGGTTAGAGAAGATGGGGGAGGGCGGGGGTTTATTGCGAAATTTTCAAACGTCAGAAGCAGGGAGGAAGTGACTTAAACGTGTTACGTTTAATACTTAAATTGTGCCACCGAAATGAGACGCGTAACAGCGTGACGCCCGGCCTGACAGTGCTATTAAGAGCAATATCGTAGCTACCTGTCAGATCCGCGAATAAATGGAGCAGCTACGGAACTGCTGGGGCTGAAAATGAATTTCCGGATGCGACGCTAATCTTACCTCCGACCGAGAATTCGCCTCGACAAGCATTCTCCATTCATTTCCGGGTTCGGCTTTCGTTGCAGAAATCGACGGAACTCGATCGAGATTTATTTACCGGTCAAATTTTCGTCCCTTCTGAGCAAACGCGATCGCTCGCTAATTATTTCTATGTTTACAGCAGCGGGACGTCTTCGTTTCCTTTTCGTAAGACGCGAAAGGGTTGGAGACGGGGATACCCGAACGAAACGCTTAATTACACGCAGCACGTTCTAACCGAGACTCTCTGTTTGGATTCCAGTGCTGACGGTGCCTGGATACGACATAAGGGTGAATAGATCCCCCGTGGTAGAGGGATGCAACGCTGTTTTATCTTGCACTGCGCGGGAGGACGTGAAAGAACACCTGACAGTCACCTCCTGGTTCCGCGACGAGGCCATTCTTCTACCTGGAAGCACGGACACCGGTGAGTGTCGAAAACGTTTTCGTCCAAACATGCGCATGCACTATCGTCGACTTCAGTATGATAGGAGGGTAAGTACGGCGGGCGTTCCGTGTAGCATCGTCGATTTGGGTATCGGTCGATCATCGAGAGAAGTATTACAGATAAGGAAGAGGATATTCTGCTGACGGATAGTTTCCGCATTTTCCCTTCTTCGTGAAATATTTTCGAATGCGTAAAAGGGGTTTCGATAATTAATTCTGGATGCTTATAAAAATATACTTTCCGTTCCAACGTGCCACGAACAGAAATAGCTACCGCGGATTTCGAGATTTTCTATCTCCTCCGGGGTAAATTGTTTAAAAATTCAACGCGCGATCAGGAATATAATTCCCTTCCGAGAGCGTTCAAATGCGTCCATATTGTCCGACGTCTTGAAAGACTTCCGGAACAAGATGCAGCCCCTAACAGCTGAATCAGGCGCAAATGGACCAAGAAATCGCTTCTCGCGAATCGATTTGTTGGTACGCGATGATAAATCACGGGCCCGTGCCATGAAATACCAAATGCGATCGAACGGGCCAACAAAGCATAAAAAGATCCACTCGGATACGGTACGAGAGCGGCAACTCCCTGAAGAGAGGCGAAGGGGTTGCACGATGACATTCGATCGCGGGAAGAAAACGCGTGGAAAAGTTGCCGGTACGTGGGGGAGAAGATAGCGGTACTCGTTCGTGGAAGATGACACGATTTTGCGTGCACGAAGTTGGAAAAATGGAAGCCGGAGCAAATGAGGAGCTCAATTGCGGAATTATTTTAAAGCCGTTTAATTAATAACCCGACTCAGGTGTTTCGAAATGGAAGGACTCGGGAAAGGGTTATATATAATTTTACAAAAGAATTGTTTTACATCAGAGACAAAGACTTCGTAATTTATAGATCGTGCTACGAGAGCAAGAAACTTCAGACTTTTTGTCACTAGTACAGCGTATTCTGAATTCTACTTTGAATTTTCCCTTCGGGCCACTAAAAGAGAACGTATAAAACCTCTATTTATCGTTCATTCGTAACGTTTTAATCGGATAATGGCCCTGAATACTTCCGTCGTGCGCATGCTGCGATATTGCGAGATTCACCAAATGAAAGAAGAAAAATGAAAAAGGAAGGAAAATAAAAGCAAGCCATCAAAGATCACTCTACCAATCACAGAGCTAAAGGGATGAGAAAAAATTACACGCATTCCATTTAATCGCCGCTGCGCCGTTGGAACGCTACGGAAGTGGCTTTATACTTTTAATAATGGCCTTCTATCCCCTCGTGCCCGTGCGTCCCGTCGCCGGAAATAGGTGCTCGACCCTTTTCCGGTTATTCAAGCAACGAAGAAGGCACGTGCACGCTCGCGATTCAGGTGTGTTTCAGTCGCGTGCTTCTCCCCGGCTTTGTGCCTTTGTACAATCTCTGTGTCTCGTTGTTTTTCAACGATGTCGTCGCCGTCGTCGCCGTCGTCCTCGACGACGAATGTTCTCGCCGTCTCATCAACGTAACGGTTGTTAACTTCGAATCGACAACGTGGATCGTAGTAATTGACAAAGCAGTTTCATACGATCTACTCCAAAGCTTTCCGGCTGACGTTTCGTTTCCCATTTCATGGCGTTTTCTTTTTCTTTCGCTGTGCAATCCCCCGCCCCCCTCTCTCTCACTCACTCTATCTCTGTATGTCTCCTAGACTGGTTTATGCATTTTTTCCCGTCCCTCTATTTTTAACTTCAGAGGGATCAAAGTTCAGTGACAGGACGACGAATCGTCGAAGCTTTTCCAAATGTACGTCGTTGATGGAACGAAGCGTTTGATAATGGAGAAGGAAACATATTTTATCGTAGACGAAGATGATGCGCGCGATGCAGCATGTAGTTCTCCTCAAGGATTCCTAATTCGAGGAGACACACTATTGGGAGTAGGAATTTGTGGTTCAAGTAGTATTTACGTGGCTATGGTCAGACCGGGACGAATACACTTTTAAAAGGATTAATAACGCTTCGACGTTGATTCACATATCTTCAGGGACGTGCGCGTGTTCAATGAGACCGACGATTTACGAATTAAGTAGCGTTAATCGCGATATCGGTCCGTGGCAGAGCAAATTACGCTTACCGCTACTGCCACCGGAGCACTCGAAATCCCCCAAAAATTTCGATTTATCGTTCGTGACCGTAACTCGAAATGCGCCCCAAAATAAAGTCTTTAAAGGGGTTCGAATCGGAAGACACTTTAATTTTAATTAAAAAGCGAACCGGCTCGAGCGGAGTTCAAACGTTTATTCCCGTGGCGCGCGGAACTTTCGTCGACGGGTCCCGCATAAACAATCCCCGAAACGGCCGCGTTGAAAAACGGTAAAAGGGAAGAAGGAAACAGGAAAAACAAAAAGAAACAGAGCAGGGTGGTCTTCAAACTTCATTTTCCGCGGCGCGAGACTTTCGGCCGTGCCTTTCCATAAACAGCCCTCGAAGCACCCTCGGTGGAAAATGCCGCCACCCAACTCGAACCTCCGCCCCCCCCCTCCCCATCCACCCTCTTCTCATACCCGCGGAGTTTATTCGTAAATTCGTGGCACGCACCGCCGATACAAATTAGAGTTCACGTGGAAAATTCGTTTAAATACCTCGAGGATCTCGCGTTTCTTTTTAGTCGATATTCTGTTTGCTATTTGTTAATATAATATAAAGCAAATCTGTCGACGAGTCTTGAGGAAACAAGACGAGTCGCTCTTCCTGCGCTATTCGAACCATGGAGGCAAGTTATATTTAAAAGAAATTATCGTGCTCTTTTCATGGTTCCCGCGATATTTACACGGCGAAGCGGCTGAATCGGCGAGGGAGCTTCCTCAGAGGCTTACAGATGTCTCGCAGCGAGCAAGGCGGAAAAAGAGAACGGCGACCACGCCGGAAGGAGGACGATTGCTCGTGGCGAAAAGTGCATTCCGGTAAATAAATACGAACGAATCGAAGGATGAGGGAGGGGGCGAAAGAACTTTCTCAACGTTTAAGTCGGGCGCACGGATGGAAAGGAGGCTGCAATCATAACGCGGCGTGGCAAAGGAAATGGAAAATGAGCACGAGAGCGAAACGTAAAAGACAAACAAATGAAATGGGAGGGAAGAATCGTCGTTTCGAAAATGTGTACGGACGTACTCGTGCTCGAGGTGGGCAGTGTCGAAGAACGCGAGATGTTTGGAAGGGAGTTTTTTGAGATGAAACGACGACGGCGGAAAGGATGGCGAGAGGTAGTTTCAACCAGAGAATGAGATGTCAACATTAGAGATCCTCGTGGAGAGTCGCCAATTACCGGACGGATGAAAGATGGAAGCTTGAATGATTCACCAGCCTCCGGTCGAAGGACCTTGCTCGAAGATTTGATCGTTGATGCGTCTGGCTGGATCTATTGTTGAAACGTATTAAAGGGTTTGGCAAATTTATTGTATCGTAACAGGTTTCAGAGATAGAAAGGAGTAATCGTTGCGGTTAATTAGATAAAATTCTTTTGCCGCCGTTATTAATTAAACATTAGATTTATTCAAATGTCTCGTGGCAATGGAAGGTGCAATTTTTTTAGAATAATCTTGGTTAGTACCTGAATTGGAAATTCGAATGATTTACATGGTATTCAGAATGTTGTTATAAGAAAATACGCGAGCAATTTAATTGAATTCTACGTAGTACATTGGTGTGATGTATGAAATATTATTGAGTCGTTGCACTTTCTCGTGAATAGTCGTGGTCGCACGCGTCCGAAAGATTCGAATGCGATGAACGGTCCCAATTACAAATGAAATCGCATGAACGTTTTTCAGCGCGCAGCAAGTCTATACGTAACCTTTAATTTATTCGAACGTAGCACGTGGAGAGCATCTTGGGGGAAACAATTTAATTGAAACATCGCGATTAGCGTTCGAGATTAAAACAAATTAGAAGTTCGAGCGAGAACAATTTGAAACTCGCGGGAACTCGATGGGACACGAAACTTGTTAAACTCTGAAACTTCGTAACTCGGAGCTTAGCGTTTTGGCCATGAACTTGCAGCACAGCGATCCCATTGCATTACACGCGAGTTTCGAACATTAATAAATTTCTGCTCGCCTAGTGGTACTTCTGGACAGTTCATAAATTAGAAGAAATAGCAACGGACCGATACGTTGCACCAGCTTTATAAGTTATTCGGCGTCCGGAGCGCGGTCTTTTAAACGATTGAACTAGCGCAATTGATGAGCAGACAGGTGCGTGATAAAAATTTATAACAATCGGGGTGTGCGCTCGCTCGAACGATTTCTCTGCGCGAAATCCAACGAAGAGGAAACGGAAATTCTGCGAGAACGATAAGCGAAAGATAGCGGGGTCTCGACCGATTTCCAACCCATCAAGCTCAAACAGGAACGTAAGTTTCCACCGCTTCCAACTCATCAGCGCGCTATCAGAATATCAATTTCCGTTACCCTCGCAATCCGCAATCTGTAGAATCTCTGTAATCTAACTTCGTACCAGCTGCCGTGCGCCAAGAAATTACAACATCTGCATGCAACAAGAAAAACGAACCCGAACTAATCGCACCAACGCAAGAAGCGCCATTGCAACTTCTGTATCCACGCCGCTCGCGTCGGACCTCCTCGAATCGTCACAAACCTCGCGCCACCATCCCAATCGTCATCGACCGGTGCAAGCTTCCCAAAGAAAATTCGTCGTTCCAACGATTTCTACGCATTCCGTAGAAACGCGTCCTGGAACCATCGTCGACGACACACCGTTAACGACGTTTGGCGGGCGCCCAGGACACGACGTCGTCGAAGTGCTCCCCCAGTCTCTGTTCTTAGGTCACGACAGCAGTCGCTGATAACGCTCCACGTCGCGATGACGGAATAGGACGCGCAGGTGTTTCCGTGTGACGTGTAACCGTGCACAATGTTGCCCGGCTGGTTACGAAACAAACGTATCACGAGCCGACACGAGCCGACACGAGCCGACGTGATGTTCACCGTGATATCCTGCACTTGGACGGTCGCACACGTTCGCCGTGCGCTTACGTGTGCGTGTGCACAACGTGCAGAGGGCGGGGACGGGTTGCGGGGTCGAAGGGTGGTTACCTGTTACATGCAGCCGACCGGCATAAATATGTATGGGACATGAATGGTTGAGCGTGTACAGGACGAGCTGAAACGAGCTGCTAACGCGCGTCCCAACGGATGGGAGGATAGTATCGCGTGCTAGGGATGTGTAGATACGCTTTGCCAACCCTCTTCTTTCGCGGGGTGAAACGAAACGGGTAACCTTGTTGCAGCGTGAACGCTTTGGAGGGGGCTCGTTTTTTTTCTTTTTTGCTTTTTGTTAGAGAGCAAAAGAAGGTGGTCGGGGGAAAACGCGATTTTTCTGTCGGATCAGGAAGAAATGCGATTTCTAATTATTGATAGGCAGCCGGGTTTCTATTCGAACCGTCTATGCGTTGTATTATAGTATTGAATGTCCTTATCGTCGCATTATTAATACAATTCTTGTCTACCAGGATTCTTTGCCCATTGATGAACGAACACTTCACCACATCAATCAAATGAAGTTCATTGTAATATAAGATTAGCAGGCAAATGAGGATCATATAAATGCGAATAAGTTGAATAATAGAATTGATTTAATTGCACTGTTTGATTCGCGGGGCTGGAAGGACGGGGGATTTATCTATTCGGAACGTTCTCTTATCGATATGAAAATTCGTGTATGCGCGCGTGCATTTATGGGGGATCAGGGTGAATAGACGCTTGGAGAGACGTCGATTGATAATGAATTGTGCGACAGGGGGAATTGACACGTGAAACGCAGCAACGTCCGTTGGACAAAAGACTTTGAACGGTATTTCATACAGGCATTTGTTCCGTAGAGCGCACACTTGCTGGCATGTTTAAACATTTGCCAATATTTCCCTGTCCCCTCTCGTTTCCGATTTACTACGGAATCAATACGTGTGTGCAAAGGGAAACGATGTAGTTATTTCGAATAAACCGACGAGTAAACTATTTGAAATAATATCAAGATTATATTATTCTATAGATTAGTTATATTATTCACCACTTGCAATTAATGTAAAGACTAATAAAACGCGTAATTCCATATCTATGAAACCAGTGATCGACAATTCGTGAAATACGTAATAAAACAGAAGTAGAAGGATTAAAATAAAAATGATGATGTTTCTTCGTCCGTGGAATATTTGTATTATAAAAAAAAACAATTTACATTCGGACAATAATTTATGTTCAAAGATAATTCTATCGCGAAGAAACGAATTAGGCGAACCATATTTGATTTCCCGTCATTAATTGTGCAAAAGCTTTTCGTTCGAATTTACATCCGTTTCGATGAAAAAGTCGCGGTCAAAATTATTCGTTCCTTGCGCCTGAAAATATCTTCTATCGACACTTTTCTCACTTTTATAAGAACGAATAGATACTTTCACAGGTGAACGAACGCTAGATTGAAATACGTGACTGGAGAATCTGTCGCGAACGTGCGCCCATAGAACGTTCGGGGATTCCGCAAAGTAGCTTTGGAAGCTTTCACGTTAGACGCATCATTTCTGTTATAAAAACTTGCCGATGACTGCTTTCGATTCTATCCGCATCCGTTCTATAATTATCGTGCAGGAAACTCAATTTTCTGAACGGGGAAAATCTCGAACTTTTAGTAGCGGTTTAGAGTTTCACGGCTGGACTTCAAGAATTTAAAACACAAACATAGAATAAACATTTATTGGTGCTACATGTAATTTGGCACGAGTGATATGTATATATTTTAAAAGCATATTGAGACACTGCCAATATGCGCTTTCAACGCATTCGTTCTGTAACATAAACGTTGTGACAACAATAAATTATTAAATCTTAAAATGAACCAGTACTACTTGTTCAGACGTCGGATCTCGCAAATATTCCAGCACATATTGCAACTAAATATTTGTCAATCGCGTAATTCAAAATTGAAGCTGCCCGACATTAATACCTTAACGTCGTAATTAATCAAAGACACGTCGCGGTCCGTCGATCCAAAAGCGATTTGAAAATAGTTCCGAATAGAAAATAGTTCCAGATCGCCAAAAAATTCCGTGAATGGGATTGTTTCTCCCCGCGTTAAAGCCCTTTCCCAGGCAGTTCCACGCGAAAGGTCGACGTTTGCTGGCACAAAAGTGCTGAGTGGATCGCGTTGTCCCGCTGTTTCACCGGTGTCTGGGACACTGACGTGGCGGAGGGGTGGCTCGAAGCTGTCCTCCTTCGAGCAAATGAAAATGCGTCGTCCAGACGCGAGAAAGACAGCAAAGCTCAGACCGGGGGACGTTTGACGATGAGACCGGTCGCACCGGTGCGACTCGAAGAAAAACTTCAAAAAGAATCGCTGCGACCCCGGACAGACTCTCTCTCTCTCTCTCTCTCCCTTCCGCCCCTCGTCGTCTGTTCGTACCAAGGGGCACGAGACTCGAAGGCGTGTCAGACCTTCCGATATCGAGGATAAAGCATCGCCGAAATGAAAGAGTTTCGAACGAACGTGACCCGTTTCGTTCGTAACTCGTCGAACAGACTTCTTCGAAGACTGTGTGCACTGTGCGAAGATTCTCATTCGTCGTTCGCTCGTCTGCGACTTCAAATAATTCCTATCGCGCGGAACATGTCCTCGCGCACAGGCGGACGCTGTTTCGTCGCAAATCGGCCGGAGTAAGTGGAACTTGAATCTCCAACCCTCGAAACTTTCGCTTTCGAACCCGTTGCAACAGAAATACGATCGAGGAGGAGAAGCATCGAAGCAACCGGGTATTCTTTGCGATATATCGACGAGGACGAACCGAAATTCCGTCGCGGCGATGGAAAAATATTACGGGACGGTCGATAAAGCCCGAGTCTCGTCGAATCGACGTAACCGTGGGCCCGGTTTCCTTCGACCGTCGCGAATTCACGTGCCGATGGTTCGTGACACGGATGTACACGTGCCGGGATACGACGTAGTCGAGCTTCCGGTTCGTACACGGCCGTCCAGCTCCGAGTTACGGGCTATTTATCAGCGTATTTTTATTCTGTCGGGGGAGTGCGATATTAAATTGCAGATTTCGCGGCGGTAACACCCCTTTCACGGTGTCACGGTCGACTAGAAACGTTATTTCGTTGTTCTTTCGGGGCCCACGTGTCGCTGGACAACGTTGCAGAACTCTCTCGCGTGGATACATTATTCGGTACGAGGTCGGCGTTATACCCGATGTGCGGTGGGAAAGTGAATATCCGCACATTGACACAAGTATGCACGAATATGATTGGAACAAATGCGAAACAATTCACTCCTCTTTTATGCATTCAATAAATACAGAATTCTACACGAAGGATTAAATATATCGTTGGGCAAACGATAATGATTGTTCCATCGACATTTTGCCAGAGATGATTATATTTCGCGTCAGGTCTTCATTCGTCCCTCGACTTGCCGCAAGACACGTCCGCGAAATAGCTTGCGATTCACTTAAGTAACGAACGAAACACCGTATCGAAGGGGAACTCTCTTCAAAACTGAAATAACTGTCGGTACGACGAAATGATCTCGCCCCGATTGAATTCGAACGGACACGACGAGGGTCCGGAAGAGCGTCGAACAGTTTACAATAACGACGGTGGCAGTGAAAAACTGCCGTTTTAACCGAAATATCGTCGACGCGGCGGTTATCTCGAAAGGAAAAAGAGGAGAAGCGAAGGTCCAGCGAATCGACCGGCCATTGGCTCGAAGCAAATTGAAAATTTCACGCCCGGCTGTGCCCCGGGAGCGGGTTTTCATCGGCAGATGCCGGGGATTTTGCATAAACTCTCGCACGGATTGGAATCGAGGGGGAAATATCGTGGATATCGCGTTATTTTCGGCCGAGCCCTCGCGAAATCCGGTATAACGCGCTTTTGTTTTCGATCGGATCGACCGCCGCTGCTCCCGGCTGTCTAAAGCCGCTTTTCAGCGACTGCGGATGCGCTCGAAGGAGTTTCGATTCGATTCGTGAACCCTCGGATATGAAAGATGAAATTGTTTCACCCTTCGTGCCGCGCAGAGAAAGATGAGGCTGAAATACGGCAATTTTCGATTAGAATTTCTTTGGCTCTGGCGCTTAATTTATTGTGAGAGTGCAATTAAATCTTTGGAATATAATGCATAATATAATGTTCAATTAAGCATTATATTGTATTGCATTATGTGTAAACGGTGCATCGATTTTGATATGCGTATGATTGTTTTGCTTGCACTGTAGCCGTAGACAAATGTGTGCCTGTTAATTAGCGAATTGTGTAGCGTTGTCTCGATAAATCAGTAAACTTAATTGCTGGTAAAGAAATACACGCGGTATTTACATTAATCGATTGATAGAGTATTTCATCGCGCACATTTAACGCACATATTTGCAAACATCTTGCAAATTTATTACAACTTTACGAATCGAACGAATATTTGGTTATCCATTATTTGCGATGCACGATGTGTAGTACGTGATTGGTTTCCTGGGGCGCGATTCGTTACATGGATGTTAAATAATAGAAATGCTATGAAACGGGAACAAGTGGAGCGGTTGAAAAATTATATTTCTCGCGTGATGCGATGCGCGGGCAAAAACGCGTGAAATCGGACGAGTTAAACGTTACTGTGCGCAATGTACTGGGGGAAAAGTTGTATCGGTTGTAAAGCTATTCCAAAGGGATTATTTGGAACGTGGCGTTCGCCGGCCGCGTCAAATATCAGAGCTCAACGTCACCGGTTGACGTATTATATTATTTTGACGATACGTTCCGTAATTTCGTCTCGAAGCGTTATAAATCACGCCGAACATATAATTAATACACCTGCTGTCGAAATTTTTGAGAGGAAAATTGTGTAAAAATGTATGAAACTTTAATACCGTTTCTGTGGAAATTTTTAAACTATTTTCTTCGATATTATTACCACCGCCACTAATGATTATTATAATAGCAGACAGTGTTATCCAATGAGAATATTATTTACAGGACCAATTTAATAATCATTTTAACGCAGTTCTGGGTCAAGTGGCGGTAAATTTTTCAATTGAATTCAATTAATTCCTAAACTCAGTTTTTAACCGTACCTCGATTTTGTTACAGGTGGGAGATTCGTAGTGACCTCGCAAGGCGACCTCCACATCAGAGCCGCAAGACCGGAAGACGGCAGAGCCACATATTCGTGTTTGACTTTTCACGCGTTGACCGGTGAGAGAAGAAGAAGCGAACCCGCGACGTTAACAGTCACAGGTACCTGAACGTTATTTTCCACGAGTGAAGAAAATACTTCTTTATCGCAGAATACTTTGTAAAACAAAAATAAGAATTATCTATTACATACAGCACCACGATTCTGTATAGAAGACAAATTTATTCACCGACACGCCAATACTCTGACAACATTTGTAACCCGTTCGAAACAATTAAAATAGCGAAGCCTCGTAACGTCGATCACGAATTTTCGTTGGAATTGACGTGCATGTTTAGGTGTTGCCAACGTTTCAATTACACGCTCAAATATTTCGCACCACTGCATTTCGACTTTCAGAGCCAACGGTGTCCATGCCACCGAGATTGATGCAGAGATCCCAGATCGCCATCTCCGCTGAAAGCGGTTCGGACGTACATCTGACCTGCTCAGCCCAAGGGAGTCCACCCCCGCAGTTTACTTGGTTTCGAGATGTTAATGGTTGGTTCAATTAGGCGATTCTATGCACAGCATAATGAAAGTGCAACGTAAAACGCGATTAATTAAATATTAAATCAATTTCATCCAATATACTAACCGCTGCCAAGGCCAATCACTGTAATCCAGTTTACCTTGGGTATCAATTCGCAAAATTATTGACCCCTAATCAGTTGAATAATGATACGTCGATGTAGAGACCGGTCGCACAGATCTTTGCCAATAATTTTCCGGTGTATACGTAACGAAAGGGTTTCGCACGATTTCGTTTGCAAGTGCTGAAACGGAGGTGAAGGTGGTGAAAACAACGGTAACACGCAGTATCTCGCGTTAGAAAGGGTTATCGAGTATCAAGCAACGGATATCATGTTGTTGCAGGCCATTCGATACCGGTGGAGTCATTTAACCGAATTCAGCTGTGGGGCGATTTGATGCAAATTCGCCGCGTGGACGCTCAGGATGCAGGCAGGTACATATGTCGAGCGAGGAACGAGGTAGGCGAGCAACGAGCAGAAACGCACCTGTCGGTCACGTCGAAACTTAACGCACGAATCCAACCCCGTGTACAGGTACGATCGTGAATATCTTTACATGTACAAATGCTTGCGATGAATGTAGGTCATTCCTGGAAATAGTCTTGTTAATAAATATATAATAAACACGTTTCAATCGAAATCGTGTTGACAGCCGGTTTGATGAAATGGTAAATAATGAATGTATTAATACAAATGACCACAGAATATTATTAGAAATAGGGATAATATTTTGTTAACTGTAGTGGGCTGAATATAAGTAATAACTTTCTTGGCAGTAGTAACAAATAGTGTAGAAGCGGAGTTTTGAGGGGTTGTAAGTTATTGAATTGCTAACTATTGCAGAGGCAACGGATTTCGGTAACGACGAATTTATTTTAGAAAATATCTGGTACTGAAAGTTAGTGTGCGATATTTAAAAAACAATCGCTCCTTCGTATTCGTAGGCGATAGAATTCGACGCGAGATCGCTGAAGCTCCGATTGCTGTAAATTCCAAGCTCAAGAAAATTCAATTACGACCATTTACAAGCCGTGAAATCCAATTATGATTGACCCTCGTGTTCCGTAACAGCGAGGTACTTGTCGCAAGGGCCGGCTTTGACGTTGAAAGTGTCGGACCCGTTACTATTAATTTTTACGACCATCTCGTAGAATCTCGAATTATCATAATGGTAAACGACTCGAACCCAGTAAGGCTACGGTTCGGTGTGCCAACCTCTTCCGCCACGAGCACAGCGTCTGGGAATGCAAAAATAAAGCGCCAGCCTTGCGATCGCAACAATGAGCAGGAAAAAAAATGAAATAAGATTATTCCACGCTACAAAACTATAATAATATACTCCAATCGACGAAATTATCCCACGAACTAAATTTGTATGCGGCAGAACAGTAATTAAATATTAATCGCCAACACGTGGAACGAAATGCGAATTCAATTTCGCGAAAAGAAAAAACGGCAACTAGCGATCGCACCGGTCGAACAAACATCCAAAGCGAATTGACGGTGAAATGTTGATCGCGCGGCTGCGTAAATCGCGGCGGGGGCATTAACTTTGGAACACGAATCGTTAACCCTTTCCCGGTATTTACAGACCATCAATTCAGGAGAATCAGCCACTATGAATTGCACGGTGGAGGGTTATCCGGTGGAGAGTGTCGAGTGGTTGCACGACGGTGTACCTGTATTGACCGCCCAGGACACGAGGATCAGATTGCTGGCTCCTCTGGTGCTCGTGATAGGCTCAGTTGGCCGAAAGGACAAGGGAATGTATCAGTGTCTGGTTAGAAGCGACAAGGAGAACGCACAGGCAACCGCGGAATTGAAGCTAGGAGGTACCTCAATGGAATTTGTCCGTCGAAAATTCCTCCCCGTCTATTATCCCAATGATTTCAACCAAAAAAGAAAAGTATCGTTTAGTTCAGAAACCTTTTTATTGCTAAAATGTTCATTTGATGAATCAATTAAGTCGCTAGTTTCATACGTAAGCAATAGCAGACGGTACTAATATCGTCATTTTTTGTCAAGTAATTTGCAAAAACCTTATTCATTTCGGTTCGAACGCTAATGGACTCGCACAATTTGGCTTCTGAACCGTCCATTCGTCGTTCCACTTTTGCCAATATTCATTCTCTTCCGTTAGACACCGTGCCAGAATTGCAGTACACGTTCATCGAGCAAGCCCTACGACCGGGCCCTCCGGTATCCCTGAGATGCTCAGCGACAGGATCACCGCCTCCGTCGTTCACTTGGCTGCTGGATGGGGAACCTCTAAGCGAGATGGCCTCTGGACACAGGTGCGCGTCTAGATCCCATCGATCAATATCCCGCGTTCTTAACCATGCACAATGCTTCATGCAGGTACGCGATAGGACAGTACGTCGATCAGTCCGGAGACGTGATCAGTCATTTGAACATATCGTCGGCTGGCGCTGAAGATGGCGGCCTCTATGCTTGTGTCGCGGCTAATACTCTCGCCACGGTCGAGCACAAGGCCAGATTGAACATATATGGTAAATTGATGTGGGAGTGAATGACTAAAGTTTCGAAACGATTAAAAAGTATTCAGTAGTTACAGTGGAACCTCGATTAAAAGGTTCGCGATTATTCGAGCCCTCGATTATCCAGAGTCTGTTTACTCGCGGCAAGCCATTCACGCATATATTGTTGAGCGCTTGCCCTTCTCCTCAGTCGTTCGCCGTCTCCCGAGGCGAACAGTCGATGTACGTACGCGCTGCAACAAGAATATGACTATCAATGCAGGAAAGAGCCGAGCCATTGATAATTCGCTTACTTACGCGCTACAGAGAACACGTTTTCGCTCGTCTCTCGATTGAGCCAATTAATCGAGGTCCCACTGCTTAACAGGGCGCCCCCGCAGGTGGGACCCTCAGGTTTTGGCCTTCAGTAGAAGTCCCCCTCGCACCCCTCGCACTCAATGCTTGCTTGCCCAAAGCCGAGGTATGAAAGGGCGTTTGTCCCGCCGCGTCGCGACACCGGGAAGGGGATGACCGGTACGCCTCGAGGACTGGTACCACGGGTGATCGTTGCTATTGGCCCACGTAGGGTGGTTTGCCCCCATTGAACCGCTACGATCTAAGGTTTGCCCCCATGGCACACGATGCCTGGGCGGGTCAGCTGCGGTTCGGCTAGCGACCGTCCTGCAGAGACGGTAGATATTTAAAAAGGTCTCCGCCCGACCCGAGATGTTTCGGCCCTCGCAACCCGGGTTAATAATCGCTCACGACATGCGTTTAAAAGAGGGCGTACGCAAACAGACATTCACCCAAAAGTTAAGACGCTTCGAGTCGGTTAATTCATCATTTCAGGTCCACCGTATATCCGGTCGATAGGGCCGGTACGAGCGATAGCTGGTGTCGATACCTCGATAGCTTGTCCTTATTCGGGATATCCTATCACGTCCGTGGAGTGGTCTCGTGGCGGAGTTGCGCTGCCGCTCGACATAAGGCATCGCGTTGGCAACGAGGGTCATCTCACCATAGCCAACGTGGACCCGAACGACGCTGGAACGTATACCTGTATGGTTCGAGCGAGATCCGGTGAAACTGCGAGCAGAGACATCCGGTTGACCGTTAGCAGTAAGTATCCCTCGGGGAAAAGTTCTGCGTTTGCTCGTTTGATCGGGCGAAACTGTAATTGTTTCGTATTATTATTTCGGGAGCAATGTAACTTCTCTCTGAACATTCTGTACTCGATTTACGTCCACTGCCGTTTCTATGTTGCATTTGATAAACGTTCCTCCTGTTTTGTCAAACTTAATTACGACGTACCACGAGGCACGTGTGTATACTCGATTATGGTAGTTACCTATGTCTCGTAACTGTGCAATTCTATTTCTGCGAAAGCAAGGGCGCACCTATGTATTCCCGTGCACACGTAAGAACGCATACTCGTTTTAACGAGAAACGAGTTTTTTTCGGTTCTATTCCTGCACGGTCGTCTCACTTACGACCGCGTAGAAACAACGAGACCCCGCGAAAGAAGTAAATTGCACGGCCGGAAGAATTCTTGCGCCGTTGCTTTTCGACTTTTTCTCGGTTGTCGCAATGTTTGGGAAAGGAAGTCAAGGAATAGCTTGGACGGAAACCAGTAACTGTTTACCACCGCGACAACCCCCCAGTTGTATTTGGTAGCGATGTCGCTAAAGCACGTCGCCAAATGTATCGCAATAAAATAAGAACGTATTAATTAACGGCTAGCCTCTCTGATTGATGGCGAACATATTTTAATTAAAGATACAAAGTGCAAAGTGCTGACTGAGGTAACGAATTTGCGTTTGTTTAAGGTCCTCCGGTGATGGGTCCTTTCAATTTTCCTCCGAATCTCCAGAAAGGTAGTCGAGCTCAGGTCACCTGCACCGTCACTTCCGGTGATCTTCCGATCTACTTCTCCTGGCTGAAGGATGGAGAGCCGTTGCCTTCGTCCTTGCGCGTACGTCCTCTTCACGTCGTAGTAATTGTATCGTTAAATTGCCCAAATGAAATCACCCCCATAGACTCGTCGATTTAGACGACCCTATTCATTCTCACCTGCAATCATTTTGCCAATCGATACATTTGCAAAACATTCGATCGAATTGTTCTCGTTGGTCGATACCACGCCTAACAATATACAATGCGCTGCAAAGAAGCGCAGAGACGAGCCGAAATTTGTCACGAAAATAAACTTTGACTCCATGAAGGTTCTCGGGGTTTTCAGATCGAAGAAAGGGTTGCCGAATTCTTTAGCCTTCTAGTATTCAAAGAGCTCTCCTCCCGGCACAGCGGCAAATACACTTGCGTAGCGACCAACAGCGCGGCCAAAGTCAACCACACTGCCGAACTTCTTGTGAAAGTTCCACCACAATGGATCTTTGAGCCGCAAGACGTGGCCACTCTGCTTGGCAACCCGTTGAATGTTCACTGCGAGGCCAAAGGGTTTCCCCCGCCGCGTGTCACGTGGTTACGTGCCAGAGGAAGAACCTCGAACGACTATCAGCCTCTCGTGGATGGTTCCGATGGTAGATTAACTATACTCCCCAATGGATCTCTCTGGACTGCTTCTGCCGGGCCCCAGGACGAAGGACACTATCTGTGCAGGGCGAACAACGGTATTGGATCTGGATTGAGCAAAGTGATCTACGTGTCTGTGAACGGTAACTAATATGTATTTTATTATAACTAAAACGCGAGAGGTTTATTTCATTCTATAATCTAGAATTAAGAGTTCAATATTGGAATTTAGAATTATGATACTACGTAATTGTATACTGTATACTTATTTCAAACGATTCCCCGCGTACGGAATGATGTTCCTGTTGTTCCATTGCAGAGCCAGCAAGATTCGAGTTCCAGAGCAAAAACGTGACCATCCGTCGCGGCGAGTCTGTTACGCTGGATTGCACTGTCATAGGAGATAATCCTATAGAAGTGCAGTGGATGCACAACAGCGACCGTTTGGACACGAACAGTCACCGGCTGAGCATCAGTCAAATAAAAACGGACAGCGGTCTCAAGTCACAGTTATCTATAGGGAGCAGCGATCGTCAGGATTCTGGGGTGTACAAGTGTACGGCGGACAACGCCTACGGGAGGAGCGAGCATATTATTTATCTCGCTGTTCAAGGTAGACTTTCGTATCTCTTGCCGTACGCGACGTTCCATTTGACTGGAAACGATGGAATGTCTCAAGGGAGATTAAAGTACGAAGGGGAGCGTTAGTGTAGATCCGACAGTCAGGTATCGATAGTTGAACCCCGCGTGCAGGGAAGTGTGACGGGTTGCCGCGACACAGGCGCAATGCACGGCAAGAGAAGTCGTACGCTGCACCTGCTTAGGACTGTCCACACCTTTCATTCCCCCGTAGATCAAAATTATGAACATAACTATGGGATAAATGATGTACCGTGAAAACTAATGGACGAATGATGCTCTCTCTACTATGTCTCCTATCGGTTTCTAGGTTGCTTTATTGCATTCAATTATTTCGTTCGAAATACTATTTCCTCGCAATAATTTTCTATTAATTCCCATCGTATCATAGAAATTTGTACATATTTGAATATTTAGAAATGACTTTTTAATATAAATTCCCTCCCGTTTAAAGTAGCATCTGTAATGTAATAAATATATTCGGTTGTATATGAAACATCATTTTTATCACCATCGACGAATTTTCTATTTAATTCAATTATAATCGAATGAACTGATCTATTTCTGCATGATTACGGACAGTGGTTTGATTATGTTCATTTCACGAATACGCAGAAAGGCCGGATCCACCAGCCTCGCTGGAAGTGATAGAAATTGGTTCGCGATCGATACGATTATTATGGAAGAGGGCTTTCGATGGGAACAGTCCAATACGAAACTACGTTATTCAATATCGATCTCTGAATCACGGTTTGGCGGACGATTGGAATCCAGCGAAAACGCACAATGTCACTTACACCCCCGGAAGTTCTAATGCCGGAAACGCTATACATCCAACGCAAAACGGTACGTGCATTGTGTTTAAATTCAATTGTAATTACCAATTTCAATCTTGTTTAGAACTAATGAAATGCGTACAGCCCGAATGTCTTACGTTGATATTGAAATAAAATGTTACAATAGTTTATCATACAATTATAAGTGAAAAATTTTGTCAAGACAGTGAATAATCCGAATATAAAGTTCTTCACCTAGTACAATATTTATAGGCTTGTCCCCTTTCGAGACCACCAGTGACGATCAAGAAGTAGCATTGGTAGGTGGCCTACATCCAGCAGTGACGTACACGTTTCGTATATTTGCAATAAATTCGATAGACGTGAGCGTGCCTACCGATGCTGTGGTTGCCAAAACTCAGGAGGAAGGTATAAAAATAATTCTCAGTTCTCTCTCTATCGTCTTACGCAATTAATCATAAAAATACACACTTTACATTTATCCAAACAGCGCCCACTGAACCGCCCCAAAACATTAAAGTGCAATCGGCAGGGCCAGGAGAACTTATGGTCAGCTGGCAGGTAAATATTCGTGGGCTTGAAAAATAATTCCAACGAAAAACACTTATATTAAACTATGTTTCCCAACAAAGTTAATTCCGAGAAAATTTCGCAGAACAAACAAAAGTTCGCATTAATGTAATGGATCGCTGACGGATACTTTGTTACATTTTCAGCCACCCCCAAAGGAATCCTGTAACGGGGATCTATTGGGCTACATAGTGACATGGTCGGAACATTCATCTTCCACGTCAGGTGTGAACCAAAGCAAAAGTTTAACCGTGAACGGATGGGCAACTACAAAGGTGCAACTCACCGGTCTGAGAAAGTTCACCAAGTACGATATATCGATCAGAGCCTTCAATAGTATAGCCAGCGGTCCAGCCAGCGTTCCCATTGTTGGAACAACTCAGGAAGGAGGTGCGGTAAACGTGAAGTTCGATAGAAAGTTTCGATTAATAGTAGTTTCTTTATTATTTTCGATTAAGTAATTAATTATTCGTTCATTCTAGTACCAGAAACACCGCCGACACAGGTGTCCTGCGTTCCCCTGTCTTCCCAAAGTGTCAAAGTGTCCTGGAGTGCACCTCCGCCGCATCAGCACGGCGGGATTATCCAGGGTTACAAAGTATATTACAGGCCTGTGCCAACTGACAATAGTAAGCGTTTATTTTTAATTTTCTTAAATATTACCAGCTCGAAACATTTTGGGTTAATTAAAAATTGATAATCGCGAGAATTTCTTTCATCAACGAACATATAAAGGCAGTCCCGATCGTTTTAACTCGATTTCAGTGGACATATCGACAGTGGGTGAAGTGAAGAAGACCTCCAGCGTAGAAACTTATCTGCACACCCTGTACAAGTACACGAATTACTCTATCAGAGTGTTAGCTTACACAGGTGCTGGCGATGGAGTTCTGAGTCCTCCGATATTTTGTACAACGGAGGAGGACGGTGAGAATCCTTGGAAATGTATAATATATGATATGAATGTAGTTCAGTGTCCCCGCGAATCGATACAAATACTTTCCGCGGTCACTAATCGAATAAAGAAACCGTGCCCTTGGGTATTCGTTTCATTGCCAAAGGATTGCGAGTGAAGCTCACTTTTTATCGCATTCACGGATTTATCTCCTGTCTGATTTTTTAGTTCCCGATCCCCCGGCTGACATTAAAGCCCTGGCATTAACGGCGGAGAGTATATTGGTCTCGTGGTTACCGCCGCTGCAACCAAATGGGAACGTCTCCAAGTACACGGTTTACAGCAGAGAGGCTGGCTCCAGCAACCACAATACGCACACCATGCACGAGCCGCCGTCCTCTCCAACGGACACTCTTACGATGGAATTGCGCGGTTTGGTCGAAAGGTAATTAATTGAATCACGTGAAACACTTTGCAACGGCTTTGCACGAGCCTCGAAATAGTTAGTGATTTGAAAAGAAAAAATTATTACAGACAGCTGTACGAGTTTTGGGTGTCAGCGACCACTGGGCTCGGTGAAGGCAAACCGACCACCATAAGGACGCAGACAACAAATACTAGGGGTTAATTTTATATATATATATATATATTAGAATTGTACCAGTGAAATTGTTCAATTTTTCATCGACGTATTGTTGAGCCGTTAAATATTGTTTTTACAGCTCAAGCTAGAGTGGCGTCTTTCTCGCAAACACTGAGAAGGGCGATTAAATCGTCGGTCACGTTGTCTTGTTTGGTTGTCGGGAATCCTACGCCCCGTCCGATATGGACGTACAGGAATAGTCAAATTTCCACCGGCAGACATTACGAACTGACTGCCGATGGTCACCTGAATATTCGCGGTGAGTTGAAGGATAATGGACATTGGTGAGATAGTTGTTGGAAATACAGGTGAGACAGAATTGTTCGTTGTGTGTGTTTAGGATTGGAACAATCAGTGGCGGGCAATTACACGTGTTCAGCTAGCAATTTATTCGGCGACGATTCCATCACTTACACATTGGTCGTTGTGATGCCTCCAAGAGCGCCGACCCTGGAATTGCAATACACGACAACGAATAGCATAAGGCTCAGGTGGAACCATCCAAATAATGGCGGGGCCACCATTCAAGGTAAAAACAAAATTATAATACTGAGAAAATTCAAGGAATATTGGCAATTAAAAATAGAACGGAAAAGTATAGTATGGTTAAGAAAGAGAAAAGAAGCACGGACAAAATAATCTAGCGTTGGAAGCACGAGGAAAGTAGCTTCCATTGAGCGATATAAAGTGTTGAATAACGATATAATTTTGAATATTATTCTCCCGTCAGGCTACGTGCTAAGTTACAAAAGGGACCAAGGCAGCTGGGAGGAAATAGCGTTGTCGCCCGAACAAACCGAATTCATTTTATCGGGTTTAAAGTGCGGTTCCTCTTATTTGACCCACTTAACGGCGCACAATCGAGTAGGTACCGGAGATCCAAGTCCTTTAATTAGCGCAACGACGAAAGGAACTGGTAATTTAATAGTGCCATTAATATTATCATTATAATGATTTCATAAGTCTGTCTCTCTCTCTCGCGTATCGTATATTCATAATAACATTTTATTTATATGAATATTTCATCCATACATTGCATTAATATTTATTTTACACCTATTCGTAATGAATATTGCGCTCGTACCAATGCATACATCGTTTCCAGCTCCTCTGCTGCCAAAGGAACGGGACATAATCTCTGCCAACGGCACCTCCGTGAAATTAAATCTTTTATCCTGGCCAAATGGCGGTTGTCCAGTTCAATATTACACAGTGGAATACCGTAGACGTGTCAGTACCGAGCCATGGATTTTAGTGGCGAGTCGTGCCACGGAGAATTTAGTTATACGAGACTTGAAGACTGCCTCGTGGTACAGCTTACGTCTGACGGCGCACAATGATGCTGGCTCCACCCAAACGCAAATGGAATTCGCTACGACCACTCTCAGTGGCGTCAGCATTGGTCCACCGAATGATCTTATCATGGAGGACGATGTGAAAAAGACTGTGCCAAATCACAAGGTCCTCTACGTGGTTGTACCCCTTGCCTGTGCTGTTATACTGATCGTTTCGGCAGCCATTCTGGGATACGTGATGCTGAAACGCAGTGGAAGGTATCTTTACGATCGTATCAACTGGTGTATCGATCACGACCATGGATTGATTGGATTGAACCGCAATCGAAATTATTACTTCCAGAGCTAATTATTTGGGAGAAATACTCCCCGGCCAGCAACAGAATCAGCAATCGGGATTGGGGCTAGTTCAACAACAGCAGCAGCACCAACAGCATCATCATCTTTCAAGCTGCATGTCCACGATGCAATTGAAGTCAACGGCGGAACGCGATAACAGGAGGAATCATCAAGTTTACACTAGCTCGCCGGTGAAACAGGAGAATCATAAACCAAACGATCATGGATCAGGTTCGTTTCGTTTGGATAAAAAGAATTATGATATTCCATGAACAAAATTAAGTGATTCTCTAGTGATGCGAAAATTGAAGAAAGATATACTGTCCGCCTAGTGGCGATAAATCAATTTTATATTTAAATGTCTAATCAATTTACTAAGGGTCGCCCGGAATCACTAAAATAATTTCCACGATTCGTGAATTAACAGAAATGTACGAGATAAGTCCATACGCCACGTTCAGCGTACCAGGAAGAGAAAATCGTTCTGTAACCACTGCAACCCTAGATTACACGATGCAATTTAAAACATTCGGCCATTTGGAAAACGAAGACATCAATACAATCGATTACGAGAGATCCAGCGTTGACTTTGAAAGGTAACTGTTTTCTTTCAATCCTTTTCCGTGCGATACCTCCGTTTGATGCATGCACGAAGTAATAGAAAAAAACAGAACCCTCCCTGCGCGGATTCCTTGGTATAATAGACCGAATGCTTGACATCCCGCTCCCAAACCCTTTTCTCTTCCTCTTTCTGGTGTTCTTTCACGTGCAGGTCTAAAACACCAAGGTGGCACAAGCAAAGATACTTCCCGAGCATCGCGGAAGCGGAAAGTAAGATGCGTTCGAGCCGCCAGGGTTCCGGAAGCGACACATCCGGAAGTCCTTGCGGAGAATGTGCTGGGCCTAGTTATAGGGTGCCAGTTAAACCATGCAGAGGTAAATTTCTTGCCTTACGTCTTATATCGTACGGTTTTAGTGAAATAATAGGATAATAAATCAATTCTACTCTGCAATAGATCGGTTGTTTAATTATATATTTCGGAGGAATTATTTGATTCCCCTCCTTTTTTGCACAGTGATTACATGTTGTTTTGAAAAAAAATGTCCGTTATACGATCGCCGTTCCAATAACATTTATTATATTCATTATAAAACATTTGTAAAACATTGTGGATATAATCAATCGCTTTCTACAGTGTGTCGGTTAATTAATGATTGGCCCAATAACTTTGTCGAACCTTTCGTTTTGATGAAATTAAAATAATCAAAGTAACGGGAATCAAAATGTCTCGTGATACATATGAAATTTCGCCGAACTTAACGGGCCGAATGTTTTCATCGCAGATGTATTTTCACGAGGAGTGGAATCGAGTACAGAATCCAATAACGAAGGCTCGCCATCGCTTGCGAGACGACGAAGCCGACAACCGAGCCGGTCTACTCGCAGGTAGCCAAGGTTTGTTTGTTTCCACATAGCACTCAGTCCTGATTATATTCAATATTTCCTATCACGGTCTCATTAATCGTACAAGTATCGATTGTGAAGTGTGCAATGGAAAAAATTTAGGCCCTAAGAAAAAGAGAGACGAAAATCATAACACAAGAATTTTTTGAAGAAAATTTCGCGTATCGATATATCATACATAAATACATTTTTCCGTTAATCACAGTCAGTGTCGTATTTCTTCATAAATTTCGCATTTGCCTCTATGTATATTATTTCTCGCCGATTAAAATCGTATCGTCGTTATCCATACTCACAAGCTGCCACTAGAAATACTTGATCGAGAGAAAAATCTTCCTCGATATCGCCAAATTAATCTGGTACCGCTAAATAACTAAAAATAAAATTATAAAATCTCTAAACTTCCCCAATTGGAATCGATAATCCAGATTAATTTACGCCGATCGATAAAGATTGATCAATATTAATCTCAATGCTGATTAAACTGTTTTTCGATTTATCGTTTCACTTCTTTTTGTTCTTATTTTTATTTTTATTTTTTGCTTTCTTACGTCTCCCTGTCGCCCTCCTAAGAATTATTTTTCTGATCCATTTATCTGCAGTTCGGTGGAGGACATGACGTTGTTGCCGCCAAGCGGGTTTAGCGACAGCCGTGAATTGAGCGACGTAGAGTGTGATCGTGATCGTGATCGCGATCGTGTTCGTGATCGTGATCGTGGAGAGCGTAATCACGATCGTGATCGTGACTGGCAAGGTCTGTCAGTGGGGACCCGCCACGGCGGCAGCTTGGGTAGACTGCCGATCGAGGCCGTCGAATCTATGCTCGCTAGGTATCGACACGAACCTCCGTAGAACGTAGTAAGCTGAGACACGTTTAGATTCATTCTTGTATTCACTTGAATCCTGAGACTCACAGTCCGCAAGACATGCAATGGACATTTAGGAACTATCGATCATCTTAAACTGTTGTACAGAGAATGTCCTATATTAATTAATAAAATAGACCAGTTAGATATCATATTTTAGTTTTATATGATATGAGAAATATTTGGTATGTACGATCCCATTTTAATGGGGACAAGTACATTGCAAGAGAAATTTTTTAATTTCAAATTCATAGTTACGTGTATATATATATAAATTTTAAACGTTTATTAGTTTCTTTGTTTGTTTGTTTGTATGTTCCTTTATTTATTGATTTATATATGTATATACATATTGTATATATTTTTTTTTATCTCATCCAAGTAAAATAAAACCGCTTTAGAATTAGATTTCCATGTAAAGAACAATGATGTGCACTTTAGAAGAAGTAATTAATTTTAGAGAAAGATTAATATCATTCTTATTGCAAATTGATTTCAGGTACCAACAAAGGAAGGAACAAGAGAGGCAAGAGTTCACTATACACGTATGATCGGGATTTAAGAATTGTAGGGGTAATCTTCCTGGAACGATATACAGTTGAAGTCGTCGAGATTCCTTGGAAGAGCTCTGTTCACTGTCCGAGCAATGCATCTGCAGAATGGAAAACTGTAGTTTTCTAAAATACAACACAGCATGCATTATTGTAAACGGCACGCGTATGGTAATATGAAACAAGTCCGTGTGGAAATCGGACTAACTAGAAATATTCGTCGTGAAATATCTTTGCTCATATAGGAACACTGAGAAAAATGTATTGCACATCTTTTAAGCAGCGTCTGCTTCGAAGCTAACTCATTAAAGTTAGCGTATCTCAGATATTTGAATACGCAACTCTCTCCTTTCTCAATAAGAATTTCTTATGAACTGAAAAATAAATTAAATTAAATTAAAAGAAGATAAGGAACAATTTTTACCATATAAACATTTTTCTCAGCGCTCCGTTAAATTCTCGACAAATCGTCTGATCGATTGCCCGTGGTCGCCTCGAATACTGCCGTTGCGTTTTTTTGCAATTTTCACCAATCGACCAAACAGGAACAACTATACACGATGATGTGTATCGACGGGTCTGTAGAAATCATTAACAATCGCATATTTCGCAAGCAATGGTACATCATTTGATAGTTGCAACAATTTTCTAGGAACATTCTGCAACAGCGATTAGAAAAGAAGCAACAATCGACGAAGCGTTAGGAAACAAGTCAATTTAGAGATGGAATGATGAACTACCACGAGTATAATCGTCTAACTATTGTATAGTATAGATTGTACGTATCGTTAGTTACACTGTTACAATGGATTGTATAGTTGAAAGGGCGCGATGAAAGTGAAGTGTCGAGAATAATTTACCGCCATTCTTTGGAACCATCGTTCGAATGTCTGTTGTATAGTTGCTACCATGCTGACTATGTCTTTAAAAAAAAACAAAGAATTCCAAGATACAATACGAGACAGTGCGAATGGGATCGTGTGCTTGGGACTGTGTGAAAATATTATAAGTAACTGATGCTATAGTAGCTTTTATCATACTTTACTACACATTCCCTATACTTTCTAGTCACGTCGGTACAGAATGGTTCACTATAAAACAAAACAACTAATTCGTTGATATGAAAATAAGTATTGCTATACTTATACCATAGTTCATTTTACTATACTCATTTTTGTACTATATTTTATATTGTTCGAGATATACTAATCACGTTCCCATGAAAGATGTCTTTATCATTATATCGTCATCTTTTTGTCGTACAAAATTTTTCTACGAATCTACTATATTAACTATACAAATAGAATGATGTAGCATAAAGAGAATTGATGCGTCCTGACATCCTGCGGCAGTTCTGTGCAACGTTAAGGGCCAGTTGTTCCAACATACCTAATTATCGGCATTAATGATACATTTCGTTCGACTAATTATGTTAATAGGGAGTGCTTCGAAGATTATATTTGCGTGAAAACGCGCGATTCCGATCTACAAGATCGAAATGTGTGATTGTGAAAGAGTATATAACGGTACGTTTTAAAGTGTACATAACACGTATGCATCGTATTTAGAGGGTGAACAATTTATCGCCATAAAATGAGCTCGATTAATTAATTAACGCCAAAAAGAATAGCTTTAAGTATTACATTGTTTTTCATTCGCAAAGTATTCTATGTATACATATTCTAATGTTGAACCTTTCGTGTTCCTTGCGTTTCAGAACAAAGATAATGGTTTTCGTTAAAAAATCATTGCAGTCAAAGGATATAGATTTCTACAAAGGCTATTTAAAATTGCACAAAAAGATAATTAATACAAATTAAATAAATTCGATGTCGTTTGTTCTTGAAATGCAAAGTGAGACAAAAGGTGAAACATCAAGTTCGAGACAAAGCTCATATCGGTCGGATCGGACGGAGTTCTACGATGATCGATCTATCGATTACTTGCGTGGGCTATTGAGATGTTTTTAAAATGCCACTAACGAATTAAAGTCCGGTCCTCGTGCATCGTACTCGAAATGATGAGACTGAGGCTAATTAATTACGCTTACCTTAATTTCTGCCAAAGAGAGTTTACGGTTCACAAAGACTATTAAGGCTATTGCCTTAATCGTAATAATTAAACGGCGTATCTTTAACAGGTCTACGATCATACATTCTTCGATTGTTTGTTACAGGGAGAACTTCTAAACGAAGGGCATACTTCGTGCGCCAATTTAAGTACCAAAACAGCGTTCGTATGGTTTCTAGTATGTAAAAATCTTGGCCATAGTAAAAACAAAAAACGAAGCGTGATTGCATTTAAAAGAAATCTTGAACGGAAATTAAAAAAGTAATTAGCGCAACGGTGTTTTGTATGTACGTGCGAAGACCGCGTGTCTCGATGCGTGTGATATAGAAACTCGTTTCGTGGCATGGCCATAGACGAACGAAGGAGCTACTTGTACAGGAGATTGGTGAACCTTAGACTTTATGTATCATATCCTCGTATAAGTATCCATGGGCGAGTTCAATGAAATTAATCGTCGTCCGATATGGTTAACACGAAAACAAACAAAAAAACAAAAAAATAAATAAGTAAAACAATGGAATGTCTTATTGAAATGTCAAACTTCCACAAGGTATGCTAACTCAGCTTGTTAATAAAGAGGAACAGACATTTATTGCATCACTGTATACCCCTATACTTTACGCGATATACCAAACTTAAAACTTTCTCCTTTTTCTAATTTACTTTCCTCGATATAATGAAATGAATTGAAATACATTAAATATATATCAATAATATAAATATATACTACACTTAATATATGAAATATTTAATCCACTTCCTTTCATTATTAAACGTTTTTATTGAAACATCGAAAAATCTGAATTACAACGCGGCGATAAATTCAAACCTTCGCGGCATTGACTCGACGACAGCGCCGCGGTTGTTTACTACGGTACTTTCCTATCTATACTCAGTATGGAATGCATGACTGTCAACGTGAAAACGAAATTGTTTTATGTGCTCCTAACGACGCTGATCTACGTTGACTTTAATAATTCAACTACGCCTAACAAGTGAAAGAGGATTATTTGTTTTACTATTCAACAAACGCGCGTTTCTATACGTTTTTCCATTCAATTGTTACAATTCACTTGCGATTGTACATCAGTGCGAATAGTGCGTGAGTAAAAATTGGTGATCACGTTGAATCATCAGAAGCAATTGTCAATCTGAACCAAGGAGAAGCACAATATTCGTCATCATGTGTGCGAAAATGGCTTTTCAGCACCAAGCTGGCACAGCTATGGAATGTTTAAGCGTACGCATATCTCGTATACGACAAAAATAACCTTATAGAAACATAATTTACGTTCATTCGATGATTGTCATGTGTATTTGTCAATGACTCATTTCGACGAGTAATTTAATTTCTTCTTTTCATCCGCCCTAGTAAGGAATTACGGCGTTAAAATTTATTTCGAAAGTATAAATGGACATATCTTTTATTTAGTAAAAGATAATCATTTCTGTTGTAACTATAGTTCTGGTATATATTGCGTTTTATTTCCTTTTAGATACCAATAATATTGGTAAAAGAAACGGACGTAAACGAAAATGGAGAAGAAGTGATGAAATGCGGCTTTAAAATCGGTGGTGGAATCGATCAAGATTTCAGGAAAAGTCCACAGGGTTATACGGACAATGTAAAAGAAATTGATAGTCCTTAATTATCGTATATCCGTTTCACATTTCTAACCGATATCATTCCAGGGTATATATGTAACTGAAGTACACGAGGGATCGCCGGCAGCAAAAAGCGGTCTCCGTATGCATGATAAAATTTTACAATGCAACGGATACGACTTCACAATGGTAACTCATAAAAAGGCGGTATCGTACATCAGGAAGCATCCAGTATTAAATCTACTAGTAGCTCGTAAAGGAGTGACCAGTACTTAATTACCAAATGCAAGATCTATTTGGTCTGAGAAAAGTATTTATTAAGCTCTATACATTAACAAAGTCAATTTATTGGAGCTACATGTCTGCCAAATATCATATTAGATTATGACCACTAGTAAGATATATTTCAGTTAGTTTTTACAGGAGATTAAATCAATGGTATTTTATCTTTTGCCTTTTAGTAATTTTGTCTGTAACAATTATCTGCAATTTCAATCGTGATAGACACATTAAGTTGATTGATGCACCATTTAGTCATTTCTATAGTTATTTTGCAGGCATAAAATCCATATTCTATTTGCAATAGAACTAAGTATTATAACAGTAGATTGATATATATACAATGAAAAAATGTCCTGTTATAATTCGTTATTGTTGTTAAAAGAAAGGATACTTGTATGGAAACGTTTTTCTAAAGGCAAGTAACGACTAATATCGAAATTAGTAATGTACAATTGTGCTTGAGAAACATAGTTTATGTGTGCCTGCGCAAAAATTGTACTGTATGATGTTCATTGTATATCGAAATTCGCAACAATATTTCTTGTGCCAAACAATAACTGCTATGTGAGATCTATTTGAATCTCCATGATATATGTAATATATGAATACGAAGATTTATTTGACTGGTGATAAAGCAAAGAATATTTCTTAATTGATTTTTAACAAGAGAACTTACAAATAGTTGTATGGATGAAAGTCGAGATATTTTAATTCTTTAAGTATTGCTATATTGTAAAATATAACAAAATGCCAAAGCATAAGAAAGTTACACTAGTATAGATACACAACGACGTACATTTTACAAAAACATTTTGTATTACTGGTATGCCAGTTCATTATACCTTAAGACTCATATTAAACATTTCGAATTTATGTATTCAAAACGTTTTATAGAGGCGAGAGGAAAATCATGGAATAATCATTGTTTTAATAATTTCGAAAGGTGTACACACATATAACTAATTTATGTGAATTAGTATAGTAAGGTACCAGCAACAATTGCATTTATAAGCATTTACAAAATATTTTCCGTTGCTCATTGAGATAAAACAAAAACAATCATTGAGACCAATAATTAAATTTTCTATTTAATAACAATTTACTTTAATCAATAAAGAATGTTTGAACGCATTTTTACGATTTTACGTGTAAGAAATAATTTTTCTTGTATTTCACCTCAAATTGGCTGCTAATGTACAATAATAATGTGACACTCTCACAACTAGTCCAATACGAACGCAAATTTTATAAAATTATTGTAAAACACTTATTATTAAGTTCGTCACCATTCTACAAATGATTATTAACTTTGGAACAGGCAAGTACAAGACTTGGGGACAGGGAGCTACCTGAACAGCAGCTAAACGGCACCCATGGTAAATACATACCGACGCGAATCTAGATATAGTGCGCTGTTTGACCGACCGCAGCTTCACGTCGGTACGTATTGACTTATCCACCTGATCACAGTTATTGTTCTTGCAGATCATGCTGCGTTCGTCAAAAATTGTCACGCTCTACACACCCCAAATACATCAGTGAGGCTGTTATAAATGCACCGCGAGTAAGGAGCCAATGCATAGGAAAAGAATCGGACACGTGAGGGGCCCCAACGATACGCTGGACAGCACTGAAGTAAAAGAAAAATTGTCAAGGTAAGTAACGCCGCCATGCGGTTATTGGTGGAAGCATTCTTCATCTATACCACGGTCACACAGGCCCATCGGGCATTCGGTAACTTGAAGTTATTGAGTACGTTACGACGTTCTCATGTCCTGCTTTCGCGTTTGGTAAACCTGAAGGGATGTGTTAGTGTTCTTTCGCGCGTTTAAACTGACTGTGATACGAAAGTATATCTGATGTTAAAACATGTATCGCATATTATAAATACATTTTAAATGAAATTGACATACGAAACGTAGAATGGAAACATGTTCGATGCACCGCGATGCAGTTACGACATTAACGTTAATGGCATTTGTTCTTTTTCTCATAATAACAACGAAACGTTGGTAGCGCGAGATTCTCCTACACGTGCACGTCGAAAATGTCTATGAAGGTGAGTTTTGTCTGCTAAAATTCCACTGTATATGCGAGCATGTGCGATATACTATTTCGATAAGTATGTAATTTGAATGAAATGCTGCGTGTCATTCTTCGAAAAAGTCTTATTCGAAATAAGCAGAGAATTGTAAATCACACATTATAATAATGTTACCTTGACGTTTCAATGAATAATGTCAGATCATAGATTTTTAAATGCAGTTTTATTTGAATTACATACAATACTGGTAACACGTTTAAAATATCAATGGTCAAACGTAAAATATGTATTCTGAATATGACGATTACATAAAGCTTGTTGTACGTGTAAAATAATTGAGAATAATAAGCAGCCCCGTGAATGCTGCGTTTACGTGGCAAGTAAGTGCATAGAAACATAAAACTAGATGAGATCAGAAGAAATTTCCAGAGATCTGATGTCACTTCTCGGTGAAACAAGTTGCAAGCGTTGTGTCCTGATATTTGCACGCGTGATTATTGAACGATTAACACCTCGTTTTACTTCCTACCGTGTTAACGCTAGACACTCGCGGAACAAGTAATTCCACATATTCACGATCATAGATTACGTCAATCGATTAAGATCTGACGAGTTTTTGTTACGCGATGCATCGATTGTCGTAGCTGACGGCTAAATGATCGAGGAAAACACGGGTTGCTGACGTTTTAACGGAACCGCATTATTTCCAACAGTTACACCTTTACTTTATTGGTCAGCAGAAATATAAATCTATTCGTTTAAAACAAAAAAATCGATTGGCCCGATGCTTGCACGATTTGCATTATCAATTTTCATTTTTAACTCGATTTCACGTGCTCCGTGATTCGATGACGCGCGCTGCGTGTAAGCAGTTTCAATTAGTTCCGTTAATAGATGCGCTCGAATTGCACGTTCGAAACCTGTGCACACATGTGTCCCACGAAATATTAAAATGCCCAGATCCCGCGGGAAAAGCCGAGTAATCGCGAAGCACCGTGCAAACTTCATAAAACGCCGCTCTCGGTTGTACACAGTCGAACGGGCTCTGTTCACTTTACCTTCCTCGATTATGATTGCTTAATCGATACATACGCGGTTGACGGGGGGTCGTTAATGTCTTTTCACGACCGGTAAAATCAACTACGCAAACGGCGATCGTGCATAATACAAGCAGGAAAGCAAAGCGATAACTTTGTATCGAGCTTTATTTTATTTCGATTCTCATTTTCCTTCTTTTCTTCCCATTAGAAAGAATCTCCTTGGGATGTGGAATTGCATTTGACAGCCGCACGTGGCGATACGAAGCGACTTCGCGTTCTCCTAGATTCTGGACGCGTCCACGTCGACTGCAAAGATAAGGTAGATCGAGAAAACTGGCGGTTTTCACTGTTGCATCACACAAGGGGCCGAAGCGCTCTGCATAGGGAATCGATTACAGTATTGGCGACGATCTGTCGTCGGGTCGATCGGTTCATTATGCAAACGATGTGACGTTCAAAACAGCGAGCAGTCCGAGTAACGTTATTCGTTCTCTCGAAAGTGGTTTATTAGATCACGCATGGATACTTGCTGCTCCACTTTGGCAAACGATCAAACTTGACCAGCTGTATGTATGTATTTGGTGGAATTTGGAACTTGGTCAAGGCACGGACAGTTAATAGCAACGTTATTCTAAATGCCGCTGCTTTTTACGAAATACATAATCTCGAACCTTCTTGCTTCGCTAATTGTCGAACGATCCGTTGAATTAATGGGCATCGTTAAGGACCGGTCCCCTTGTTTCGTCGTTACATCAATTGAGGAACTTTCCTAACAATCGGCTCGCCATGTCAGTCAATTACCGGCGTAGCGAAGCGATTCGACAGCATAGAAAATGCATGAAAGAAATTGAAGTGAAACGGTGAACGTTGCTGGCGCTGCGCGTGATAGATTTGCGATGCTCTATTACTTGTTTAATGATAGTAACCTATGCGAGTGATCGTGTTACCTGACTCGTTTATATTAACTAGAAACGAAGTTGGACCTTTCATTATGCGGACCCTATTAATCCATGCAGGGTGTTAAAACGGGAGTCTAAAACGGTGTGGACCCATAGCACTCGCCGTGTGGAATAAAAAAGGTCTAATCAATATAAATACGAAAACCAATCCTTTCCTTGTGATAGTGAATGTATAAGCCCAAACAGTTTTATTAACCGTTCGGGTCAAATTTATTCAAACTTCTAGTCGCATATTCCCGAGTGATTCGAAAAGAAAAGGAAGGATGAAAGGTAGCTCGACGCGGACGATTTACGCTTCGACTGTACCAGCCAGGTCGTTGACTCGTTTTCCTGATTTCAGGATGGAACGACCCCTTTAATATTGGCCGCCGCTGGAGGTCACATCGAGGCAGTCACCGAATTGCTGCAACAAGGGGCGGATCCTAATGCCAAAAGGCTGGTAAGTCCTGAGCACGCGTATTGTATAGCCAATACATGAATGAACTCCTAGGAATGAATGAAGCCCGCGTGTGTCCTGGCAACCCCGTTACCCACTGAGCGGAAATGCTCTTTGCGACGCAACCGAATGTTATATATATTATACAGTTTCAGTTGATTTACTCCATCGTTCTGGAATCTCAGGAACGTTTTTTTTAGACTCCCGACTTCCTCATTAAATCGAGGAGGAACTCTTGGCCACTTTTCATTGGCTTCTTCCAGATTACTCACACTACGATCAAATAGTCGTATTGTTGTTCTTATTATTATTACCATTATCAATTTGCAATCGACTTCGAAATCCTTAATACTGTTTTTGGATTTCAATTCGATTTGGCAATATAGCTGAGAGTTTTTTAGGAATTTCTGTTAATGTATTTCGACAGCATTACTTTCAATTAAATAAGCAGTAGTCATTCCGTTCTTATCAAAGTACGCGGTATGAGTATTCCCCCGTTTATATTGTAAATCTTTATCGCGCGTGTATATGTATATACAGATACCGCGCATCACTGGCTATTCGATAACGAAGTCTTGCAAATTACACCGTGTTTTCGCTGATTACGATCTCACGCGTGAAGGGAAACACCGGGCTCTTCCTCTAGCCACTACTTTTTCGAAAATAGAAACGACACGACAGGCTGCTCCGTGATCGGGTCACAAAGAACGGTCGGAGAGGAGGCAGCGAGACATAAAAAGCTTGTCGCTCGTAACACGGGGCACCAGGAAACGGTCGAGTGGCCCTTTTTAAGTGGCTCGCGAAGATTTATCGCAGAGCGACGTGTATATATATATATTTATATATATAGCCATATACTCCTCCGTGTGTCATCGTGAATCTTCGTATTGTATGCAAATTCGATGAAACAGAGGAGGGCAAGCCGCGATTTTCGGCCGCGGTATGTCCATTTAATTTTCAATTAAGGCACGAGTGGCCTACCTGGATGCGTGATACATTAATTAAGTCATCGTTGACTATAGATAACGTGTCTCCTTTCGTATATACAGTTATACCTGTTTCTTTTTTATGCATTCCATTCGTACATTCCTGGAGACTCAATTCATTTTAATTCAAAGAAAATGTCACTCAACCAGTTCCCTTCTCCTTATCTAGATGTGAAGTATTATAGTACCGCTGTGTGCGTGAGTCGAATTCTATATATGTATATATATGCACAATAGTACATAGCGTTGGAAAAGGGAAACCAAACGGGGAACGTTCGTTCTGGTATTCGAAACGGAGTGACGTCCTAGAAGAGAGAAACGAATTGCCCCGTTTTTTTCTGGTACAGAAAAGTGACCACTCGAGGTAAATTACATTTGAAATAATAACATTAAAAACTACGCTATTCTACGAATCGCATGCAACGGTTAATATATAAATAGAAGTTTGCCACTCAGTCGTCATTCGAGTTTTTCCATTAAACCAAATGGTAAATGAGCGGCACCTGTCGAGTGCAAAAGGTTAAAGCAGATAACTCCGCGTCGATACATTGCAAATCGTTTCCTCTTGACCTTCTATCAGTATTATTATTACCTTTGATCAAACATCTAGTGCCTAGCCGACTTTGATATTCGTCACGATGGCTATCAGGTAGGAAGTGGAACGATTTCCATCGTTTTATCGGCGAACTCGATGCATTCTTAATCGGCTTCAATTATCGAGAGGGGCGAGGGAGAGACAGAGAGTCGTCCAAGAAAAAGTAGACGGTCGTATGTAAATGCTGAGGGGGGGGGGCGTAATTAATCGTGTATCGTTCTGATTGTTTCCGAAAGTTAGCGATCGTAACTCGCTCGATTATTCGGCCGATAGGCGAAGTTTCTAATTCGCGTTGAAAGTTCGTGAAGACTGGCTTCTTTCGAGTCGCGGACAATATTATTTAGATAATATAATTATTGACGGTTTCCAAATTAGGAACGATGATTGCGGAGGGAACGCACCTCTTTTAGTCAATGCGAATTAGTAACGCAGTCCATTATAATTGAGTCATTCATTTGCCAAAGTGATTAGCTCCGCGAGACAAAGTAAGATTAATCAACTGCCATGCAAAGTTTGATCGCTTAATGTTAAGCACAACTATAAAGAAAATCTGTTCCAACTGTAAAAACGTAAATAATTCCTGCCCGTACTTTCGTATTCACAGCAACGAAACATTATGGAAGCAATGAAAGGTGTATAAATATAATAACACGCTTAAGGAAACATCTAATTAACGTTGCCTTAACGCTAGCTGGTCCCGCGATAAGAAGGGAGTCAGCAAAAGTAAACGCTAGAAATCGTAACAGGAAAATTCACCGATACCGTCGAAAGGCTAAGCGCGAATTGATTAAACGACGGTCAATTAGTCACGGTCTTTGTACGGTTTCTAAAATGCGCGACCTGGTTACAACGAGCGTATATTTCGCTCGTGAATTCCCTCGGTGTCTGCGCATAAAATGGGCGTCTTACATGTGTGCGCCTGTTCACGGTTGCTGAAACGAGGTACATACGTTGTACGCCGGATTGCACCGAGTTGCACGTGGACTCGCGTGTTTCTAATACGTTTCAAGCAACAACCGCCCCTGCGGTATGCAACCGGCCGCTCAGAACGCTCACGTGCAACGCGAAACGTCTAAACGCGGCTTCTTGCATCAAATTGACGGTATCAGCTTGAAAATCGTGCGTGGGCGTTCGTGACACACTGATCCCTTAAGCTTGGCCTCGTTCGCGAATCACAGACTTACAACCGGTTCAAACGAAGCTTTCAGTGGTTCATCGATACTTTCCTAGCATCTTATATGGAATTGTTTCATCGACGTACATAATCGAAATTATAGTGCGTGAAATAGAATTGTCTGAGGTATTTTTGGATACACTGGCAAGTGTTTCTTGGAGAACCCTTTATCAAGAATTTTATCAGTATCTTATCTTGTACATATATTACTTATAATATACGTTTGAGTCACAGTTCGGGGGGAGTAGCCCGATACACGATACGTTCACGAACGTGATGAATTTTCACGGTGAACAAAATTTCTTTCGTTATCTATTTCTGGTGTACGGAACAGAGGTGAAGTACACTCGACGGAGAAAAATATGTTCAACGTATACATATATTTTTATATACGTCTCCCGGAATCCACGAGTTCAATGCTGACGGAAATTCTTCGAACTCCTCTCTGTCGTTTCATAAGAATTTCAAATAAACGTGCAAAAGCGTCTTATACATCGCATAAACAACGAACAGGCGCGTTAAAATAGCGTGCGTTGGAAAGGAGATCGCGCGGCAGGAAGTACATGTAACAAGTTCATTATAAATACGTAAGTACGGGTAGGTATTCTCTGCGTTCAAATGTCGCGCATCGACACGGGGGGCAGGGTGCAACACGTTCCACAGGTAGTATGCATCATTTGTCGCTAATTGTCGTGCACGCTCGCGTTTCAACAATCGAGAATAATTTGTCCACGCGTTTTTTTTATCATCGTCTGACTTTTTGTTTCGCATAACTAGACAAACCAGCCAAAGGTTTAACATACGCATACGCATACATATATATGTGCACCTCGTTCGTAGTCAAAGGGTTTATCTACGTCGCCTCGAACTCTCGAAGAATATTGATAGTCGGTGTACGGTTGATCTGGTACAAGTTGAGTAGAAAAAAGGAAACACAACCGCCACGACGACTGTTTTCCACGACTAGATGGACAGGTTGATCGCCGTTATAGAATTTCTGTGGTTTGTAATGGATAGGTATTATGTATCTCGACTTGACATGGTTCGGGGAACAACAGGTCTCTGTGGAGCGTGTGCATTTCAGAGAGCACTGGCGGTTTCTCTACATAATCGCCGGGGGAAATGCACGTTCGATCTAGACGAAAAATTATACAAGAACGTGATCTATGTTGAAACGTTTGGGGTAGTTTTTTCGCGACCGAACATCGATGCCCCGAGGACAACGGGACAACGTCAGTGAAAGTGCACACGGTCGGCATACGAACAGGTTCGGCTTGCGCATCGTACCTGGACGCACGCTGTTCCTTTCGCGGATATTTGAGACTCACACCAGCACTTTCTCTCCTTTACCGATGGATAGATATTTAATTCGAAATCGTTCTCTTTTTATTTGGATGCTGGCTCGCCGCAGCTTTCGGCAAATCTGACCCAGAAAGGAATGATACGGAACGCTGATGTCTCTCCTCGAATCGATGGCTACCCTTTTCATTCGTGCCCTATCTATCGAACTTATTCTAAATCCAGATTTAGGTTTCCATTTGGTTAAACGGATCAGAATTATAATACGAGTATATTCTAGATATCATTATAAATTCATCGGTGGTTATATTTGTACCGTTTCTCCATTAATGTGCCTCTACTACAAGGTGCCAACGGATATTGGAATTTTACATTACAATGATTGGAACAATTCTATTCGTCGGGAATAGAATCGAGCAGCAGATCAATTGTTCTCGCGACATTGTGTAAACGATAAGGCATCGATTCTTCTGACAACCATGGAAGACAACTCCTGCTGCATATAATAAGTACTGTGCTCGGGGTAAAGGCGACAGGATGTCGCTCTCGCTGTCAATTATCCACGGATAATACTGTCGCAGTAGGAAACCCTGGCTCGCGATCGTAATAACGCGGCATAAATTTACTCCGTTTTCTTTTTTCCTTCGTGCGGTCGGAAAACCGTGTCTCCTACGTCGACAGCAATAAAATGCAAAATTCATCGCCCGTTCAAGCGTATACCCATACGAACGCGGAACTTGAGGAGAGCGTGACATTTAAATGGCGAATGTTCGCCGCTAATTATTCGACACGCGACTGTCTGACATTTAAAGTAATCAGTCGAAATTTGTAACGATTTCGTTTTTGAGGCCTGAACGAGGCTTCAAAAGAAATTTATTTGTTCCCTGGTTAATCTTCATTTTCAATTTTCACCCCGGATAATAATCGGTGGCATCTATCGTTTCAAGAATTCGTTGCCCCCCCCGTTTCTAATCGATACTGTCCTACAAACGACGAACAGCAAAAGAAGAATACTTCATCGAAGAACAGTTCATCCCTTCCCATAGACAAACCTTCGTACTTCTTACTCCGCGTAATCCAAAGCTCTTCTTCTTCGTTTCCATCTACAGTAAAAGAAAGTTCGACGCGATATCGATCGGGCTATAATATTTCATGCCGCCACTATTTCCACCCTACTGTTGCCAACTATTACGGCATGTTATCTGCAAAACGCAGTAAAAACAAATACTTCGCCTTTACGAACGCCAAGAATCGTTCGTCTTTCCTTTCCGCGTCGTAAAATCCGTGAAACTACCCGCACCGCTTTGCAACACACAATACCACGGCATTCCGCTAAAATCCAGCGATGCTTTATTGCTTTGCGTTTATTTTTAGACGGGCACCACGGCGCTCTTCTTCGCCGCACAGGGTGGCTACATGAACATCGCGAGCCTCCTGCTGGAGCACGGTGCCACCGTCGACTCTTGCAGCATAGTAAGTTCTCGGGCGATGTAAAAGAACTGTGCGGCTAAACGTGAAACGGAGACGGTCGACAATTTCTGGTTGCGATTGCAGGACGGCGGTACCCCACTTTTCGTCGCGTGCCAGTGCGGTCACCTAGATGTTGTGGAAGGTCTGATTGAGAGAGGCGCCAATCCGAATGCTTACATGAAGGTGAATCGCGTTTCGTTTGAAATTGACGAGGAGTCAATTAGTTAAGTCAGGTAATTAAGTGATATGCGCCCGGATCTCGTACAGGATGGAGCAACGGCGTTGTTCATCGCGGCACAGAACGGTCATGTCCGGATCCTGGAGGTTCTGTTGGAGCGTGGTGCAAAAACGGACGCGGCAAGAACCGACGGTGCCACGCCTTTATGGATAGGAGCGCAAATGGGGCACGATCATGTCGTGAGGAGGCTGTTGAAAGTTGGTGCGAAGGTCGATGCCACCAGACATGTAAGTCGTGAACGATCGGCCAGAGAGGAGTTGCCGATTTGAATTTTTCCTCCAGTTTTTTGTTTTTTTTTTTTTGTTTGTTTTAAGATTGGTTGGATTAGAGTATTGTTCCTTTCTTTTTGCAGGATGGCGCGACTCCGTTGTTCAAAGCGGCTCACAAGGGTCACACCGCTGTAGTCGGCGAGCTACTCAAGTACCGTCCATCTCTTGGTATCCTTCCGGTAAGAAAACGTATCTCTTGCAGTAAAATTCGCATCTGTATAATAAAACTGTAGCCTGTTAATTAACAGGAAGCTGTTTATGAGCAACGTTAATTTGATAAAAAAAAGAATTAAATCGAAGAGATTATCGTTAATCCTTTATAGCCTGGGCGATATTTTGTAAAAACTCGTTATATTGGTGGATTATAAGTCCGCAATAAAAATTGCAATAAAAAAAGTGCAACAGCAATGTAATTCAGGCTTTGAAGGATTAAACGGATATGTGATTTCGTATCCTTTTTTTTCTTTTGCTTACGATTACATTAATTATCGGGCGTGAATGTTTTTCCAGAATGGTGAAAGTGCATTGCACGCAGCAGCCTTAACTGGACAAATGACTGTTGCGAGGCAACTGGTAGGCGCAGGAGCAGACCCCATGCTAGTGAACCAAGAAGGCGTCACGCCCCTTCAATTAGCTATTAGGCACTCGCAGACTCAGGTTGCTAATTACCTGAAAGATAAAGTTAGAGCGCGGACAGGAACTTCATAGCGGAATCCGAGTTTATCGTCCACGCGATAACATAGAATCTAGAAAGATGAAAATAAATGGAAAAGAATGAAGACCAGTGGAAGAGATCAGTATTTCTAAAAAGAATGTAATATATAAAATATATACAGTATGTTCGGCTTATGTGTATACACACGCTACAATTGCCTTAATTTTATCCGCAATTCTCTTGCGTACAAACTTCCAATATAGTAACTCGTACTTTATAAGACGGAATTCGGAAATTAGGAAACGTATAGGTGGATTATTTAATTGCACGATATTTATTGCACTATATAAATCCGAGGATCGTATCGAATTCCAATAGTAATCGTTACAATAGTGCGCGGCGTAGGGTTCTATCGTTTGAATGTACAGTGCTGATACAATCCACTACCTTCAAGAATAATCTGATAGCTTAGTGCATGCGAAACAATTCTGGTATTTTATAGATTTTCATGTTTGAAATATTGCTCTTCAGAATGATCAATTAAATTAATACATATGGTAATTCATGCTTTGACGAAGGGTCATGCAGTCTACTTCGTCAATTTTTAATGTGTTCGTTTTAATGTTCATATCCTCCTCTATCTGAATTTGTATCTTCAGCAAATAGCGCAAGGAACTTTGAGTCTGAAAACAGAAACGATCACCAATTAAACAAAATTGTGCTATTAGAAAAGAATAACGTATCTAGTATCGAGTATATGTATAAACCTGGAACATAGTTTCTTGCAACTTGGATACCACTTCCCGCAAGTCGTATACTTCCTTCACGAGATTAAATTCGACTAAATCTCGCGTAAGTTCTAAGCCTGGCCTTTGACAACGATTGCCGAGTCTTGTATGAGCTAAAGCCAAAAAACCTTCCTTCTCTGCGATTGATTTCTCTATGCGTGTTACATTATCCTTCATATCCGCTGCCTGGCGCATTATCTATACTTGCAAACATTTTTATATTATACAATTTTTCGATTGCGTTATTTATTATTCAATTTTAATAATTTGTTATTAAACGATAGTCGTAGAAGCACGGACCTCGGAATGCTGTAATTCCAGTTTCGTTTTAGCTTCCTTCGTTTCCTCGATACGACACCTGAAAGCTTCGTCTGTAGCGTTTTTTTGCTCGTTTAAATCATCGATCGCTTGTTTTATTATCGTGTCGATGTAACAACGTAGTGGTCTAGCACTATTTATCTCTTTTGAAGCGGCGATGATGTTGTTATTTGTTTGCATTTCCCATTCGCTCAATTCTATGGTTCTTAACGAGTGAGAATAAATTTAGAGATTTTCTTGTTGAATATATGAACAAATTAGGAAAAGAAGAAAACAATTCGAAATAATACCCACGAAGGATCAAGTCGCGAAGTACCATGATAAATACTTAAATTGAAACTAGTCTCCTTCAGAGTCAGATTATGTTTGTCGATACGTAAGTTATTTTCTTTATCTTCCAATTCATGGTCCACGTAATAGAGTGTCGCTTTTAGTCGGCGAATTTGTTCTTGAGTTTGCTCCAAAGTTCGAACTAACAAATATTCGACGCCCTTAATTACTTCACATTCTTTTAGCAATTCCTTTTCAACGTCATCGCGAACCAGATCAATTCCTAATCGATGCTCCCTAGAAATTATAGAAAACATTGCGAATCAAATTTTACAAATATTCTATATTTCTTTTGATGATTAGAATGCAAGTTTCATTCTATGTCTCAACGTATCTGACCTAAAAATTAGACATTTTTCGCTTATGACAAGAGCGTTTCTCCTTACGGATGACAGAGCATTCATAATGCGTTCCTTGTATATCGACAGAGCGTCCATTTCGAGGAGGACTTCTTTTCTTATGCGTAACAATTCCTTTTTACTGAATTCAATATCTCCTATTTTTTCTTTCAATCTATGATCTGTTTCTTCCTTATTGTTTCGCACTTCTTCTGAGCTCAATTCGCAAACTCGTTGAGAATCGTTAAGTAGCCGCTCGGCTAGTTCTTGCTGTGCTTCGGAACATCGATACCTGATTTCGATAGAAACCTTTTTATTACTATTGCCCATCTTTTTAATAATAAACCATTGTCTTCTAATGTAATATATAATTTCGTTTAATTCTTGAACGATTATTCGTACCTGTGCCGATTGTTTAGATGCCATTGTTGTAAGGTAAATTTCAAAGGAGGCGGAGGAACCAATACACCCGGGCGATAGTTAGGCATTCTGTTTTTTATTTCACAAGATACAGTTACTGGTCCGAACGAACGGTGATCTTTTAAAGTGGCAGGCAAGTTTGATCTATATAGGAGTGAATCACTGCAAGCGATGGTCTCTATAGAAACGCTGACGGCATTTCCGATTTAACCTAGCGCAATCGAAATCTCCCTTAACACATTCGCAAAAAAGGAAAATAAACGTACAGAATGCTTGGCGAATATTCCCATGCAACGCAATAAATCATATATTTTTTATAAACATAAAGTTTCGTTCTGTACAAATTATTTCTAAAAAAAAATTGGTTAAAAGAAACAATTCAAAAGCGAACTGACGCGGTGCTTGCGCCACCTTACTCCAATGAAACATATTAAATCGTAAGGTAACACGCTTGATTTCTACCACAGACGAGATATAGGAATAGACAAGACATATTATGGACTTTCGTGGCCCAACGTGTGACCATAGTCAGTTACATAAATATTAGTGTAGAATTGATACAAGATTTAGTTGTACGATGTATTGTAAATAGATATAAAAGAATAGTTCATAAATATCTGCTTGCAAATTTAATTAGAACATTTTTGTAACTTGTATCTTCGTTGATGAGTTTAAATAAATCTTAAATGAAAAGAATTCTACGTCTCTCTTTATTTTAACACCTTAACTATCCTTGAAAAGACCTAATTCCAATTCCTTAAACAAGTACTACCATGCCGGAACTTTAAATGCAAAGTTCACAACCGGAGTACTTGTAAAAATAGACCTCAACATTACTAAACATATTAAGCGCCTCACCAAAATTCGACCAGGTTGCAAAGAAATGCCTAGCGAAAATGAAATACGGTTGCAAATAACACCTCGCGAAAACGCAACACAGTTGTAATTAACGCCTCCGGAAAATATAAGATAGTACCAAATAACGCCTAAGAATATGCAACAAGGTTGCAAACAACTCCTCATGAAAGTGGAATTCAGTTGGAAAGACATCACGAAAGCAAAGTTGCAAATTGAGCCCTAACGAAACGCAAGAAAGTTGGAAAGCGAGGTCTCAGGAAAAGCAAGAAAGTTGCAAGTAACTCCTCGCGATAGCGCGCAAATATTGCAAAAATTGTCGAGAAAAAATTGTCACAATGTTGAGCCAAAAAATGTACAACAATGTTGCAAATAACACACCCGCGAAACGCAACAAAGTTGCAAAAATTTCTCGAGAAATTTGCAACAATGTTGTGCCAAATTGGCAATAAAGTTGCAAACCAAGCTCTCCGAATGCAACAATATATATATATATATATATATATATATATATATATATATATATATATATATATATATATATATATATAGCACACATTGTTGCAAATTTTCTCTAGAATTTTTGCAACTTTGTTGCGTTTTCGCGAGGCGTATATCTTCGGTATGGGTATTGCTACATTACTCGTTATTGCTTCGGCAGTGAGGTTAGGCGAGGGGCATTTCCTCTTGGTCCTTTCGTGAGGCGTTGTGATTATTCGTTTCTTCTTGCTGGGAGCTACCGTGGTCCAGCTCATCGCGTTGTCCACCTACCATATCGATGGGAGGTCTCTCCTCCGGCCCCATAGGGCCCTGAAGAATTGTACCGAGGTACCACTCAACAGGTTGGCCTCTGCGGGTAGTGACCAACTTTTAGCTGGATCTACGATCCTCGTTAAACAATTCTTTTGTTCTTTGCCGCGCAATGAAAGCGAGCCAGCATAGATGGGACGCTTGCCGTGACACGCATCTCATTCTCAGTTTCATCGGCCCGATGTATCGCGATGTGATTTCGACTCAAATCGAGCCGAACCGACGTGCATCTCATCGACCGTAGCCCAATTTTTCTACCGAAACGTTGCCCGAGAAATAGTTTCCTGATCCCCCCCAAAGCATTTACATATATTTACACAATCGCATAAATCCTGTTCCAAACCCTACTTCAGTAAATAATAGTTCTTCAAGTGATCACTGTTAATGTGAAGAGGACGCTCGAATCAGCGTGAGATTTCTAAGTCGGTATGTCAGACACGTTGGGCCACGAAAGTCTTCCATATTTCCATATTTCTTGTCTGTTCCTACATCTTCTCAGTTTCTCGTCAGTGATGTCGTCTGTGATGAAACTGACGTCAGATGTCGCAGCGTTGCATTTTCGAAGAGCAATAAAAATCATTTTAGTAGCGACATCTAGCCACCCTGTACAGTCCACAGTGAACGCCGATGTTTTCGCCTTATTTTTTGATTTGCCGCGTATGCAACGCCGTGACACAATGGCGGCTTCCGTTACAAGCACGTACTTTTTGTCGACCGTTCTCGATAAAATGTAAAGATCTGTCGAAAGTGCGCTCTTTTCGACAGGTTTTAGTCGTATAAAAATGACATAGTGACAACAAAAGTTCGAAGTACTTGCGGAGAGGATTCGCTGGAGGTATTAAGACACGTAACGAGGTATGGATTCTTTTGATCAATAACAAATTTCACAGGCGGCGAACGATAAGTCAACCGTACAAAGTGTTCATCATTTGGATAACTTTATCTCGTTTTGGTTTAATTCAGAAAAGGGAGAAAAAAACGTTCGCGACAAAAATGTCAAAACGACCGGCAGAAAGCGGGGATTCGGGTTCCCAGCCACCTATCAAAAAAGTTCAATTCGAACCGATTTTGATAGGACCAATTTCAACACTTGAAGAAATGGACATGAAAGTTTTGCAGTTTCAAAATAAAAAGCTTGCCCAGGTACGATCTCGAATATGTTGCACATTTATGGAACCACATATAGATGAAAATTGTTCGAAAAAAAATATTTCCTTAAATATTATTCCTTCGTACATATGTACCTGCAATCCGTAGTAAATAAAAAATTGCTTTGTTAGGATATCAAATATTATATATTATTGTGCGAGTTTCTATTAGAAATTAATATAATTAATAATTTATTAGATGATTTTAAATATTTAGAAATTATTGTAATGTTGTTTATGTTGTATTGTAAATGTTCTATGATATTTCTTTATTGAATGAATATTACTCAATGATTTTTTTCCAGATCTACGCTAATAGAAATAGTTATTGCATTAGGCATTCATTTTTTCCACCTATGGAACATGAAATTATAGTTTCAATTTCTATATTATGTTACCTCACGTTTCAGAGATTAGAACAGCGTCATAGAGTAGAAACAGAATTAAGGCAACGAATCGAGCAGTTAGAAAAACGACAGATGCAAGATGATGCAGTACTCAATGTAGTTAATCGTTATTGGAATCAGTTAAATGAAGATATACGTGTATTGCTTCAAAGATTTGACGCTGAAACAGCTGATGAATCTGAAAATAAAAGTAAGGAATAGGAATTAGATTCACTGTTTAGAATAATTAATAGATACTTTGGTATATGGTCTTTTCACATGTGTAATTGTAGATGAAAGCGAAGCTACAACATCATTTCTTATGCAACTTTCTTCGTGGGACAAGGAAGAGTTAGACGATAAATTGGCGAATCGTGTACAAGTATCTAAACGAGCAGTTTCTAAAGTTGTACAAGCGTTTGACCGTCTTTCTCAGAGAAATGAAAAAATTACGCTCGCCCTCAAAGGAGAGTTTAACGGAGGTATTTAATTTTAATGGACCAAAGAATCACTATATCAGATTCTAAGCTAACATTATTACTTTACTTCAGAAGAGACGCCTAATATTGACGAAGTCGTGCGTAGAGCGAATGCTGAAATACAAATGGAAAATAGGAATCTTCAAGCAATTAATATACAGCTTCACGAAAAATATCACACCATTTCATTAAAGGTAAATTAATTGTGGTTACTTTGATGAGTCGTATTTAAAATCATTTGACGATAAACAACATCGTTTCGTAGATGTCGGAGGTACAAGATACAATAACAGGAAAAGATACACTTGCTGCAGAACTTCGTAATCAAGTGGACGATCTTCAATACGAATTGAATAAAGTACGAGCACGTAACGATAAATTGGAGCACCATCTTGGAGAAGCAATTGAGAAATTGAAAGCTTTTCAACAGATACACGGTGCAGATGAAAAGGGTAGCAATAAGCCAAACACCTTAGTCGCATCAAGTGTTTCACAGACGAAGGTATTATTAACAATAATTGAGAATACAGTACGACAATATTTTCTTGTATACTAAGATTTCATTGAAATCAATGAATTTAATTCATCGTTATTCCATGCAGCTCGAAGATTTGCAAAGAGAATTAGAAGAGACTAGAGAGTTAGCTAATAACAGGTTACAAGAATTGGATAAATTGCATCAACAACACCGCGATGCATTGAAAGAAGTAGAAAAATTAAAAATGGATGTGAGTTCTTTCGTTTTTGTATACACACTTGGGGTGACCAGTATAGAATGTAAATTAATGTCTTATGGAATAAATACTCATGTTATACTTGCTTTTACTTGTTTCTTGTGTTTTACTTCTTTGCATTCTAATAAAGTAAACGTGAAAACGAATGCGAGTTAACCGCTATTGTGTTTTTATATACATATATATGTATATGAACACTGTTTTGAATTTAATTTTGAAGAATTTATTTTATATTTACAGATACGTCAACTCCCGGAATCCGTAATTGTTGAGACAACAGAGTACAAATGCTTACAATCGCAGTTTTCTGTATTATACAATGAATCGATGCAATTGAAAACTCAACTAGACGATGCTCGTCAACAATTACAGTCCAGTAAAAATGCTCATTTACGTCATATCGAAATGATGGAGGCAAGTGTATTTACGTATTGTCTTTTTGAAATGTAAAATCTTGTATTTATTGCTTTATGTCCATATAGAGTGAGGAATTAATGGCACAAAAGAAACTACGCGGAGAATGCATACAATTGGAGGACGTCTTGGCTCAATTACGAAAGGAATATGAAATGTTAAGAATCGAATTTGAACAAAATTTAGCGGCAAATGAACAGACAGGACCAATCAACAGGGAAATGAGACACTTGATCACATCTTTGCAGAATCATAATCAACAATTGAAAGGCGAAGTTCATCGGTACAAACGAAAATACAAAGAAGCTTCCTCCGAAATACCAAGAGTATGTTATAATATTTCACTGAATGTATTTCGAAGCGAGAATTCATTAACATGTGAAAAGCAATTTACAGTAGATATCCGTGCTTTGTTATAGCTAAAGAAGGAAATTGAGGAACTAACTACAAAGTTGGGCCAACAAACATCTCAGGAAAATAAAGAAGGCAATAACTCAGATGGAAGTGGAAAGGAAGAGGATGCATCGAATTCTCTTCCAGGTTCCACACAGGTAAAAGTAATGAAATTATTTACCTCTACTATTTTCTTATGGTAAAAATGATCCCTCAAGTCACGAAACAATTTTTCTATTAATTTAGATCAAAGAAGAAAGTGGAATTTCGATAAAAAGAGAATCTGGCGAGGAAGAAGTGGAAACTATCGAAGTCGGCGAAGGAGAAGGAAATAAAGGAACCCCGGACTCTTTGACGTTAACATCTCCAACTTTAAAGAAAGAGAAAGATATTAAACGCGAGAAGGACATAAAGAAAGAAACTATTAAAACCGAACATCGTGATCCTGCTCATCGTACCAAAGATACGAAAGCGGCAGAATCAGAGCTTGTTAGAGATCTGAAAGCGCAACTTAAGTATGTTGTATATGATTTTAAACAACTAGATTCTCCTAACTTACTATTTATACTTGCTCGTTCTAATTATTTTCGAATTTTTGTACAGGAAGGCTGTGAACGAAATGAAAGAAATGAAGCTTCTATTAGACATGTACAAAGGTGTTGGAAAAGAGCAAAGGGACAAGGTCCAATTAATGGCGGCGGAACGTAAAACAAGAGCGGAATTGGAAGAGTTGCGTCAACAGATCAAGAAAATTCAGGTATTTACTTATAACAATGCTCAAATAATAAATACATTTTATTTAAATCCTTACGATCAATTAATTTGTTCTTTCTCTTTTCTTGTCTCGTAGGAAAGTAAGAGAGAAGAACGTAAGAAGTTAGCAGATGAAGATGCACAGATAAAGATTAAAAAATTGGAGGAACAAGCTTACACACTTCAACGCCAGGTTGCCTCTCAGAAACAGGTAACTTTATATTTTTGATGGATCTTTTCCGATACATATCTTGCTGAAAACTGTGAACTATCGGTAATGCTAAACAGAATTGTGTGTGGTTTCAGGAGGAGGAGGCTCTCTTAAACGAGATGGAAGTAACCGGGCAAGCGTTTGAAGATATGCAAGAACAGAACTCCAGGTTAATCCAACAGTTACGCGAGAAAGACGATGCTAATTTTAAACTAATGACAGAAAGAATCAAGAGTAATCAACTACATAAGCTGGCTAGAGAGGAAAAGGATGTATTGAAAGAACAAGTTTCTACGTTAACAACGCAAGTCGAAGCTGCGAACGTTGTTGTTCGTAAATTGGAAGAAAAGGAGCGCCTATTACAGAATTCGCTCGCAACTGTTGAAAAAGAATTAGCGTTGAGGCAGCAGGCGATGGAAATGCATAAACGGAAAGCCATTGAAAGTGCACAGTCTGCAGCTGATTTGAAACTTCATCTGGGTAATCTATCACTGTCCATCAATATGAATTTTATTCGTATAGGAAATTGGTTTAGAACTTCCTTTCATTTATTTCGATGTATGTAACGTTAATATATTTCCAACTACGTTTCGTTTAGAAAAATATCACTCTCAAATGAAGGAAGCGCAACAAGTAGTGGCCGAGAAAACGAGTTCCTTAGAAGCAGAAGCATATAAAACAAAAAGACTACAGGTAAAATTCCCTGTCAAATATATTTCACGAAGACAAAGTTAATTTAAACGCGTTATCATTAACATTGTTATATTTCATTGTAGGAGGAAATAGCTCAACTCAGGCGGAAAGTTGAGAGAATGAAAAAGATAGAACTTGCTGAAACGTTGGACGAAGTAATGGCTGAGGAATTACGAGAGTACAAGGAAACCCTCACGTGTCCCTCTTGTAAAGTTAAACGCAAGGATGCGGTATTAACTAAGTGTTTTCACGTATTCTGTTGGGATTGTTTACGTACACGTTATGAGACTAGGCAACGAAAATGTCCAAAATGTAATTGCGCTTTTGGAGCTAATGATTATCATCGTTTATATCTCTCTACATGAAAGAGGAGGGCTTAAATTATTAAATTTTCATGTGATGTCTTCTAAATTCGATCGCATCTTTTTTACGATTAGGATGTGCATTTTTTTTCTTACAATTTCTATTTATTGTCGCGATCATTGACAAATGAAAAAGAAAAATTCAATTGCACATGTTTTGCAAGGAAAGGATTGAAATAAAATAAAGTTTGTAAAAAAAATTATTATTGTTTCGTCGAGTGTAACATAAAAAGATGCGATGCATTTTTTCTATCATTTTGTAGCGATACCACCGAACTACTAGAATTTTCGTAAAGTCTAATCTCGTTTGAAAAGAGGTCGGACAAATATTTCGTAAAACGTGTCATTTTGTCGGCAGCGCAATGAACAGGATACGAAAACAGTTAACTGTATTATAATTTTTATTTAATCTTAAAATTCGGGTCGAATGTAATTTAGTCATGAATGTTAGTCAAAATTGAATTGGAAGTTAGCCTGAATTTTAAGAATAATTTGAGGTCGTAGATATATTGTAATATATTATAAATAGACATTTAAAGTACCTACGTATCAATTAAAAATATGTATCGAAATTTCTGGCAAAAAAAAAAAAATGAAAACATTTATTTGACAATTATTAAATTACTTTATAAAAAGTTCATATTTAAGATACTGAAGAAGTTTTAGTTTCATAAGAATCACTTGATACTATCGTTTTTCCTGAATCGATTAAGGCATTAAGGAAATAGAGTGGAAATAATTTATTATAACGAAAAAGTACAGGACACGTAAGAGATAGAGAAACGCTTAATTTAGAAATCTTTACTTCTTCAATAGAAATGTTCTTTTATATTGTACCTAGTATAATCTCGACTTTTTTGCTACTTTTGTTAATAAATATTTCAGTTCTACGAAAGATGGAAACGTGAAATTGTTTCTAGTATATATTGCATACAATAATATGAATGTCGGTGTAAGAAAGTAAGAATTAAATGTAAAAATAGAATGATAATCATCGTTCAATGATGTAATTTACAATATTTTGTAACAAAGACCGAGATATGTATAAGTGGTTGAAAGCATAAATAGAATATAGCTTTTAAATCACATTTTTAATGATATATAATAATTGATAGCACCATGTTTTTAAAAGAAATTAACAAATGTATCAAGTTATATAGTAAAGGGTGTTTCCTGACTGCTGTTATCTTAATTTATTTTATGCGAAAATTTTGCCGAATAAATAAAACTTCCTTCCATAACGGTAATAGACAATTGTTTATCGTATTAAAATATTAGTAAGAATAATTGTAATAAGTAATTAATAAAACCTTGTCAATATACACTTTAATATTCGTATATACATATAATTATATGAGACACATCTACATTTAATATTTCGGGATCCGAGAAGGAAACTTCATATTATACATACATATATTTCAATCAATTTTGATCGAGCAAGGTTTTATTATGCTGAACCCGACAGAGGAGATATATCCACTGCATTTATACAAAATAATCACGACAAATTGTATAAAAGATTACGATAATTATATAAAATGTGAATGTTTTTTAATTATACAAGTTTGAAAACTTAACGAAGTCAGATCTGATTATTACCCAATCGATCTTAAGAGAATATTTTTAACGAATTAATTCTAACGAACTCTATATAGATGTAAAAAATTATTCCAGTTAAATTCTATATACGTATATATATTTATTTTTTGTATGCTTACTATATTTCAAATAAATTTTAATAATGTATAGCACAATGAATATTCACATTTTTATCATCCTTAGATTGACTGCAATGCCTGCACGATGGAACCTTTGCACGAGCAACATTTAAAAAAGAAAAGCCTTACAACCCTTAGCAAATATTTAGAAATATTAAAACTAAATTTGCGTCTTACGAGAAACGAATTTTCCTGTTATGATCTTCCATGATATATTTGTATGGCGCATTGTCTTAATTATATATATGACTGTTTAAAAATCGATCTAGCTATAAACATTTTCTTTGCAATTTTGTAAACCGTCTTGTATACATATATTTATTGCAATATAACAATAATACAATAAATTCAATATTGTAAATTTATTTATTCGAAGCGTGGGACCTAAGGTCCTTTTACATGTAGTTAATTATTATCATTATCATCGGCAATCATTAGTAAACAAATCATCTAAATGTCTTATTAAAAGAGGCTCGCTATTGTTAAACGGTGATCGCAAATTTTTTTTTGTAGATCATGCACTTCACGAAACATGACGAACACCTTTCATTATATTCAAGTTTCTGTATGATAAAAAGCATATAATATGTATGCGTAACTACGTATAGGTTTGTGTGTGTATATATGCATATAAATATATATATACGTAACAAATTTTTTAATGTAAATGCGAATGGAGGACAAATACATTTTATAGTAATTTTCTAATAATCGAAATCGTGCTATCTGTTTAATGTGATAATAAACGCTTCTACGTCACACGATATTCCTCGCCGAACGCAAAACATACAAATGTGTACACAAAGTCCTGTATAGAATCGAAACGATAGATTTTAATAAATACATACCACCATTACTTCAAACTGTACAAAAAGATTATTTTATCCTTTCTAGCAAATCCTTTGATAAATGTTTCTCTTAAAGTGCTACAGTAAACCTTATAAATCGTCTGATATAATCTATTCATATGGTTAGTATTTAATACAATGAAATTTTCGTATAAAAAGAAATCTTGCCTATAATCAAAATTATTTAAAAAGTTCATTGTTCACGAGAAGACGGTATATTTAAGCAAAATGACGCCCTCGAAGGGGGGTGGGGGCTGTTGAAATGAAGAGATTCGAAAACCGGAAGTAGACGTGTCACGTATTACAGTCGATTACACAAAACTTTCTAATGGATAATCGAAAAGATCTACGTAATGTCGTTATTCTAAACGCAGTGTACACTGTACGAAAACGATAGTTCACCCCTACGCGCTGTGAATTGGTGCATAACAAACACTATTAATTAGATCCAATGTAGATCAACTGTATACGCTAATCTAAAATTATGCATTAAACAACCATGGATAAATTCGAGAAACGTGATGCTCCTCGATGTTTCGCATGCTCCTATTTTCTTGTCCTTTTGCAATCGTTTCCTTACTTTTTTTTTCTCCGTATCATTTCAGATGAACCATGGAACGCTTGAAGAAGGACACTTCGTAAATGTTTAACTGATTTCGTTTATTGGTGAAAAAGCTTCTGTTTAACCCAAATCGATTACATTCACTTTACACAACAAATATATGTACGTAGTTCCGCAAAAGTCAACCGTTCATCGTTCAGGGTGTATTCGGCGTGTAGTTTTTTTTCCCTTTTTTTCTTCTCTCTATTATTCATACCTATATATGAGTCTCTTTCTCTCTTTAATGTCTTCGAGTGTGTGAGTGCTTGTTTATTGAAACGCGCGAAATCCTTATCCGATGACCGGTCGCGTACAAATGTATGGGTGCATGCGTGCATATGTGTGTCAATGGTTTCGTATGGTGTATAGTGTATAATATACACTGTATATGGTTGCAAGAATTTTTTTGACCATTCTGGTTCTCATTCATTTGTTGCCCCGTTTAGACAAGATCGTTGAGATATAGAAAATGAACAAAAGACAAAAAAATCAGGCTCAACAATGGCCACTGAATTGTTGTGTCTCTATATACGAATACATGTATACATCTGACCCTTATAAAATCATTGTAGTGCCAATGTCGATCGATTTTTTGCATTCGACTCGAGAGCCAAAAAGTCGACTATATGTATGTACGTGCGATTGCCTATGGTCGTTCTTACAAAGAAATGATCCGACATATTTGTTATGTTTCGGTATAGCTGCGTTTTTGAGTTTTTGTTGTTGTTGTTGTTGTAATAAATATAAGATACAAGAAAGCTTTAAATGGCAAAGTGCAAAATTATATAGGAACAAATCAGGATGAATAACGAAAGATATTTATACACCTGCATGAAGTATCATTGAAAGAAATTAAAGGGTTTGCAGTAAAAGATGCCTTCGTTCGTATTATGTATTTCAATGGTTAATAAACTTTATTTCAACATTTCACAGAAATTTTTTATTCTCCGCTGAACTTAAGATTTAATTTCAATTAATCATACAAGCTTATGACGATAAAGGATTGTGAATATTTTATTTTAAACCGGACATATAAGTTGCTCTGATAAAATTTATGAAACACTGGTCTCATTCTCATTGCAAACTCTTTAATCATTTACACAAATATAAATCCATTATATATATATTATATCTTAGCCTTCTTCTTTTATATTTATACGTGTATATACATATACAGGATGTTCCGTGTAAAGCGACGCGCGATTTTTCGCCCACTTGCAGCCATCTGGCAAAAAAAGTTTAGAACAAATGTTGCAGGGTATAGAGTGCGCAATAAATATCAGTAAACAAAATTTCGAAAACAGTTTATTTTCATAGCGAAACAAGGCCACCTTGGGTAAAACTGTAAATATCCTCATAAAACATTCAGTAATCTATTCCGTGTCAAATAATGTTTATGCTGTCTTAAAGTCAAATACGAAGAAAAGCTAAATATTTCACATTTCCGCTAATGCAAAGCGAATAATATGTTACTAAAAATATCATGTAATATGTGTTTTGAATTCCTCTCGATGTCCTCTACAACATGGTAAAATAATAAATGTGTTCCTATTTTTTTTACCCAAGGTGACCTTGATTTCGCCATGAGAGTAAACTATTTTCGAAATTTTGTTTACTGATATTTATTGTACACCGCACGCCCTGCAACGTTTGTTCGAAACTTGTTTTTGTCAGGTGGCTGCAAGTGGGTGAAAAATCGTGCGTCGCGTTACACAAAACACCCTGTATATCGATCGATGTGAAAACTCGACAGGTATGAACGAGTCGCAACAGGAAAAGCCAAAAAGTGGCGATTAATATGAGCAAAGAAGATATTATGTGGATACAGCTACAGACAAAATGAAAAAAATATATAAAATCACTTAGCATGAGTGTTAAGTTATACCTATTTCTTAATGCAGCAACAGTAACTTTTGTTTAGGAATGTTTATAATATTCCCGTACATCTTGCAATATACTTAGAACATAGTTGTGTTGTTAAAAAAATGGCATACATTATGTTTTATATAAATATATAAATATATATCCAGGTGTTTATATATTTATATATGTATATACATATATATACACACTATTCTCGTAAAATTGTCTGTAGTTTTTCCTTTATTCATATAATTCCATAATTGACTAAATTTTATATTAATGTTGTATTAGCTAGAACAAGGATTGTGTGCACACAATCCCTTATAAATGCGCGCGCGCGGTGGCGCGTGTATTTTTTTTCTTCTGTTAATTTTACTGTTCCTATTATGTATATATATATATATATATATAATCCTTCTTACAACGAGTTTTATTTACAAAAAGTCTCTTAAGATGAAATTTTTATTTTTGACTACCTATGCCCTATAATCTACAAAATATATCATTCAGTCCCAAACAGTGCCAGTATTTCTTCAGTTGGGTTTTCACGAATTTTCACCACGGAAGATCGAACGTATAAACGTGGATGCCTAAGAGAAAAGAAAATTGTTTTTTTCTCCCCTTTAAATGGAAAATCTTGGGAAGGGAAATCTTTGTTTCTAACATTTGGACTAAGTCTTTGTTTAATAGAGTTTCGTTTTTATTTTCTCCAACGAATCCTTTTTAATACGAATCAGCCCCCGCCCCATGTTATACTTCAAACGCGTATTTTATAAATGAAATATTTAGTTTTCTTCAATTCTACTTGCAAGATCAATTTCATAAAAAAATGTTATTTTCTTTTAACTGACCTATCTGCTCTGCTCAAGCTTCATGTTCGCTTGTAATATAACAATGTTGTCAAGAAATATAAGAATATTAGAAAATGAATTATCGGGTTAGAACATTAAGAAGAAAATTATAGATAATCATAAATAATTTTATAGTAATAAACATTCGTTTATATAATAAATTATCACGTTAACCATGGACTATTCAATGATTTTCTGTAGATTAGATTTATTGAATTCGCAAGGTCATGCTTTGATCGCTTCTGTCACAGAAGTGTCATTTAAAATTAATATGATCTTACGTGTTACTGAGGCAAGATTAATGACCTATCATGTCTTTTTCATTATTCAAAAGGCTTTGGTAAGGACCGTAAGCGAACTGGAGAAGTGTTTTATAAATATGTACTACTCACTATGTAATATGTAGAAATTAAGTCGCCCAACGTGTATCGTGTAACTCTCCTTGATATAACAGCACCCTCTGCGAATAACGATGCTATTTCCTTCGTATCCTCTTTCTTTTCTTTTTTTTAAACTGCGTTTGAAATAATCACGAACGATCGTCCATATTACTAAACGAACAAACCTATACATTTTGTGTTTCTACCTTTATCAATGTAGAATTAAGGAATTCATTGAGTTCACTGTATTTAAAAAGAATTTGATATCGATCATTGGATTCTTATTCCCTTTCCTGTCAATGATGTCACGTAATATTATACTTATAATGATGATAATAACGTTCCAATTCCGCAGCAATATTAATTGTGATACCTATTCGTAGGAATCGAATAATAGACTAAATTACAATATAATTTCAAAATTATGAATATTTCTATTAAATAGTTATATTACCGCTTTGTTCTTTCTTTTTTCACTGACAATCGAATAAACCGTTCACAGTTTCCACTATTTACAGCTCGATTGATTTTACACATAGGTCCATTTATTTAACGATAATCACCTTCAAGGAAGTCACCGTTAATCATTCTGACGAACGTAACTGTTACGAAGCACCGGCACAGAAAAGAAAAAGATATCGTTTAAATTTTCCCCCTTTCCGATTAGGTCGATCGATGTATACCGTAAAAATACGACTATATTGTTTCGTTCACAAAGTCGTGAGGGTTCGGAAAGCATGGCTTACAAGACATCTTCGAAGTATGGAACTGGCGGCAATGTATGATGTCTTTCCATGACTTATATTAGAATGTTCTTAAGTATTCAAAATCTCAGAAATCGTTTCCCCCATTTGTGATTATCAATAGTATCAATATGGAAACACTAAAGAACAAATCACATCTTCAAATTAGAATAACTTTTTGTACACTTTTTTGCACAACTTGAGCTGTTCCATGAGTATTTCACTATACAACACGTACAAATAAACACAGTGGACATCTTTGTGAGTCATCATTCGCCCGAATTCGACTCATCGTAGTGTGAAAATTTGAGAAAAACCTGTTCCAAAGTGGTCTGACTGAAACTGTATTCTTCAATGTCCAATTCAAGCTTGGCTAGAAATGTAAACGATAAATCGAATTAATAATACATAGTAACGTACGCAGTGCTACAGTGGAATTTATATTTCTACCTTTCTCCAACTGCATAAAGCACTCGGCCAGCGAGTTAACTGCATGTTGGGGAACAGCAAAGACTAATCTGTCGGCAAAGCTTTCTTCGAGCGTTGCATCTGGAAAGAGACTGGAAACAAATTCTTTCAGACTTGAAATCCGATCACCGGATGGTGTTGTGGGTGTACAATCACCGCCCAAGAGTTTCATTTCAAGGGTGTATCCAGCGCCGTACAAGTTCTTCAAATGTTGAGTAGAACCGATACACCTTAACTCTCCTTTCACCATTATGCCGACTCTAGAACACAGAGCATCAGCTTCCTCCATTGAATGAGTTGTTAATATCGCTCCTCTGCCACCCTGCGATAAAAGAAAACATTAGTTTGTTCCTCGAGTACATTTTTAGGGGAACAAGTATATTTCGTCGCATGATAACTCACCTGAAAACTGGCAAGAATTGTATCCCACAAAAATCTCTTTGATCGAGGATCCATTCCTGTACTAGGTTCGTCCATTAGAACAACTTTCGGACCACCGATCATTGCCATAGCGAAACTCAATTTTCTTCTTGTTCCGCCAGAACACTCTTGAGTCTGTTTGTCAGCGTGCTCGAGGATTTGCAATCCAGTCAGATACAAGTCCACAATTCTGTAACATGTGAAACATCAATTGGTTTATAAATTTCTACTGTTTTATTTGAAAATGTTACAAATATTACAGTGCACTCAGATTATCAGATATTGACCTGTCGATATCCCCCCACGGTACACCACGGATAGCTGCGTAACATTCTAGATGTTCCCTGACGGTAATATTCTTCCACTGGGCGTCGTGTTGAGGACAATATCCTATCTGCCTGAAGGCCTCCGCCATATTGGAATTAATATTGTGCCCACCGATCTGCACTCTGCCTCGAGTGGCCGCTTCCTCCGCTATGATAATTTTCATAGTTGTGGTTTTACCGGCGCCATTGTGTCCCAATAAGCCAAACACCTCTCCTGGTTCGACTGCTAATGATAGATTCCTTACAGCGACCTTTCGTTGTATTTGATTCGCACCTTCGTCTTGTTTTGAACAGCAACTACACGATCCTGACTCCCTGTGTCGGTACTCCTTTCTCAAGTTCTAATGAATAGATGATATCAATTGTAATAAGAATAATATTGCGGAAATCAAATATAGAACAGTAGACAATACCTGTACTAAAACTACAGGTGGTTCTTGAACGGATGATGAAGTAATGAGATTGAAGACTTTCTGCCTTTCAACTTTGACGTCACCGTCTTCGTGTTCTCCAATATCAGAATTCTCCATTATTTCCTCGCCAATGGAGCCACCATTGCGCTGCAAGATCGAAAGATTTAATAATAACGATGATGATGATAGGTGTTCAGTGTATAATAATTTCTTACTGAAATTTATTCATGCTACTTTATACTAACCAGGAAATGTTTGAATATGTCGCTAACATTGCCACCACTTTTTTTAATGTCCAACAACAGGAGTATGAAGAGCCATACCGGACAGTGCAGAAGCACGCCGAAGGCCATCGAAATGATCTCCGTGGTCAAATAATCGGACATAGTCAGATGATGACAAGCAGCGTTAATCGAACACATTAAATGCACCCTTTCCACGTAATACACCGCAGCGTAGGGCACGTACAATGTGTTTAGCAAAGAAAAGATTACGTGTAAAACGAACGCTGCTGTACCACCTGAAAAAAATGTGTCGATTAATATTTATATTTTGTTAGCGTAAATTAATTTCGCACAAAATTAGAGTTCAAGCGTGAGCTTCACTTACTCAGACCCAGCATGTCAAGAATGGTGACTAGTATAAACGGTATAAGCCCGAAGAATGAAGCGATATTGGGCAAAATGCTTTGGGCGGAGTCCATCTTGTCGAAAATGTAACTTAAACACGTCGAGAATAAGATAGACGATGGACAGTAGAGCATCAAAAGACCGCCAAGTGTGATGAGCGCCGGTATTTCTTGAAGCGAAGGCACATCGAAGAGAAATATGATGCCAAGAATACATAGACAGATGAATGTCATCAATCCAACAAGCACGATGAAGTACGTTAGGAAGTACATCGAGAACGACAGACCGTTGACACGAAGTTGATTCTTCGCTTTTATCTAAAGATAAATCGATTTTACAACAAACACGAACAAGGTATCGTATTACAAATATAATTATTAAAACCAGAAAGTCTTACTTCACGATCGTAGACCATGTCTACGACTAAAGTAATTGGTAATAATACAAAATTCATTCCGATGAACACAGCAGAGCTCGCTGTACCAATATTAAATTCCTGTGGTTGAGATGTTTGTTGGAACGGGTGTGTCTTAACTTCAATGGGCTTTAAATCGTCTCTACCCGAGATCAATCTAATCGCAAACAAAATAATTACTTTTGCATATAGGTATTTAAATTTATGATGCGATACAACATTACTGAGCGTACCTGTGATAGGTGTTCGATAACAGATTGATTATAATTGGTAGGGAATGTTGCATGCTGTCATTATATGCGACGGTCAAATTTAGTCTGGGCAGACTGTACTCGCTAATATTGAATGCGGTTATATGCGGTGCTATTTTTAATAGATTTGCAAAATTCCCATAATATTCGTCGATGTTTTTTACATCCTGACCTATTCCTTCGATTAAATCTGTGATGTCGTGGTCGGTGCTGTTAGTGTATAAAATTTTGGTCTCGTTCCCATATGTCCCTGTGAAAAAGGACAAAAATATGTAAATGCATGTAATGTCGATAAAAAAAAATTCGACGTACTTGAAACGATCATTATTAACCTGTTGAATTAATTATTCAAATCGAAAGGGATTTTAAGGGAAGAAAATTATCGTGTATTTCATTGAAACGTACCAGTATTCAATGTGAGGGACTGCATTTTGATCTCAACTGTTTGAATGCTATTTAAATGAAGGCCAACAACTACCAAAAAAAGTGGCGCAACGATAGTGAAGTACAGTAACTGGATGTTCCTGAAGAGCCTGAGTATTCTTAGGCGAAGCATGGCGTACAGAATTTGAAGGAAATTAGGCCGAATTTTTATGGGGTCCAGTCCGAGGCCGAGAACAGGAGGATTTCGATCGTAATGAACGCCGTCCGGTAAATCCCCTGCGCCTATAATAAAATATATACACGTTCAATTGAATTACACTCAATAATTCCTTGACCTATTTAAAGCTAACGCACCTTTTGCTTGGCCGTCATTCTGAACGGTAACACCCTCATTCTGTAAACTCTGATAAGATGTACTTTTAGATTGCAACGATAATGATCTGCTTAATGCACGATTGCGCACCATTTTCTTTGATAAATTATCCATTGTGCATTCGGGCCCCTCGTCCTTTTCTAGATGCAGGAAAACCTCTTCCAAAGTGGTCATCGATACCCCGTAACTACTGATACCTAGTCTACTCGATCGGGTTCGAATCTCGTGTTCTATAGCGGAGAAAAGCGGCGCGAAATTCTCCACGGAATTGTGCGGCAAAATGAAGCTCAATTCTCGTCCATGGCGTCTCGCCTTTTCTGCCTTGCACACGTGAGACGTAACCAATCTTGTAATAGCATGCTCCCTCGCGTTCCCTTCCAGCACCATTCTGTTCAACAAGATTTACAAACATATTCATTTATCAAGTACATCTCTTGTTCGCGTTATTTTACAATTAAAAAGGACAAACGGATTATTCTAGACATACGTTAAATGATATCCAATGCCAAATTTGTTTTTCAAAAACAGCGAGCTGCCGCAGCACCTCAGCTTTCCTTTACTGATAACTGCTTTCCTATCGGCCAATATATCTGCCTCGTCCATAAAATGGGTAGTCAATAGAATCACCTTCCCGTGGCGTCTAGATTGTAAGAAAGACCACATCTGCCTTCTAGAATACGGATCCACCCCTGCGGTAGGCTCGTCGAGGATAATAATTTTCGGATCACCGATAATGGCGATACCTACGGATAATTTCCTCTTCTGTCCGCCGCTCAAGTATTTAGCAAAAGTGTCCGCTTTTTCGGACAAGTCGATATCTTTCAAAGTCTTCTTCACCTACAAATAATCGGGCGTGCGCAAGTGGTTGTCGTTGAACATTCGTAAGATGCACAAAAATACGTAGCAAAAGGCCCATGGATTATACCTCATGTTCGATCAACGATCTTGGAATGCCTCGTACAGCGGCGAAAAATTCCAGATGCTCCCTGGGTGTCAGCAAATCGAAAAGTATATCGTGTTGAGGACATACGCCGGTCATGCTTCTAATCATCTGCATATCGTTGGAATCTCGGACGTCGTAACCGAAGATCAAGGCGGTGCCAGCGGTTGGTGCAGTCAGACCAGTCAGTATATTGAAGAGACTTGTTTTCCCAGCCCCGTTGTGCCCAAGTATCGCGGTGATCTGGCCTTCGTAGATCGTGAGATTGATACCGTTCACGGCTTTAATCTCCGGTTTACGACATTTGTGATAGGACTTGTAAAGATCGACTATCCTAATTGCTTCGCGCCCTTTCATCTCGCGCACCACCGGCTCTATGTCGCGGTTAGTTTCTTCGCCGGGGATGAACGAGTTCGATTCGCCATTAGACGACGGAACCTGCAAATACGACTGTGAATACATTTTTCTCCACTTTCCTTCGTATTCGTTTCGTTGTATAATTGTTATTAATTAAACCCACCCGTGGAGCTTTCCTCTGGCACCAAAATCCGGGCGTGAAACAAAACCAGGGATTTCGTTTTATTCCGTATTCGCCTGAAATGAACACAATTCATTGTCAATCGTTCGCTGTTTATTAATAGTTCGATGATCGTTTTAGTTAATACTAGGAGGTGCGTACTTGGTATGACGGAGTCGAAATAATAGGCTAAACAAGCATACAGAATAATGTCTAAAGTCATCATAATGAGACTTCCTCCGAAAGGTATGCCAGGACCTGACCAGAGATTGTCAAAATTAACTCCTTCCCCTTGCAGATCTAACACGAGTGCCTGAAAATCCATAATTCGTCACTCGTAAAATTTTGCTCTCCCTCTTCTTTTCTATTGTTACATCTAGCTACGTGGACTACGAACCTTGTCCATGGCTAAAGCAACGCCTGTTGGACTCAGGAGGGATACTACCCAAAACGAGATTGAACTAGAATCGTTTACGAAGATTTGGATAAAGTACATCAAGCTCAATATCGTCACTGCAAAATTGCCAAGCACACCGGCGGTCTAACGAAAAATAAATTACGATTGATTTAATGTAATTGTAGCTGAATATTTCGCAGTAATATTAATAATGGTATCAACGAAGTATTTACTCGTGATTTGTCGAAGAAGGGTGTTATCATAAAGGCGAGCATGATTATAGAGAAACTGTACAGCACTACTAAAAGGAATATCGGTAAAAAGTGTGTATGCTGGAACATTTGTAGCGTGAAAAGTAGTATTACTGCGACGGCCGAGAGTAGCAAGACAAGGACGCTGTAGATAATGAACCAGGACAACCTGAAATGAAAGAACATTTATTTGTTTAATTTCATCGCAACGTAAACGTACAGGAATGCGTTAGAGTGTGGTTAATTTTCATGCAACGTTGAGGCCAATTTATTAATCGATTCCCAAAACCGCGTTCGAACCTACCAGAAAACCGAATCTTTCAGGCCCATTATCTTCATTCCCTCTTTAATCTTTTTCTCCTTTTCGCCGACTATCAGGATCAGAAGGTAAGTGACGAATTGCGACAGTGCCAGAACCATAAATAGAGGTATAACAACTCTAAACGCCAGCATCCAGTCTAAACAAAACACATCCATAGAAATACACCGACGACAGAGACAAGTAGACGTTAAATGGATTAAACATATATATTTCTCCTTTCTTTCCATCGCTGTCAATCGAACACATTTATATCTAATGTTACTTAGAAACGCCTGTTATCCGTTGTTATTGAACGTGCAAAAACATATCGACAATTATTCCCCACGGTACACAATAGTCCCATAATAATAATTGAACGTTCCAAATTTTTACCAGCAGTGAAAGCCTCTTTCGGGAACATTTCCAGCTTAACGTCCGGTATAGTTACATCGTTGTTCCTCGTGTCTAACTGGAAAATTGTCAATCGCGCAAGATTAAATCGATACAATACCGATTTCCGTATTACATAACAGGTTCAACGAAACGGTATACGCAATATACATACTCTTATCTTCGTGGTGTCTATTATCATTTGCAACGCCAGGAAACCGGAATGCAAATAATTGTTCGCTGGACACGATCCGCCAGTTTCTATCGACAATACACTACTGATCCAGTGGCTGGTGTCCTTTCGACAAGTAACTGGGGCGGAATAGAGTTCGGTGGGCGAAGGTGGATTCGTGTACGATGGATTAGTTCTTATCTCGTACCTGCACAGGTCCAGCATGCAAACATTTAGATTGCACGTTTGCCATTCGATATTCGCTGGCCTACACGATTATTACAATTGAAACCGAACGTGTCCCGTTCTTACATTAGACGCTGAGATATAGGTTGTGAATCCTCGAAGATTACTGCCAAGGGTACACTGTACGGGTCCCTCCAATACGCCGCTTGGAGATCGTCCTTCGTGTCGAACACCATGAAATTCAAGGGAAGCTTACCAGGGTAATCCCACATTGATAACCACAGGGCGTTCATTGCGTTCAAGAACGTCTGAAACGGTGACAATGTTATCACGCGTACATAGAGGCCAGTGGTTCACGTTTCGCCGTAGTATAGGATACGTTTCGGGTGAAATTAATAAACGATAGAGTGGTGTACCAATGTTTCCGTAGAGTTTGGAACCACGGCTATGGTGTTGTTCTTGTAGCCGTTGAACGTTTCGAATATACCGCCTTCCTGCCTCTGCGTTGTCATTGCAGGATAGTTTGGATTCGGTGGTAGTACCTTTACCACGATCAGCACGCCTAGGGTGCAAAGGGGCAGGAATATCTCCTGGAAGGGACAGCGAGGAAAAAGAATTGTGTTAAAACGAAATAACAATCACAGCGTTTCAACAATTTCATTCCGTGCGTCGCGCTATTTGTCTAGTTCATTCCCATATCGATCATTATGTCATTAATATCCGTCGCAATTATTACTTTGCTCTGATGATTCACCTTAAATTTGCCGACCGTTACATGCAACGCTCGACGCAAATGGAATCATCTTCGATTCCGGTTTCACGAAGATGACTCATAGGAACAAATTGATCGAGGTGCGGGATGGCGGGAGAAAAAAACCGAATGCATGCGATAACGGCAGGGAAATGGAAGGGTTTTATAAAATTATACGGGACAAGTGGAGGGACAACGGAACGACGGACATTTTTAATTCCAGACATTCAACTCGCCTTCTCAGCTGCCACCGGCAGCTGGTTCCCCTCTGTCGATAGTTAATAATGCATGTGGTAAAAATCGTGCACGATGTTTTCGAGTCGATAGTGACCAGGAGGGGATGGTGCACGGTAACCTCTGAAGGAGACCACCCCTGGTACATACGCGCATAATAATTATGCTACCTGCACCCTCTCCCGCACCTGCCGTGCAACGCGAACCTGCGCAAGCGTTCGATGCAACCACCCGTCGAAAAGGGGATACGCTGGGTTCGCTTTCGTGTTCGGTCACCATGGCGATCAACAACGAATTGGGCTAGTCCGATTCATCATCGAATATATCTCTGATCGTTCGCGTACGTTTCAGAATCCCCCTGGGAGGAATTCGAAAGATCCACGTCCACGAGACATTCGCGCTGAGAGTACATAGAGTACTGAGAGTACTGAGATACGAGGTTACGGCGAACGTGTGCGAAAATGGAATGATTAAATGGTGTAGTGATGGAATAAAAAGGGAAAACAGAAAACAAAAGTTTCGTTTCGTTTCGTTGAATGGGTGAAACAATTACAAATCTTCGCCTCGTAATTTCTAAGCATTTCGTAGCGGACCAAGAGAAAATAATATAATAATAGCGTGCACGGTTACGTTAACAAGTATGACGCGGCAAAGATTTTTAACACTTCTGTTAAAATGACCATGTAAATCGATGTCGTTCTTCGTCGATATCGTAACGGAGGATACTTTTTACGAGAATCTCACGTTAGGCGTGGTGAAGATCCTCGAGGGTTTTTCTTATATCAAAAACGTGAGGATCGACCGAAGAAACGGATGTGAGAACACGGCCATCGCCAACTGGGAGCAACGACATTGTTGCACACTGCCGGAGGATGTTCGGAACTTCTACGCGTCGATCGACGGTTTCCTGCTTCAGTGGAACCTCGAGATAGCAGGTTAACCCATTGTTAGAATTATCCACCAGCTCCTACGATCCTCTTTGCGGATTCCACGTATTAGTAATGGTTACCAGATACTTCCACTTCTGTCCTTTCAACGACGCAACTGTTCGTCCGATTTTTTGCTCGTTTCATTCATATCTTCGTTCTGGCGCACGTGAATGACAATCATGTCGGCTATTAGCCAAACCTAATTACACATTTGTCTGTATCACTAAGTATTCGGATACGTATCTATTTCTATGTGGTGTTAAAAAGGGAAACATTTGTCCCCGTTTTCGTAGCCATTAAATATATAGCGAACAATAATTTTACAGAAGATGAACGTGGACGTATGAAATCGTTATGAGCAAAAAGTCACACGACTATTATTCTTACTCAATACGTTCACCCCCGCGGATATATCCGCAATATTTTATGCAATCAATCAACTACGCTGTGTGTACTAAATAATAATTCAATTGCACAATTAAACGCCAAGTTAAGCGCAGTTCTAAATTATCATGTGTACATCGCACGAAAATATATACATTTTGCACAGGCGAAGAATTCTCCGTTGGACGAATGGAAATCGCCACATTCTCGTCCTTAAAACGATACTCGAGTTCCACCAAAGATCATCCGGCAGATTCAAGCAAGCATGAACGTCACGTTGGCTCCGACAAAGGTGATCCAGAAACCGCTTCCGGTACCGGAAGCAATCCGGAGAACACCTTTCTAGCCCAGTTCCAAGGGGACGGTCACGGCTGCAAATTATTCGAGGTCGCGAGATGTTCACCGGAAAGTGGAACGGCCAAGGTGTACCTGGTCTATCGTACGAAACCGGAACCGGAGGCACCGACGATCTGGTTGCACCGCGAAGACGACAATCGATGGTGTCATCTGGCGAATAATTTCACCGTATATTTTCGCATGATGCTGGCCCATCTTGGTTTACCAATGTGGCAGTGTTGCGTGGCTAATTTATCTTTGCCCACTTGGGTCGAACAGATCTATTTCATCGTCGGGCCGCATCTACTTCCGTCGGCCGTGGAGCCCACAGAGACCATTTCCTCCTCGATATGGAACAACGGTCCCACGAACGTTATCGATCCAACGATTTTTAAAGCGAAAGAGGGAAAGCCGAAAAACACGAGGAAAAAATAGTCCACCGAAATATTTCGAATAAGCGCAGCCGAATATTGCGAAACACCTGGCCGGCAGGTGGTAAAAATAGGCCTCTGTACACGCTACTGTAACAAATAATAAACATTGACACCGCCGGACAATGCTAATGTTTGTTCGAACGATATTCCCCCCTCGCGAAGAGGAAAGAAAACCTGCTGAAACAGAGAGAAACTGTGGAGAATCCTGTCGCGATATCCAATATCCCCAACACCCACGGCGATCTTTCAGCCCTAAATTTCCGCCAAGCTCCGCCATAAAACCGTACACTTCCCTTAGCGCGTCAATATTCTCTCCACCCGGGAACCATTTCTGTCCCCAAACGTGCCGTCTGATTCGCCCACACGGATTCGTCATTAAATAGAATGTACTCTTCCTCGCCGTCGAAATCTACACCGCGCGAACGATGAAACTGGACGTTCAGGCGAGCGGGTTTATTTTAAGAGGCCACGATCACGCTGTATGCGAATATTACAATTGGGGCGAAAGTGTATCAACGATAAGATCAGCGAGACGGTCGAGTGTCACTTCCTGTCCCCAGCCCAACCAAGTAGAATGACGAAGGGAGAAACAAGAATCGGGAAAAATAGAAAATCTCCTTTCTTCTTTTCCTCTTTTCCTCTTTTCCTCTTTTCCGCGTGTCCACGCTGACCCTTGGCCCAGTTGGCACAAGGAGCACGCAAAAACACCCGAGGAAAGGAATTGGCACTACGCCCTCTCCCCGTTGGCATACGTGGACGTCCAAGGAACGCAGTCACATCGTCGCCATCCGTGGAAACTATCCTCCGCTCGCTCGTCATCCTCGTCGCGGCTGGTGAATTCGAAATTCGAATTGTAGCTTACTGGCATCGAGCGTGCACATCTCTCCCCTTTTCTTTTTCGTGCTCCACTTTTTTCTTCTCTCCGTTTCACCGTTCTCGAACCGGATCCAACTCGTTCACGCGCGAGGAAAGGAATTCGTGGCTTTTCTTTTGAGGAATATGGATAGAGCGTTTCTCTTTCCTTTCTCTTTAAACAAAATTTCGAGGGGCGGAAGATGGTAATTCGTGTGATTTTGTGAAACATATTATTTCTGCTCCGATTTCTGGTCGAAAGTGCGAAATTAATTCCAAATTATATTCGCGTTACATTCGTCAATGACGAATTTGGTAAAGAAGGACTTTGAAACGCATTAATGATTATTAATACAGTCTGATTTTCCCTAATTTGGCAGAGAGCGTGGAACTCTCGGCCAAAATGTTCACCATTTTATTCCGACATCCCCTGTACGATCGTTTCCTTCATTAAGCGCGAGATTGTACGCAGTGTACGCTTCACTTTCGTTTTTCAATTTAAGCCGGATATCGACATGTGTGTTTTTACTTTTTCACGGTGACGTGTCGAAACTTCTGTGTTGACTTGTTCAGATAAAGGGCAGCTCGAAGAGAAGGGAGGAAAGGCGAGACTAAATATAGCTCGTTAGAGGTACGGAAAATCGATTTATACATAAAATAAGTATTCGTGTCTATACTTAGTCATGGCCTCCCAACGCGAACCGTTTGCTCGATTAAGACGCCTCCTGCCATAAAATGGCTTAACCGGTGGCACCAGACAAAATAAAAATACTAGAGGGAACCGTGGCGATCGGTGCTTGTCCGTGCAGCCGCTTCTACGGTACACGAATGGCTGAGTAATGTTGCTCATTGTCAGTACCAAACAATCGGTGAAATATTACCGCATAAATTTATTACCGCAAACCTGAAGAGTTCCAGTGGAAACCTTCGAAACCAGGTCAAACAGCTGCACGACGATATCTAATTATACGAAACTGGCCATTTTGGTGAATTATTTACTATTTCACTGATTTCTTTTTCTATCTGACTTGATCGTACTCTTGTTATAAATTATCGACAATCCACGTTGTGTAACGTTGAATAGAATTGCAGTTCGTGAATTAAATTTGTCCATCATCCGTTTCAATTACACAGTTTGATCAACGATACTGATAACGAAAACAAGGATAAATAACTAAATTGTCGGAGGGAATTTTTCTTTCTTTGTTCGATTCGAGGATAATTAGCCGCGCTTCCTTGATAACAAGATGCTCGTACTCATGTAAAATAAATTTTAGGTGTGTGCCAATTGCTCGGGATGGACGCCGGTGATTAAATTAATTAGAATCAACACGTACCGCCATAGTCTTCCGCTTCTCACGCTTCTTCAGCAGGAGATTCCTCACGAGCATTGCTCGCAGCTGAGACAAGTAGACCCCGCACTTGTCCATTCTGCGAGATTCACTCGTCCTCTTGGTTTCTGCAACACAAACGAATTATTAATATAAAAGAATGCAAGAAACGAACGGAACACACATTTATACATTCTTAGTGTTTAATTATAGCCCCAATTTATCTCGGATTATCTCGTTAAATCAAGCGTACACATCTGCGTGCTCAACGGGGAAATAGAATTCACGTATGATTATAAATAATTTGCAAATTAATTTGACGCCTACGGTTAGCCAACTTTTCCGAATTATTCTCATTTCTGTTTCTCAAGTTTTATCATACTATATCCTCGATTCATTCAATATCATTAAAAATCTATTTAAACGCTAAACACAGGGATCAGCATTATGGTAATAATTGCGCCACGATATTCGTTCGAAATTTGTAATTACTTCGAATACAAACGAAACCACCGAACCCTTTGCCTCCCGTCGTCTCTACCCCTCGCGTATAATTGCACCCCGCCATTCGTGCTCTATCAATAGCCGTTCCAACTTTATAAAACGCGTTCACTTGATTCTCCGATGCAATCAAGCATCTTAAAACCCACCACCAAGCCCCTCGAACCACCTAAATCAATGAAATCCGATCAACCTGCGAATCCATCCATACGCAAACATTTTAATATCAACCATCATAATTTTCCTCTATTTCCTTTCGTTCCACGGGCTTTTATTTTCCCTGTTCTTCAGCCAGCCAGCCAGCCAGCCAACCAACCAACCACCGAAAAATATTCTTATCGATTAACATCGAACCGTGCAGTTTGGCCGATGATTGGCCCCAGCTCGTGACGAAAGTTTTCGCATCGATGTAGGGCTCTCTGTTCGGAAAGTCGCAGGTCTCTGACGTCTGCCTGCCACACAAAATTACACACACACACACACACACACACACGCACACACCATTCGCGCACGGACAAAAACTACCATATGGTCGATAATTCGTCGTTTGCACTATTTGAGCGTTCGCGCGTGTAAGAGCGAGCAATATGCCATCGAATATGTCAAGGCCTTTGCATAGTTCCCTTACAGGGAATTGCGAACAAAAATTACAAATGGTGTCCGATGGACAGGTGGTGAAGCGTGTCGTGCCGAATATGTTCACATGGGAAATGCATTAGTTCCTTTTGCAGAAGTTACGTGAATGGGGTGGACAACAATTGTTCGACGTGGAAAACATTCTTCGCCTTGGTTCTTCTAAGCCTACTTTCCTACGATAGTTATTGCACGCTTTAATCGAGGCTGCTGTGCATTAAAGTGATTCCTCGGTCGAATTTTATTATTACAGCGACCGCGGTATTTCCGGAAGTGCATCAAGTTTGAAGAGAGAAATTCGTCTTGGCTCATCTTCAAACGTGGCGTAGAAGCTCAACGGGGAAACGAGGAAAAGGGTATATTCCCGAAATGCTCGACGATTGAATGATTGTTAAATATGACACGTTGGCAGGCGACGCAAACAGATGATAAGAATTCATCGTGCATTCTTTTTAGCATCGTTGCGTCAATAAGCGGTCGTTGCACAATACTGACTTCATTCTGCGTGCAATCCAAACTTCTCCTCACGCTTCCCGTCCTTCTAATTGCGGCTGGAAACTTCTCCAAGGTAACATGAAAGGGAACTTTTTAATTACGAGTTCAGACGTTTATCCAAGCGGGGTAATATCGAGATTGGCGAACATCGCGGGCTTCCTTTTAAATCCATACTAATCGAAAGTCTAACAATCTTATCGCAAGCCTCGCTAGATTGAACCAAAATTGATCCATTGAATATCGGACTGTACACATAAGCCCACAGCTGTGTTCTCCCTGGTATTTATTTGACGAATTGCATGCCGCGGGCCGAACATAATATTTGAGGCACTTGAATACTATCGGTGGTGTTCGTTAAATTCAATTAGTAATATCAAAGTTAGAATGCAAGCACTTTCGTGGATTGCTATGCGCTCGAGAACAAAAATTCTACACTTCCTCGGCAATAATTAATGCCAGAACGATCAGAAACTCAAGATCAATCCAAATGGACGTTGCATGCAGTATGTGCAAGCGCGAATCGATCGCGAAATCATCGGCACGATTGTCAATCCGATGGCGAAACTTACTAACTTACGTGAATCACGTGTTGCTGGGTAGCTGTGTCGAAGGTGGCTACTCTAATCGGCCGTGCCCTCGCCCTGATCGAAACTGGCAGCGTAGCCGGTGTAGCCGGAGGTAGCAATGCCGTGGCCGTTTCTAACGTATCCGATTCCGATCGATCGTGACTCGTGTGCGAACGTACTACGAGCTGCGACATCGGCATCGCGATGAACGACGATGGTGCGATCGGTGCATCGCCGATATGCATTAACGGTGCCACTTCTGTTGGCCATCCTCGTTCACGGCACCGATTACCCACGACCTTCCGCCCGCTGCAATTCACCAAAGGAAGTCCATTCAGTTTTACGGGGAGAGTTCAGTTTCGCCCACGCCGATTTGTGGGCCTCGAAAGGATTAGATGGGTTTGTTACAGAGGTACGTTCACATGGAATATATTTTCATCTTACTTTTTCACCGCAGTTGTCTATTCAAATATTTTTTGTACCCCGTTCGCCTCTATTATATAGTTCTATTCCAATTGACCCAGTTTATATTTTTCAATATTCGGTTGAAAAGCGCTCAAGTTTGTGCAGTTCGTAGTATTCGGGAAACGAGAAAAAACTTGCGGTACAAGTTTAATTGAACGTTATTCGTATGTATTATTCATTGAATTATTTATTGGACCATTCTGTGTTATTCTAGTTCTATTTCGCGGAATACGAGATCTGTTAATATTACGGAAGTTTTATAGATTTAGAGGTTTGGCGAGCTCTGCGTCATGTTGCCCTCGTTCTATCGTTAATGTTACATTTTTTTTATACCTAAATACATGTAGAAAACCAAGGTGCTTAGAGGACTTCATCTGTGGACAGGACTGACATAACCGCTAAACTCTGGATTGATGCTGTCCAAGCTAACTAAGCTCTGCAAGCTTAGAGAGCTTCCTTCGTGTCTGTTATTTTAAGAACGCTGCAGTTCACCTTCCGAAGCATATTATTCGCGATAAAAAGCTATAATGTATCGAGGAAATCTTAGCGAATATCGTAATACCGTCCCCAGAGAGCGAAACAATTATACCAGAAATCCTATCAATGACTAAGAACAACAATTGTATAGAAATATATTGCCATATTAAAATGGATTAAAATTTTACGCATAAATGTCCTTCGCTTATCATTAATTATTAACGCTTGTCCAAAATAAAATTTCCACTGAAAAACAATCGTCCGTTTCGTTCAGTTTTCACAGTGGCGAAATGATCAAAAAGTATAAATTCAATTACAAACTCGACAGACTTATGTTTGCATGCGATTTAATTCTTAATAATATTTAATAGCTTAATGATACAGTCACTCACCCTCGATTACGGTTAAGTTAATCCAGCCTCTGGTCGACGAAGGCGATTCGATGAGAGCACGAACCGAGTACCAGGTAGACGATAAATTTCGGGATTTACTCTTAACCCTTGACGTTTGCTCCATCCATGTGCACTACGTTCGAATAGAAAACGAACCAAAGAGTTTGCCTCTCATCTGCGAACAAATAAGCGCAGGAAACTTCGTTCACTTCCTTGTTATACTTCGAAATGAAGAACGAAGATGCTTAATTACAATCCGGGGAAAGGTAATTTCGCGCGAGATTGAAGCTGACTTCGATACATCGAGGCCCTCCGAGTATTGCGGGGTAAAGAAAATACGATAACAAAGAGAGCTAAGTTCCAATTTCAAGACGAGTAGCTTAATCGCAGGTGTCGGAACATCTGGCGGGTTGTGAAGAATTTTTCTTCGTCAATTACCGACACAAATTGCAAAGATCGAAGATGGATAAAAGATACTGTTTTGCCTGAGAGATGTTGCGTGTCACGTTTACGCTAGGTTGGAAATAATTGACGGACGACTTGGTAGAAACCTGCACATGATGTCAGGTTTTTTTTTTTTTTTTTTTTAATAAAAAACCATACTCGTGCAGCAGTCTGACACCTGATGAGATCATCGATTTTTATCGCAGCAATAATACGAATAGCATGTTTGTTCACTTGTTGCCAGATGTTTGGATTTGTTCGATGCGGTGCATCTCTGTACTTATTCGACATTTTATTCACTAAAATGTAGAACGGACCGTTGTGCAATATAATTGCTAGAGATTAATTGGTTGGCAATTTTTTATTCCGTCAAGTTTACCGCAATAGGAGAAGCGATCGTCTTTGATTGAACGGAAGAATAATTTTACGGCTGTTTTACGAACGCCGTTAACTTGATTTTAAAGGACTGACGCATAATTCATTAATTATATTTTTATATCAGAGAAAGTGTTGCGATGATTTACTTGGAAATGGTCTCAGTTAGTACGTGGAAGTTCAATAAAAGTATTAACGCGTGGAACACGTGGTACAGCCATCGTCCCTGAAACTTGATTCATTCCAGTGGAATTGTGCGGAAACGCGGAAACCCTAATTGCCTTGATTCGGTATGTTATATCCTCGGCAAACAATATTTCGCTAAGACCTCTCCAGAGTACGTACTTTCTCGACGAACAGCCTCGTGATAGAGAAAATATTACGGAAAACCAAGAGAATGAACATTTTGATAACAATGAATGATCGTTTTTATAACAAAGAAATTTCACGCCGCGAATAAATAACGGCAATTAAATTAGTGGCATGTTATTAAAATTTAAAAAAAAAGTGTAAAAGGGTAAAATACATTAAACTTGGACGCTTTCAATAAAACAAAAATAGTTAAAAAATAGCGAAGAGAAAAGAATCAAGTTGAAACTATTAAAATTTGTTAAAGAAAAATATTTAAAAAATTCATCATATCTAGCTACTAACAAATCTATAATATAACAATTGAAATAATTGTTCTGTCATCGCAAGATTTTCACGTTTCGACCCAAACAGATTTCTAAGCGTACACTAGAAATTCTTCGCAGGATACCGCGTTCGCACAGACGTTGCATTTTTCATAAGCTCTTTTCTGCCTTTCTGTGCCCACGCAGCTTGTGAACTCTTCCTCGCATAAATAATGAACGAAACACACAACAGACGGATATGAATATAAATAGTTGTGATTCAGATATAAATACCCATGTGCGTTCGCCTATCCCTCGATCAGATCGCGAAATGTTTCATTATTCATTCAGTCTCGCGACATGACAAAACCATAAACATCCGAGGTTCTTTTCCGATAGAAATGCAAATTCGATGTTCAAACGAATTCCACCCTTTTACTCGTTCTTCGACGAACCGTTTTCTCCCTGAAAGAGTTCGTGCGGGCGCAAAGGAATTTACAAATTTCGAATACACTTTTCCCTGATTAATTGGACGAGCAGATAGAACCGTATAATATATCAATAAAAAATAGTTGTACTATGTAGTGAAAATGTAGTGAAAATGTCATGGACGAACAGCTTGCAATTAAATTTATTCGAATGCCAGATCAATGTTGCTGTAATCGTTGCATTATACATTACATATAATATGTATAATACTGTGATTATTTTAATGTTGAAATGAAGAGTAATATTGTAGTGGAATGACAATCGAATGTATGTAAATGCGATGACAAAACAGTCATCATCATTTGCGTACTATTATTGAATGAGTGCTTAAGAATGTATTGTCTTTATGGATTGATTAAACCTTGGGTTAAAGCAGCAGAGCTTCAACAGAATAATAAGATGCGGGTACTGTGCGTGCGACAATTGGTATTGTTATTCGAAAGCGACCTGCTTTCAGGAAGAAATTTATAATTATCAAGTGGAAATCACTGAGAGTTGAGTGGAGCAATTAATTTAGAGTGGTAAATAAATTGATTTCTGGCATAATTTTCTTACATAACAACGAACATTTTAAAACAATTAATCGATGGGAATTATAAAAACGGTTTCTACCAATAACATAGAAAAATACCTATCTTATAAAAGCTGTACGAATGACCCATAAATGAATTGTATAATTAAATAAAAATAATTTAACAATACCAACTACTGTACACAGATGAAATGCAAATGTTTTAATTTATCAATTGTGAAATGATTATTATATTTTCTACCTTCGCAAGATTAAACATATTAATTTATCAGCTGAATATCTCGCTATTTCCGTAACAAAACTAAAATCAGAACGTCCAATTTATCTGTACGTAATAAACCGGCTTTCCTTAATCGAACTAAACCTGTTTCTACTGATTTTTCCCCTATTCACGAACCCATCAGTTTTCTCCGATCTTTGTTCAATATATATGCCATTCTATTGCCTTCTATTCATGGAACCAATGTTCCATTCCACCTACGCTATTCACATGAATTATACCGAATATAACGGGCAACCGTGCATCGAATTTGGCTGTTCACTTTGAAAAGCTCACGATGGAAAGCCCCTAATCGTATAATTTCGCGTCGGAGAGCACGACGCGATACTTTTAACGAAGTGGATCTCCCGCGCGTATCCTACCGGATGTAGACACTTGCTGGCGTATAAATAATAAATGCGAAATACGCGGGAGGCCCTGGCTAGACGTGTAGGGTTTTCACCCTACGGCATCGAGGGTTGTCGAGGTAAGGAACGAGCCAGACCAGACAAACCGACGCCGTTACGGCGCGACGCGACGCCCACAGACAACTGTCGAATACCGGGCAATACATATATAGATTTTTCCGAATTACAACATATAGGGAATATTTAGAAAATATTATTTACCAATTTAATATACTCAACGTGTTTTAATTGGTACATCGAGCAAGGTTTAATTAATGAAAAATGTATAGATAGAAATTGCCCCTTTGGAACAGGCAACTAAAATTGTCGATAAGTTTGAAGCTTGATTATTTAAAATATTTTGCATAAAGTTTCTAGCCTGCAAAACGTGAATCGACGTAAAAGTGTTCCAGGGGATGGTATACGAAGCGGCTTTGTAACATTTTGTCAGGAATATAAAAAATTGAATTAGTGGAAATATAGATATATGTATATCGGGTTGCCTACGCGCTGGCGCAATAGTCTATGGTCAAGGTGAGCAGAAAAAAAGAAACGCCGCAAAGAACCCTGTATCGCACAATTAAAAAAGTGGGATATGGTGGGATATTTGAAGAGCAGTAAATTAATAGGTAGCACGACGAATAATCCCACTAAAAGGAACGCGGTATAAATTATATCGCGATCGCGTTTGAAGATAATTAAGAATTATGTTTACGATTTCCTGTTATCATTAATTAATTCGCTCTCGAATTAATTCGGAGAGACTTTATTTTTAAGGAATATTTATTCAGTAGATATTATTGGACGATAACCCAATGAATTTGTTCAATTTTTTTTCCCCCTTAAGGATTCAATATAATTGTTTTCAATAATTGGTGTGTAGAAATGGTAACGAGTTAAATATAGTATACTCGCTTAAGCAGGATCTGCTAATTGCATTAGGCGCTATATCTTTTAATCGCGGTGATTACGTACAGTACAGGGTGGCCCATTAGGAACAGATCAGTTTATATAGCACCACTCGGTAGGGTTGATGCCGCAAATTAATATCAGATAAGTGGCTTTAAAGGACAAGCGTGACGCAATAAAAAAGGTTTGCACGATAGCCAATTTTTCGGTACAGCTATCAAATAATACCATTAAAGAAGCTCATCTCTAAGGAGAAACTACCCCATCTATATTAAGTTGAATGCAAGTTACACAAGACAAAATATCAAACAACAAATTTTATAATTCATCACAACCATGTACAATCGTATTCCCATATTAAATTTTCATATCGTTACACTCTTTCAATGGAACCACATTCTTCCAATACAATAAACAATCGCCATATAATCGAAAAACATACACAATGGTTAATACAGAGGGGGCAAGGAAAGACGAACAAGCCTGCACGTAAGCGTATAATCTCGAAGCACTACGAAAACCCTAGAGATTACTTGTTGCAGTGCACAAATCATACACGTATCCAGGATTTAATCGCATCAAGCGAAAGTCATGTAAGCCGTACACACCGCTAAAGAACATCTCGCTACGTGCAACCTGCACTGTTCCCACGGTACAAACAGAAACCATCGGCATTAATTCAAGGCGGACAATAAATCCCCGATTTCGATCAATTCCAACTACGGTCCCTTAAAAATCGTGCGCGACAGAATTAGTACGATCTTCGTCCTAGATGCCGTCGATCGGGATGATTGAACTTTACTATAGGGTTTTAACCTACTTCGTTGAACATACGGGTGGATTTTCGACATGAAGCAGTTCGTTCAATGCAGATACGTAATTCAATTTGGACTATCAACACCAATCCACAGTATTAAATAGTATAGATTAGGAAAAAACTGTATTACAGCATTATATTAACCTAGAAGAATAAATAAAGATTACCATATGTTGAAATTATTTGCTTAAAATGTTGAATTCTTAATTATCGATAGCTACAAAGAATGTGAAACGTAATTCAACCATAAAAATGTCCTTCATAGTTCTACCTTGGTTAAAGAAAAGAGGAAAGAGCTGTTCCCTAAGGACACACTGGTGTTTGTTCAACTTTCTTCATTATCGTCTGCTACTTTATCTTCCCGCCGTGTAATTTCTGACCCATGAAGAATTAAAAACCTCGGAATTGGCCGCGAATAATTAACAACTGGCGCAGGAAACCTAGCTGTTATCTATTCTTTGCAAAACCGTGTGCAAACGATAAGACAGAAAAATATAAAGCAACTCCGCTCCACTGGCCGGGGGTATAATCAACCGACACGAAGTCATTTGCATTGCGGTTCCTGTATAGATTTGCTAATTCAATCTACGTCACTTGTTATCGAAATACTCCTTTGGTTGTGTTGTCGAGTGCCGCCATTTCCATTCTACTGCATCGTAAAAAGCATTAGCAGGAAAAAACAACATATGCTTCTTCCTAAATAATATAGGTAATAAGAAAATAAAAATATACCACTTAATTATCTCGTCCCCGACAGTGTAGTGGGCCATGTAACTGAAACGGAGTGAGATAATTGCCCGAAGGCGGTCCTTGATCCGTCAAAAGCAAAGAAACATCGTTTCCTTCCGGAAACTCTACTCCGCCGGCAGTTCCGTGCAAAGATTAATCCAGGTCGCAGTGTTTCATGAATCTCGGTATACGTACATATTTCTCCCAATTCGACGCTATTACCATTCTCCACCACTGTTCAATGATCGTTGCAGAACAAAAATCTTAAATTATCGACGGTCCAAACTATCCCTGCCACTGTGTTTTGTCATCACGTTGTCAATGCACCACGAGCTCTTAGTGGCCACTATATCGATCGCGAAACGCAGAGGACAGGGCACTGTCTATCTCACCGTATGTGCATATGTATGTATGTATTTACTTACGATCGTATGACTTTCATGTCTCATACCGTCGTCGTCCTTTTAGTCGCTTTTGCAATACCGTCCTTTTAACCAGTCACAAACACGAGAAGGAGTAAACCAACGTCGGAGTCGGGGTCTATCGACCGGAGGAGAATCAGAGGGCGGAAGAGGGTCAGAGACGTGGAACCACACCGGAACGAAAATTCCTGGACAAATTTACGGCTCGTGCAATTCCATGCTACGATTTATCGACACACGATACATCGTTGCACATTGTGTATCTTGTTACACGGTAGACGCATCACGTTCGCTCAAACGGTCAATGGTTTCTAATTCATTTAGGGCGAATTTAAACCGATTATTACTTTAACACTGGTACGCAGAGGTCGCTAAACGTCATGCCCGTCCTCGTGGTAATAATCCCTCTCGGAACATCGTCCTAGTTGGTATCATCTTGAGACCGCTGTAGTCTCCTTTATATTGCGTTAGATTTGGAAACGGATCGATTTTCGCTTGGAAATCTGTGGGTCTTGATGGTAACGTAAAGGTTCGGCCTTAACAGTCGTGTGCACGAAGTACAATGGCTGAAATTGTTCTGCCACGAAATCTCGTTTCCTGGAGTACGGATTACTCCACACTTTCTTCGACCTCTTATGATTTCTTTTGATTCGAGGGGACAAAATAATAGTAATGTTGCCGATGCGGTACTCTATCGAAATACATGTCGCAAGGTTTGGTTCAGGGTTCATATCCCTTTGACCACGACTCGAGTCGAAACGGTAGTTGACCGAAATACACCCGCGCTTATTGAATATACACAGAGAACAGGTGAAATGTGAAACCGAATTAAGAGTATAATGAAAATGTAGAAAGAGTGGGGTAATAATATCAAATGCGATGATACAAATAACTACGAGAAAAAAAGGATTAATAAAACACAAATAAAAGGGATAGAATATCCCTGTTACCTTGCTCTCTCATTCTGCACACCTCTCCCTCCCCCCATTCACTCTCTCGCTCTCTCTCTATCTATCTATCTATCTTCCTTGCTCTCCCTCTTGCATGGCACCCGCTTCGCTCTTCGTGAAAATCGATTCGCCACCGGTATGGACAGCAGTTCACGTCGAAGAACTCGGAAATAGTGTTTTCACGAAAAGAAACGTTACCTTATTATCCTTCGCACCAACCGGCAACTGTCGTGTACGATGACCTCCGCAGCACTAATCACAGATACGGTCAATCGGCCGGCATAATCAGTCCTCGTTTATTACCGATGGACGACAGCTCTAAGCTTTGGTTACGATACACAAAAAACGGTCTTTACGAACAATGCAAAGATGTACTAGCGGCGTCGCGAAATAAGGGGCCGCGAGAACGACGAAATGAAAGGATATCACGAGAAAACACACCCTTAATGCGCACCCGTCGGCCGACAACGCCAGACTGCGCGAAAGCGCCACCTTTCTGCTCCGTTCCGCGCCATCCCCACTATTACCCCCTACTCACCTTAGATTCGCTATCTTTCTCATTCCTCGCGCCATTATCGTCATTCCTGTTATTCTGTTCCATTTCAACCCCAGATCGTACCATGTTCTGTATGTGATAGTCCGATTTCATTTTTCAGTGTTCCTACCGCTTTACTTTTTAATTGCCCGCGCTATTTTAATGACCTCTCACCATGTCTTTCTGTTACGCTTTATACCGTCGCATGTGTATTACCATTGTACTTGCGTTACATTTACTGGTATCGATACATACGTTCCTACGCTTCAACGTCTTCTTTACTTCATCTGTGCTTATTTTAATTTCTCCGTGGCACGCGAATCTGTCTTTTGTCTCTGTTCTTGTCGTGTTCATTCTCCCTTTCTTGCTTCGCACCCTTTTTCTAGTCCGCGAACCCGGCCTCGGCGCGCGCCTGCGCCCATGCAATTCCACCGACGCGAACAGGCCCGCGTCTGCGTTCTTCTAATACTCTTTGTATCCCTGTTCTTTCACCGTTCTTCTTTAACGTTCGTTTCGAAACCGTTCGCAGCAGTTAGCGTGATCTGGAAGAAATTATCCGTTCGTCCCACCCTTCTATTACAAAAATACAGTATGCCGCTTGACGACGTCAGCCGGTATGACGACACGCGTTTCCATTCTGCACAGGGGTGGACATGGTCGTACGGGGATAAATTATGCACAACATAAAAATTATATTTCTTCTATATTTCAGATATTAAATTGTCTAAAATATGAGACTGATAAATTTGAATAAAGTTGTCTACAACTTACAAAATTTATATCGTAATACTACCTTCCCGTTGCCTTATTTCATATATATTTCCAGGTTAAGATTTACAGCTAATTAGTGTTTAATTATAGATATTCCGGCTATGAACGATATATTCACATTGCTGTAGCTAGTTTTTTATACCGCATGGAGATGACACTTATTACCACGATGAACGTTACGAGGAATTGGAAAGGTATCGATGCATTAGTATGGATTACTATTTAATGTGGGGGAGAAACGTCACACACGTTCTCACGATTTTATGCCATATGTTACCATTGCATGCAATGGTTACATGCACGTAATTACACGTGTGTATTTTGAACTTATGTATACCGAACTACATGAATTCGTCAATTCGCAATTGAACGTTTTTCAAAAACCGATATTACTTATAATTTTCTTTCGTGGAAAAGCATCTGTTCTGCTATTAGTGCGCAATACTTTTAGTTGTTCATAAGTATCTTTAAGCATTTTCATCACAATAAACTGTACTTCAAACTCAATCTCTAACTACATACCAAAGTAATATTCAATATTAACTTCGCCTGAGTACGATGTCTACAGTTTTATTGATGTACTCTCCTTAAGCCTTCTCAATCGAGAACTCGCTACTTCAATGTTTGAAGTTCACTCTCCCGCTGTTCTTATATCGTATATCGTATCATATAAAAAAAATTAGCCCTCGTGTAAATGTCTTTTAACACAAAAATATATAATATCGAAAAGTACTAATGATCGGAAACACGAAATAGCAGAATAAATAGTCAAAATAATATGCCTTTTTATCGAAAGGAATAGATGAAACGAAATGGAAAGAAAGGATCGTCTAATCTAAAGTATGACTGACACATAAGGTGTGGTCATTTCAAGATAGATTCACTATGTTCTGATTAGAGAAACGGCACTCCCAGAAAGATTTCGAAGCCAAAGGGGGAAAATGGTGTCTATCGTGCTGCGAAAAAAGAATATTTTGAAATTAAATAATATGGCCATCGATAAAGAATGAAACGATAATTATTGAACCACTGAAGACTGGTTTCTAATTGTATAAAAACTATGTCCAGTAGATTGTTACGTGCTATCGCTTCCTGCTATCAACTGGCAATTTGCTAATTGATTAAGATAACTGAAATTAACATGTACTCTGATACTTATTCGCCACCCATCTATTTTTAATTTAACGTTGTTTAAGTTCTCACGTTACAATTACATAATGTGTAATTCTACTTGAAACTACTGGTGATAAAAATTTAAACAAAATCCTGCGACATTTTTATCTCGAATAATATAAAATCTGTTGTAATATTACGAAAAATATCTTTGACAGTAATACTGGTAATAATGTTAGACCATGCGAAAACAATTTTCTTTCATCTTCGCCTTACATCGGCCTTCCTATCTTATTTCTCTATGAAGTAAAAATGGTTCGGAGTCACGTAATCGAAAGCGTGTTCCTTATTGAGGTCCTAAATAATAGTTACATTAACGAAAACAGAATCTGAACGTTAGTTTTCGTTTATCTTGCTTTTTTACAAAAATTGTTCCCTTCATTACGTTTTCTTATAAAAATATATACAGACATGTAGTATACCCGAAATAGGTTTTCTTATGTCCCGCATTTCTGATTCGGTTTAGTTATATGGAAAATAAATATCATAATATTATTTTACATAGTGTTCACATAGGGGGAAAACATAAACTACAAAGTTACATAGTTAAATTATATAGTTAAAGACTATATATATTTCTTCCCCTTTTTTGAATCCAGAATCATAAAACCTTCGATAGCTCAGTTGGTAGAGCGGTGGACTGTAGTTGGGTTATTCAAAAAGAGACATCCATAGGTCGCTGGTTCAAATCCGGCTCGAAGGAAACCTTTTTTTTTCATCTCCTTGAAATTCGTATACACGTTTTACACCAATTCAACTTTATTACACTTATTTATTCGCATGATAACAATTATTTTTTAGCAATCCGAAATTAAACAAAATTAATTTCCACGTACACATTGATGGCCCGATTTTAGTTGCACTTGTGGTATTGATAAAAAAAAAACAAAATCTGTTTATAAGATTAAAACCCACCTTTAAGAAATGCACTATAATATCATCACAGTCCCAATCATTTCGTTAACATACTACATGTATACGTTTATAATATTAGTTCATTATAATACGTAAATACAATGTAGTGTAACATAGTAAAAGAGAAAAAAAATAAAGATTTACGACCGTGACAGGACTCGAACCTGCAATCTTCGGATCCGAAGTCCGACGCCTTATCCATTAGGCCACACGGTCAGTTGTATGACTTTATCCAAACTTTTTATATTGTACTCCTCCTTATAATTCATTATCTTTAAATATTTCATATTACGTTTTTCTTATGAGTTGGGTATGAATACAATTAAGATTGCAAAACGTACATATCGTTTTTCTTTTCCATTTTAATGATAATTTGGTTGTGTGTAATTTTGTGGAAACTATGTTACCGACATTGATCGAACAATATTCTCACATTTCACTCCTGGGCAATGAAAATAGAAACGAAACAAATAAATAATATTAACATAAATTTAATACAATTCCAATGTAAATTATTCTACGTTTTGAAACACTACAGTAGTTTTTATGAGTCTATATGGTTACTGTGTTCATTTTCTGCTAGATGGCATTAAAGCAGTGAAAACAATTTATCAATTCTGACAATGAGTCTGACAGAAAGAATTTCCCGTTCTTCGTATTATTACGATAATTTGTAGAAAGAAGTTCTAAATGTAATAATAAATAACAACAAGGTCGCCTTAAAAATGACAACCTTTCACACACAACTTTTGTATGCTTTAGGAAATAGAACGAAAGTTCTTCCCGAATTAAAAAAGGTATTCATTCGTCCCTTAATACAAAGTAAGTTTATATTTAGTTTTCTATTATAATTATAAAACATCTTGTTGTCACCTTGTTGCCAATAGAAATATATTTTATTACTTACAGTTGTTGTGAAGGCAATAAATCAAGAGTACATAGAAGAGGGAATATTGGATAGGATAAGCCAAAAATATAATGTATCAGAAGAAACAATAGATGAATATTATTCAGTCATTTTTACGATATTGAAAATTCATTTGAGCACAGTATCGCAAAATGTTAAACCTATAGAATTTAAACAAACATTGGAAGAACTAAAGTACACAATTTATTAATCATATTGTATATTTGATTTTCTTTTAAAGCGTAATAAACATATATTTAATATTATTTTTCAGATTATCTCCAGAATGCATTGATGATTTGTCGACAGTTCTGTACGGTCAAAAGCGACCAGAAATGATATCTGGTTTAATACAGAAAACAAAATTTTATCCACATTTGATATCTTGCAAGTGGCGCATAGATATTACTATTTCTTCGAGGTAATTTATATGTTGAAAAAATTACAATCAATAATACGAACAATATTTCTAATACAAATCTGTATTTACCTATTGTTTTATACATTTACAGTATACTGAATAGAGTCTTGGAACCACGTATTATAATGGAATGGACATTTAACACAGGAAGCCGTCAAATATTTGAATTATCCTTGTCAAAGTTTCATCAGTTAAGGCATGCCATAGCAACTATACTTGTAGAAATGCAAAAAATTGAACAACAATGTGCCTCCAAAAATATTATATCTAGCTGATGATGATATGTATATTTGATAGAAATTTATAATTTTTCTATTCCAATCTTGTGCAAATATTGTATCAGAAATGGCCAAATAAAGAAATACAGAATATCCATTTCATTGATGAAACGATAAAATAATAATGTAAATAAGTAATAAAACTATGTGAATTCTTGATATATATGTTTCCATTTTAATTTTAGTAATTGATATCTATCAGAGAGGAAAATTCCTTAATATCTTGAAAACCTTTAGTATAATTACCAAGTATAATATAAAATGTGAAACGTAGCGGCACTACATGTATACACCGTGATTACGTACTGCGAATCGTGTATGCGTGCGTAGGTGGTCTGTTTTGCGTTTAAAGGGCACAGTCTTTCGTGAAAATGTCATCATTGTTAAAGAATTGTTGGAAGCTCACAAGAAACCTGCCCATCGCAACGCCAAAATGTAAATAAGTTTATTTAATAATTTGTTAACCTTTGACTTGATTTTATTATGCAATAATTGTAAACGAAACTAATAGGTTATCCAGCATTTCTTCCTTCGATGAGGATGAATACTACCGAAACTGAAAAAACAGAAGCACGTCGTACGTAATATTGTTTAACGTGTACTTAATTATCGTTTAATATCATTGTCAAGCAAGTGTACGTGGGATATATTTTATAACCTTTTTGCATTTCATTGTAATGGATTGTTAATGTTAATATATTTACACGAATTGATCGTCCTTTCAACAGCGACAATACGCAAAAATACTGCCGATTTGGAGGCATTAAAGGATATGGGTTTATACATTTCTGCATGTTTACCAAAATATGTGCAAAATGTTCAAATAACTAGTGGTGACGAATTGGAAGTAATGGTTAGCCCGAATGGACTTACACTAACTCTGGAATTTCTAAAGGAACATCATAATACACAATTTGCTTCGTTGTCAGATCTCACAGCGTTAGATGTCCCTTCTCGCAAATATAGGTTCGAGGTAAGTGTATGCTATAATTAATATTATAATATTTCATATAATAAATAATTCTATTTTCATTCCCAGCTCGTCTACAACCTTCTGTCCCTAACTTTTAACACGCGAATTAGGGTAAAGACATATACAGATGAATTGACTCCTGTGCCATCAGTGGAACACGTTTATGATGCTGCAAATTGGTACGAAAGAGAAGTGTGGGATATGTATGGTGTGGTCTTTCAAGATCATTCAGATCTCCGTAGAATTCTTACAGATTATGGCTTTGAAGGCCATCCATTGAGGAAAGATTTTCCTCTGAGCGGTTTTGTCGAGGTAATTGTGGGAAAAAATTCTAAATACTAATGTCTTTCATTCCTAGACATATTTGATGAATAGAAAATAATTCGAAAAATTTCAACATTTAGGTACGCTACGACGATGAACTGCAAAGAGTCGTATGTGAACCATTAGAATTGACACAAGAATTCCGTAAATTTGAATTATCTGCTCCATGGGAGCAATTTCCTAGCTTCCGAGAAGCTGCACCCTCTGACAAAAATAAAGAGGCAGGTTCTACAGAGAAGAAATAAATTAAGTCATCCTTGTATATAATTGCACCGAAAAGGGATACGTGCTAGTTTTTATATTACTATTTATTTAGTGATGTTAGGAAGTGATAATACTATTATTCATCCCTTTCAATAAAACTGATATAAAATATGAAAAAAACGGAGTCTTTGTAATTTCTTCAATGATCCTAGTAGAGCTAGTCCGTTTATTTTCTGTAAAATATTTCGAATGAAATATTCTCCTTTTGTATTATTTATTTTACATATTGTATAATATTATAAACGTAATTCATTAATTACAAAGTGCTTATATTCTAATTTTAAGGCATATTTTTCGGTGAATTGTAAACAAATCGAATCGTTAACTAAATTGACTGACCCTATTTTTAATGTTTACATGTATGTATATAACAATAGGAATTACAGCATTACTTATTCCTATTCTTACGAGCAATATACAAGTACTCAACCTTCGTTTTTTACAGTCATACTTTAAGAACATTTTATGTGCACTAAGTTACGTTATTGCATCTTTAATTATTTTTTTTAGTTAATTGCAATAGCGCCAGCAACTAGTGCGTCTTGTAAACTAAGTACTTAATTAATAATCGTGTGTATTTTCATTAGTACCAACAAGAACTTACTTCCAAAGAATAAGTTTTCTTTTTCAATTGTAAGGCAAGATACATACTTCCAATTTATGAGAAAGGAGAAACTTCTGTGTTCCTTAAAAATATATCTTCTGAAAATTGATCCTTATCGATCCATTTGAACATGTGCGCTTGGATCGTATGTAACGTCATCACAGTGCTGGTGGTATATACAGGCGTAGCATTCATTCTAACATCACAGTATTTCATAATTATTTTCTCGTTATCGTATTGTGTATATATATATATATATATCTCGCGATACACGCTAGAACAAATTTTACAATGATCATATAATTAAGCTCTTGTCCATCGTGAAATACTCTATTCCTGCAAGTACATATATATACATATATATATGTGTGTGTGTGTATGTGCGTATATATATATATGCACTACAACTTTTCCACTGGACTTTGTTTCTCCGCTGTATCTTGTCGCTTCCTAATGAACGGAATGAAGCCCCACAAAGATGCTCCAACGACTAAAATGATTCCTAAGATACTGAAGATCGGCCCATAACTACCGATTTGCTCGAACACGATACCGCAAATGGGCGGGCCAACCAGCTGTATAATTCCGTTCACGAACAACGAGATACCATAAGAGGAAGTGAGCTTCTCGGTCCCTAACATATCAGCCATTATCACCGCGGTGATACCGACATAAATACCGGACGCTAAACCGAACACACCGCAATAAACTGACAATGAGGTGTAAGTGGTAGCTATCGGCAGAATTGCCAACGAGATTCCAGAAATGAACAATCCACCGACGAAGTACCAGTGCTTTGGCATAATCGAGACATCGGAGAGAGCGGAACCCCCGATACGTCCTATCAAGTCTAGAACGGAAACGATAGACAGAAGAAGGGAAGACATGTTCTTATCGAAGCCTAACGAGATCGCGTACGCCGGCAGCAGGATAATGAAATTAGTATAACTGACAGCGTTCGTGGAGTTTGAGATCAAAATCACTAGATAAATAGGATCTTTTAATAAACTAAAGTCGAAGAATCGGTTCTTGTTGTCGTCGTTCTCTTCTTCCTCCTTCTTATTCCTTTCTTCGGTGCCCTTTCTTGCGAAAGTGCTTGATATCGCGTTCAAAGTTAACGTCGACGCTCTTTCCGGATGTAAAGCGGATAGTGTGCTTCCATGATACGGCGTACTAATATAATTGAAGGACGATGTGCTTGGCGATTGAAACGGCGATTTCTGACGTCTCGTTAACCTACCAGAATCTCCCGTACGTTCCGGAACCGCGTGCAGTGCCGGCGTACTGTGCATCTGGCCGCTTATCTCTCGTCCCGTGGGCATACTAATTTTCCTCGTTCGACCTTGAACCGGCGTGTTCTTGTAATATTCTAGCGCGACACTGGATGCACTCTTTGGTACCATAGGCGCAGGCTTCTCGTTTGTATCCGAAGCAGAAGTAATATGATTCGATTGCTTCTCGTCTTCGGGACTAGCTATCGCGATCGAGGCAGCCTCCAGGTCAGGGTTTTTCGTCTTGTTCGACGACGATGCTGGCACCATGTGCTTTTCCACCGGTTCGTACAAAAGGGCACTCGCCCATACATTCAAAGTGACAGCACCCATTATTAATACTGCACCTCTGGAAAAAAGCAAAACGAAATTTAGCGTTCGTTGATCGGTTCATCGACAGGATTACTTTAGCTTACAATATCGTCATCGGGATATTCCATAGCTGTCAAGAGAAAAGTATTGTTAAATTAAAAATATAAATTCTTATAAAATATGTATGATTTCTTTTTATAATAATTAATCGATAAAAATTTGTAATTATAATTATTTAACTTAATGTACAACAGCGTCCATTAATTATGCAAAGATACAATCACGTTCGATTGATGTTCACCCACGACTATAATCGTGGAATGGAACAGGAACATTTCGAAATATATTGCGATCGCTTAAATAACAAAAAAAAGGGTTTCTTTCTTTAAGTTATGACTAATAATGTCATAAAATAAAAATAATTCAAAGTATTATAGATATAAGCGTTCATGAAAACGCTATATTATTTATATTCTCCGCACATACGTTTTGTATACATAATTATTCTTGTTAATACTAAAATACTATATTCTTTATAATATGTAAGATGTACAAAAAATATATGTATACAGTTCGTTAATACTGTTAAAACATTCCGCGTATTACAATATGTGTTCTCCAATTTCCTAACATTCTGACCGAATCTTTGTCAATGCTGAATTTCATACGCATTCGTTATTCTAAAATAAGTAAAACTTATTTTAGCCACATTTAATCGTTACGCAGGTATATCTATCACAGTCTGCGCCATCGGGCTCTTTTTAAATGGGGGCAGATTATGACATACGCGGTTTGTGCGTCAATCTGAAACTACTATTTTTTCTATGAGTTAGACAAAATTAGAAAAAAATTAGAAAAAAATTAGAAAAAATTAGAAGTAAAAAAAATTGAACTAGTATGAACCAAAAAAATCGAGTCCTCGAGAGAAATAAATCTTTGAACTTTGAAACAACGACACATCTGCGGTAACTGATGTTCGTTCATTTTGAAACCAATGGAGAGAAGAAAGAAGAAGAGAGATAAGTGACGGAAAAAAGGAGCCTATCAAACACGAAACATGTAGCATCCCTATCCCGCGTTCAAAATAGATCCGGATGGGTGTTATATTTTTAGCATTGTGCGTTTCAGATCGAGTACAATATTCTATGGCACGATAGAAGTTCATCTTCATCTTGCATTTTCTCCCTGTCTTCATCCGTGGAATCACATTTTTCTCTGTAACAAAAGAAAAAATAAAAGGGACGCTTAGACCAAGCGGAAACGCTCTTGCTTATTATCTATCGGTGTAGCAATAAATATAATACTATGTATAAGAAAATATAGAAAAAGGTGTGTTTACGTTTTCAGACTCGTTACGAATAACGATATCCCACATTTGCATTCAGCAGATAGATTAGAATTTTGTTTCGATACGCGCGTTAAATCACGGTTATTCGATTAAGTGATTTTTCGACACGGCGCGTACTGCTTCATGTCGCTGCAAAGGAAAATTTTGAGAAAATAAAAAGTGCTGGTAAAAACAGGAAGAAAAAAAAAATGATGAAAATCAACACGGAGTGCATGTTGAGATTATTGACTTACATTCGATACAGTAACTTATTAACAAATTTACACTTCGACTTGTTAATATCGCGTTGCTGATAAAGGGAAATAACTTGTGCTCACAATAATATTGCGTACTGATACAAAAAATAAGAACAAAATAAAATTTCATTGCATTTTGCGTTCACGAAATTAAAGGCCAATACACATTGGCAAAGAAGAAAAACAAATTCATAAAAATACTTTCCTTCTGTTTCTATTTGGATTAAAAACAAATTAATTCAGTACGCTTATCACAATTGCGAAATTAATCAATGCGACGTGGATAAAAGAGGAAATTATCTTAATTCCATTTTTGCGTTTACGACACATTAGCTCCAGACACGTGAGTATCACGCACACTTAAAATGTGCAAGTACTTTCAACGTCAAACCGCGCGTTTCCGTGTTCCTCGAGACGGCCGTGATTATTAAGTATGCACACATAACAAAAGAGTTGCACATGCAATTATATTCCGACCTGCGTCACTGTTCAATGGATATATCATCCTTAACGCTGCTATATTATAGCGAAACAAGTTGCTCGTTTGAAAAAGTTTTTAAAAAGTAATTATCTTCTCCTATTCGTATGGATATATGTATACTTCGAGAAAATTAATTACAATTTATTACTTCGATGTTAATATTTAGTTACTCAAGAATGAAGCAAAGGCTATGTATGTATAACGTTTAACAAGGATTTCGTTTTTTATCATGGTGTAAAATACTGGCCCAAATATGTATCGTTCCTTTTCATCGTTGACTTTAGTAGAATTGTATCTGATATCAAATTAAGCAGTAAAATATATTACACGTGATAACTGTTGTTACAGTAAAAATCATAGTATTATCTGTTGATCTTCAAAATATATGGACATTGAGTAAGAAAAAACGTATATAAACGGAATATATGATTCTTACCTAAACCAAGTCAGATGAGTCAAGTGCCATTTTCACAAGCAGACCTCGGGATTAGTACATACATAGAATATTTCTGCTTTTGTTAAATTAAACAACGTTAACTGGTCACGACCCTAGCGATTCTTGATAGCAAACTACTATTTCCTTACACGTGTATATGTATATACATTACCGTACATATGTTAAATAGTTAATATTCGCTATCTTTAATGACAACACGTTTGATAGAATGACTATAAAACAGCTATAGAAGCTATAAATTATGCAGAGATATACAATAGCGTTGTGTACACAAATGCACGCGCGTGGTGACTCCTAACATCTCGTGATAGACTATACACATGCATGATCAACCATTGTCACATTTAATTATTTGTAATAATGTATAAATACTCACCGAAAGTAATCTTCACAAATTATATACGTACATTCTACGACAATAAGCACTTTATTTACAGATCTTCATGAGAACGAGAAGATGCCACGTGATGATACACAAACGTTTCGTAATTTTGTTTCTTTTTTAATGTAATTTTTATGGCACACTTTGTGTCACAAATTGTGTAAAAAATATGGACAAATTAAACTCACGAATCACAGATATGTTAATAAATTTTGTCAAGATTTAAATAAACTTCCTATAAGCATATCTTAATTAAAAATGGAAAAGAAAATATATATAAATATATTTTAAAAATTATGAATAAATTAATCAATCATTCATATAAATTAAATATTATGAAACAAATGCTTTACTGAAACGGAAAAACAAAATATTCAATTTCACTGCAAGTTGTTCTTGGGTATGCAATTTTTCTTTAACAATCTTAAATAGAATTCTTATCAGGATAGTGAAGTCATACCTGTTGCCATTAGTAAAGTGTAATAAAAAAAAAGAAGACATACCTGTAACCATATTCTCGTAGAAGAACTCCTAGGATGGGTGGAAGAAATATTGAACCCAATGCGCTGCCAGATATACATAGTCCATTCGCCAATCCACGTAGCCTCACAAAGTATGAAGTTACTATATACACAGTCGGCGGGAAAGCCAAACCAGCTCCCGTTCCTACCAGAACACCATAACTAAAAGCAATGCAAATAATAATAATGTGTGCATTTCAAATAACTATATTTACAGAATACTTATCAATTTGCAGTGTAATTACCTGACACATAAGAAGGGCACAGAGTTTGCGAAATAACTTAGCATCATTCCAGCAGCGGCAAATGTCCCTCCTAACAATGTTACCGTTCTATAGGAATATTTGACTGACAGTATACTGGACAGGGGCCCTGTAACAACAATTATAATCAATATACTCGTAATTTGGATGTTTAATGAAGCAATCGATAACAGGTTTATTTCAAGCCATGATGTTATACGTGAAAGAAATGTTTTACCAAGGGAACTGTAGAGAAAATAACATAATGCTGGTATCCAAGCTGCCGCTGCAGGCGATGCATCAAAAACTTCAAGAAATTCAACGAACAATACGCCAAAAGATTTTACTGTTCCTGGGATGAGGAAGTTCACCATAACAGATGCTAAAAGTACAAGCCAACCCCATCCCCCATCTGGAGGCACTAAATTCTCTTCGACTGTTTCATTTTTAACTAGAAGAAGGAAAAATTATTAGCGAAATTGTTTTAAATTAATTAATGAAAATCTGCTCATATGATCATGACTTTACTGATCATTTTCAGATACTTTAAAATAAAAATATGCAAATTAAAATGAGAATTAGTCATTCTTATCTTCCATATTTAATTGTACTTCAAAGATAAAAAAAGGGAGACCGAAAACCGTAGTAAATTCGTAACAATTGTAAGTCAGAAAACTTTCTATTACTATCGCAAGAAATAGCATACTCTTTTTTCTTCCGACACAATATTTCGTGTCTTGAAAACAGCGTGACAGTAGCAACGTCCAATGTATTCATATACATACTTTTGTTAGAACTTTTCGAAAGAGTTGTAAGTTTTCATAGTCGTCGTCGAACATATTTTTAACCACCGACGGAAAGAAGAATACACAAAAAAACGTTACCGAAAATTATCACTGGTCCGCCACTACGTTTCCTCTAATTTTTACTCGATAATTAAAACACGGACGGCCAGTAAACGTGCATTGATCCTTCTCATCAGAAACCAAAAAAGAAGCAGAAAAAAAGACAAGAAAATAACTGGAAATGGATGAACAGTGTGAACGACTTACCTTCCTTATTGGTCCCGTTGAAGTTACTTTTTTTTTCCGTTTCTGTGTGTTGCGACACGAGCGTGTAACTCCCCTTCCTGTTTTTATTTGCACCGAATTTGATGTTGATTCCATTGTCTTGATCTTGGACTCGTTGCATTGTCATCGACCTTTTCTTTCACGTTCACAGTGGCGCGCGCGCGTACACACGCGTGTACATATATCTATACGCAATTAATGCAAAGGAAAAACGAGAAACCAATCCGTCGGTACCGCTCATATACAAAGGAAGGAAATCTAACGCAGAACCGTCGCGCCGTTTGCGTATCGCCGTCGGCACTGATCTAATTGAAACGTAGAGAAAACAACAACCGAGCAAAGTGAAAGAAAAAAGAACACGCGAATGCACAAGGCCGATAGTGCACCGAATTACAACACGAAATAGATAAAATATATATGTATATATATGTATATATAGATATATGTAGTGATCCTACAGATGCACCAATATCAATGTTCACAAACTGCAGAATCAGCAGTCGTGTCTTCCTCTCCGTTTGCCTCGGACTTCATCAAATTCGATCTAATAGCAGGGGTGGTATCGGTGGTCACACCTAAGCTATAACTTTTTCTAAAGTTTCTCTGGTGAAATGTATCCCGTGGACCGGTCATAGACCTTGATCGTGCGAAAGATTTCCTTCGAAAAAGGGGAAACAATCCACGGTGCAATTGTGCCGACGCCACTACTAACAGCAACCCGCAATGCGCCGTCGATATTGCAAGCAATTTCACTGGAGTTACACCTCCGCCCCTGCCTCTTACTTTTGATACACCGTCAAATCGCATAGAGCACGTAGTAAACAATCGCATGTATACGAGGAATTCTTAAACACGGTTCACTGTCATATTCTGAACGAAGAGGAACCGTTTCGGGTGATTTTTTGCAGCACCCACGTACATATATCCGTGCACAACAGTACGTATACCAAAACAACTCGTTCGTCGCGGAACGACTGATCAGCTGTGTATCACGCAGGGCCGTTTACCACTACTTCATCCTGTCTCCCACCATGTCCTCCCGTCCTCCCGTCCTCCCGTCCTCCCGTTTCAAGTCTTTCCACCGCACCGGTGTGTTCCGTCAATTTCTCTCCCACTCCTGTTTAAAATGCTATACGACGATATGTAGTATCGTCCCTGTCTTCCTTTCCTATCCAGTGCCCCTCCTCTTGTTCTATTATACATACCTTCTACAGGTCGTATAGAGCATGACAAGAAAGTGGACGAACCGATGGAAATAAGAGAATGGAAAATTTACAATCGGCGAGTAATAGAGAACTGGCCGAGTGGTGCGTCACGAGGGTCCAAAACGTAGGATCTTGTCCTCCCGTCTTTGACGTATATAGTATATACACAAGTACGAATTTATTGTTTGCCGTGTGTCCCACTTTGAGGAATAGAGAAATCGAGGTAGGAAAAACAAGCCCTGAGTACGAGATAAGGCTCGTGCCCGATATTAGTTACGTCGATCGTGAAGAATTGTTTGTTATCGGACCGCACGTGAGATCCGTGTTTTTGCTTATCGTGAAAAGGTAAATTTTCAAAACTGCTCATCGAGGCAAGTTTACTCACCTCTTGAAAAACCATTATATTCCCGGGTCCATTTTCAAGGATTTTCGGGGAACTAATTTTGGAGGGGTCACGTTGTCTTTGGAACGTCTCATACAAATTATTGTTTCGTCATATTTTAAAATTAGCATTCCGTTATGGAAATTAGTGTAGTACAGTCTATATGTAATTAGACTCGACCGTTGAATAAATATGTAAAATATAATGCACGTCTTAAAATAAAAATTGTAGATACTGTAATATTATACAATATTTGTATAGTGTTATTGTATAGTATTATTTTAATTGTAATATTTATGTTATGCAACGTGGAATAAATATTTCTCTGCTTGGTCTGAGTAAACGCATTTCGCGCGGCGTCACCACTGAGTTACGTACGTAGAATAGCAAGATTCTATCGTTTCAGTCGTATCACAAATTGCTGGGATTGTGTGTTTGTCAGTGGAGCTATTGTGCCTACATTTGACGATGACTGTTCGGGGAATTAGAACGAAATGCATACATATCTGTGATAGCTACGCAACGCAATCCACCCACGGTGCACTAGTCATACAGTTCTTTGAAAAATGACAATACCGATTACTTTCTTCTTACTATCGTTTTTAAGGTATTATTTTGCCTAACATATGGTTCGTATCTTCTCTGTATGTTTGTTTACTTCAATAGGATTTCGTTGGGCGTGATTCAACTTTTATGAGGATTAAGTTAGAATTAAACAAATTAAATGTATACTATGCTCCAAAAATAATATTCGCCAAATAAATCGTTGCCTCGCATGTGCTCGGAGAAATTTTGTTTTTTTCAATCGAACCGGATGCTCTACTTTTTTTGTTGAGTGCACCGAGTAACGCACTTCATTTTTATCTTACGGTTATATAGAACATATGCGTAACGGTACATACATATTGATACATTCGTATTCCACATAACAAATCCGCCCTGAATCTATAGAATTTCGATAAGCGTGTTTGAAATAATTCCAATATGTACTTGAACATACACGCTATGCATCTTATTATGCAATTCCATCATATATAGCTATTCGATATCTCAATACGAACGAATGCAACGAAAATCATGGGTAGAGATTATAAGCCCGTGAGTTGGAAAAATTGCGAAAGGAACAACGGGCATCAGTCTATCTTAAACAGATAAGACAGCAACTTCTTGATCCAAGATATCAGGATCATAGACGGTCATGAAAATTTATAGACAATGTAAATTGCGAATTAACGAACTAATTGCTCCCCTTTGTAAACTAACTTGAAACGCACAATTGACAGCAGTAACTACACATGAGTCAGTCTATATTCGTTCTTATTAAGCATCAATTGGTGTTGCGATGACAGTAATAAGAGGGATACACGTTTTACTGATCCGGCTGGTCATCTCGAATTCATATGCGTTGCACCCAAGAGTGTACACATCGTGCTGATTCTTAGAAATCGTACATCGAGTATGTATGTATGTATGTATGTATGTGATGCCGCGATGCGGGGGATAAAGGAGATACAGAAATGCAAGTAAATATTTGGACGGGTATTACGGCTATAAGGAAATTACAAAACCCTCAAGTTGTAACATTTCCCCCGACTATAATCCGATCACGTATACTATAAGAATCAACGGTGATACATACTTTTGTAGGAACATCAAAGGGCAGATTCCACAGGATGCACTGAGTCATTGCGTTACATTTTAATTAACGACTTTATTTGTACGAAAATATTAATATTTCATATTCTAAACTCTCTGTCGCGTTATATCATATTTTTGTATATGTATAAAAAAAAATTATATTTACAATGATTTGTACAGAGCCTCCGAAGCAATAATGTTTATCACTTAAAAAGTATTCCACCCTGCCCCTTCCTCACACAGCGCGCTCGACAATCTTTTGATTACGGTATTACATCGTCGTTGATGGCGTAATGGGTTCGCGTAAAAACAAGTACAAATAGAAATGTTTCTGTCAACAGTTTAAATTGCTATTGAAATACATCATTTAAGGCGAGCAATCGCGTCAACAAAAATATTTGCTGCTATAATAGAGTTCCCTAAATTCTAGATTTAATCTCGTTCTTGGTCGAATCAATTAGATCAGTACTAGGAAACTTTTCAAAATTGAAAGTTGATTGATGTGAAAACAAGACACAAGGAAATAAAAAAACGATTCGGTGAAATCAGAAACAATGATCGGATTGGTTAAGAATAACATTGATCTATAAATAGATGCTTTTACTATAGCTATCATTTAGTTGAATATATTATTTATTTCTTCTGAAAAAAAACATATAACTTGCGAAATTGCTTCTATATGTATAAAGTGTTAGGATACAGTACACTTCTTCATTGCAATCATAGCTCATAATTTATGAGAAACAAAGTGGTCAGCAATCAAAATCTACTACTGCCAAAGATAATGTATTATGTAATTCTAATGTTTATTACTACCATCTGTATTATGTCAGAATTATGCTTTATTTCAGGCACTATCATTGTTTTCATCCAATTTTACTTTTTGCTTTTGTTTTATGCTGTAATCTGACAAAGCAGCCTTAATTGCATCTTCAGCAAGCACTACAATATATAAAAGAATAAAGATAAATTCTGTTGTTACTTCAATGATGAACACTAATTACTTTACGTAACCAGCATCATAATAAATTTGGTGTTCAATTCATTAATCAAAACACACGCTTTACGTTTGCTTATAAACGATTCACAAAGTTTGTATTCTTGTTCTCTACAAACTTCAAACTTAAGAAATGCTGAAACAATGAATATCACTTACTTGAACAGTGGAGCTTGACGGGTGGTAAACACAATTCTTTCGCGATATCAGTATTCTTTAGCGCCAATGCTTCGTCGACCTGTAACACAAATTCCATGATTATTTACTGGTTATTTAAAATATTTATAAAGGTACAAAGGCACTTACAGTTTTTCCCTTAACCCATTCTGTGGCTAAGGAACTTGAAGCAATAGCGGAGCCACAACCAAAGGTTTTAAATTTAGCATCAATGATCTTTCCTGTTTCGTCGACTCTAATTTGAAGTTTCATTACGTCTCCGCAGGCTGGTGCTCCCACGATACCAGTGCCAACATGGTTGTCCTTTTTATCCAAGGATCCAACATTCCTTGGATTTTCATAGTGATCAATCACCTGAGACATAAATAGATAAAATACTATTATGGAAATAATGTTTGCGTAACTACTGGTCATCTGCTTTTTATATTAACATGTAATACATAACGTATGAGATAATTCATCGCAACATATATACATGTTAAATCTAAAAAGAAAAATTGTTATTCAGTCCTGGATAAACGAACATAACCTTAATATTATTAAGGAATTGAAATTAAATATTTCTTGTTAGATTCGCAAAACTTCAGTTTGTGAAGCGGAAAAATACAAAGGTCATAGATGAAGGTTAAACTTCCTGTATGTATATATTCTATTAATAGGCGGAATTGTTCGATATTGATTGGCAAAAGTAACGTAAGACATCCGTTACGAGTGGCTACGATTAAAGCCACAAATCAAAACAAAATAAATACCTACATTTGGATGATAAGATACAGCTGGCACACTTCGAGATATTAATTTTGAAGTTTTATTTAGCCCCGAAGGCAACGAGCGCAGCATAGACATTGTGATTATTTACGTGTTAACATTGATCAATCGCAACCACTTTCGTCACTTTGCACAACACTCTACTGAATAATCGATTTCATCTCGAAGTATATACAAGTTTACACGTTGGTAATGCACGTAAGTAGCTGGTAGCCCTGCTTTAACCTAAGAACAAGCGATATCAAGAAAGAATTACATATCGCATTGAAAAAAATTGACTTCCTTCAACTATAATATTGTTCTTCACGTAAAAATTTAGATTATATCATTATTTTACTACGCCAAGAATTTAGGAAATGATTATACTTCTTCTAATTTAATTGAGTGTATGCGAAATCAAATTACTTCCTATAATACATAATGCAGCGAATTTAAAATGGATGCACTAGGAATGATATTTTAAACAAAAAATTATCCGTTGAAAAACTTAAACAATATATGAACTTCAAGTATATTTCAGCTGTCATTTTTAATAAACATAAAGGATAGAATACCTAAGAAGAACGATTACAAATGTTATTATAGAGCGAAACAATTTGCAAAACTACAACGTTCTGCAACGCGCCGATGAATATTTCCGTCTGAATGAAATATAATTTCATTGCATAATGCTTCCATTTGGTAAGAAGCGTGGACGTATTATTTTTTATACGCAGTTTCTTTTAGCATCAATTATGAATGACATTTTAATTAATATTTACTTTTCTTCGATGCAATACCATCCCACTGTGAATGAATGAAAATACGATTAGAAACGAAGTAGAAATAATGGAAACGAATAATCTAAAAGTTTGCACTGGATGGCGTCAAGAATGGACATATCCAAAACGAATGGGAAAAAATGGCTATATCGATATTCAAGAAATCGTACGTGGACCATTTTCTTCGCCTAGATTATTACAAGCTCAACCATTTATTGCAGTTTCGTCTCCCCAACGAGAAATAAGAAACTTGACAAAATATTGTAATAATATACGTCGTGGTATTCCCGACACATGGAGGGAATATTTAGCCGCCAAAGGACTATGTGGTAGGACGGAAGCGTCTGCGTTGAAAACAAATTTAATACCCTGTTGCGTTAGATGCCACGCAACTGATAGGCTATGGAATGGTATGGGATTACCCTTTATACAAGGAATCCCCGACCCATGGAAAAATAGGTCTATTCAAACAAAGCCATCCGCTAAATGCTCGCGGCAACGATACAATCGCGGCAAAAACGTTCCTACGCAAGTTTCCTATATATACGACGGAGACGACGAGGCAGAAATAGAATGCAGTGCGAGGTGTCAATTTAATAAAGATCGTATTGACAATAAAAAAGATGTAACCCAAGTGGAAAGGACAGAGACAAATTTTCCATTAAACGGGCGGGAAGGACGTAAACTGTTCAGAGAAAATTGGGAGGAAATTAAAAGGAATGATCGTAAGAAGCATAAGAAGAGAGCTAGCAATGAATATAAAAACACCGCCGTTACCATTAATCGAGAGTCGATTATTAAAGAGAACGTTAGGAAACATGCTAGTAGTAACTGTGTATGTCGAAAGAGAGAAAATTTGCCCGACAATAATCGTCGCCCTGGCAAGAGCATTGTAACACCCGTACAAAAAGATATCGAAACTGTTGCAAACGAAAAAACAAACGAGGCTGTACAAGCCACTATATTATTTAAAGATAAAGCCGACCAAGTGCAGGGTTCGTCTCACAAAAAAGATATCGACGTATCCACTGTAAGTGGTCCCAAAATCCTCTGTTACAACTGTCTGTTACGGAATTGTATGATTCCAAATATTCAATATTGTACAACAAATTTCGCGAGACAAATTCACGAGGTAAACGTATCAAACGGCGTACTGTGCAAGGAATGCGAAAATCTTTATCGCAGTGGCAGACCGGAAAACCTATCTCCTAAGCCGAAATGTATGAAATATACGTCGAATACGATGAGATGCTCGAAACGTAAAAAGATATCGAAGTCTATGAAATTCAAACTATGCAATTACGTGCGGAAAGCGGGAAAACGTTTCGCGACGCGAAAATATAGTCCACGCTGTCGCATTGAAACGCAGAGCACTATCTTTACTAAGAAAGAGCTGAAACTGATGTGTTATCGTTGTAATAGTCCTTATCTAAAGATTGCGTCGATTCACGCAAATGGTATTGCCCGAAAAGGCTCTCTGTGCAACTGCAAAACGCCCCCAAATAAGTTGAAGAAGGAAAGAATTAGGGTCGGGGAACACGTTAAAAAATATTCCACCGCTGCCGGACCGAGGAATATCGCCCGATGTTCCAAGAAATCCGATTGCACGTGTGGTGAAAACAAAAGGCATGTTTCTACGTGCGACCCTGAACGATTGTCGCAACCGATATATATGAAGTGGAAAAATGGTGCGATAGAAAAAAGTCACAAAGAATTGACAGAAAAAAACGTTATTAGAGTAAAAGAAAGTGTCGAAAAAGTTAAATCTAGCGAGGAACTGCGGAAAAATGAACAAAATGAAACAAAAATGACTGCTTGGAGCGGTGCTCGAAATAAAGAATTCAATCAATCGAAGAGAAATATAGGTCAATATGGTGTGCAATTTCTTGACTGTAAAGAAAGAGGGGTAAAATGTACAAAAGAAGCCGCGGATGATTGTTGTAATAATACGGTTGCAGAATTTCCTGGTTTGAAATCTGACAAACGCCAGTCACATTCCGTATCAGATAGTGGAAACTATGCAGACGTATCAGAAAACATTCTGAATGTCGGTTTTAATGTCACGGCTCCGGATGAATTGTCAGTGACTTCAGGCACTTTTATGCAACACTTGGGCAAAAAAAATGTATTACGCCAGGAAAAGAAGCTAAAGCAATCGCGACATATTTCGCGCAATAATCGTAGATTATTCACGGAGAACGCGATGAAACAGTGTTTAAAAATGGAAAACCACGTGGAGCATAAAAGTTGAGATATTTATCTGAATAAGGCATGCAATAGTTGTTACGCGGATTGCAGAAAAGGAACGGACGACACGATGGCTGGGAAATTAATTGGCGCGTGCCATACGGCAAGAAACGAGAAGCCATTCAAGTACGAAGGAGATGGCGTGGAAAAATACGGCCATAGAAAATACGTGATACCGTTTTAAAAAGCAACTCAACGGATTTTATGATAAGATGAATAATGTACAATTGAGAAAGCCAATTATCTTCCTAGTTCGCCCACTATGAAGCGATAATCGAACAATCTGTTGTTATTCTCGTATAATTAACAGATAATGAGCAAAGGCAGAATTTCATTTAAAGCAGTTGCTTCGGCTTAATGATGAAATAAAATTATTTACCAGATAATTGTTCATACAAATTAAGGATATCGTAGAAAAATTTAATTGTAGACATATATACATGTATGGAGATTGTAGATAATGAAGCAGAGAATCTTTAAAGTAGGTATGTATTTGTACATGAAATAACATGCTGAAGATCGTGGATTATTTTGTCGATGGGGGGAATATTTTTTTCCACTTGAAATTCTTGATATCATTCCGTAGAATAGAAAAATACTTATAAATACCAGGCGAGATCAATACGAGCGATAAATAAAGTATACTGCTTTAGAGAAAAAACGAGACCTTATCTGATTGCGTGTGATTATCGAAAAATTGAAGAATTTTTCTCACAATAAACTAGAGTGAACAAAAATAATTATATAAGCATTACAGATAGCAAAAATTTAAGAAACCAGATATCAGAATACGGCACAAGATCATGGAGATATTACGAGGGCAGTCTTAAAAGTTCTCGGCTTAACAATGAAAGAATTTTTTTTTATGTGAAATATGTTTTATTTGTCAATATAATCTCCTGAAACTTGAATACATTTATTCCAACGCTTTTCCAATAATTCAATGCCATCATTAAAGTGTGATTTCGGAAGGTCTGCAAAATATCCATCCACGGCTGCAATAGCTTCGTCATTTGATGCAAAACGTTTTCCAGCTAGGAATTTTTTCAGGTTTGGAAATAGATAATAGTCAGAGGGAGCTAAATCTGGTGAGTAGGCTGGATGTTCAAGCAATTCGTACTTTAATTCGTTGAATTTTGCCATCGTCAAAATACTTGCGTAAACACGAGCATTGTCTTCATAAAAAATTATTCTTTTCTTCTTTAAAGCAGGCCTTTTCTCACGAATTTTTGCATCCAGCTGATCCAAAAGGTGACAATAATATTCAGAGTTAATTGTTTTACCTTTCTGAAGATAATCGATCAACAAAACACCTTTGTAATCCCAAAAAACTGTTGCCATAACCTTTCCTGCTGATGGAACCGTCTTTGTCTTCTTTGGTGCACTTCCACCGTCTCCAATCCATTGTTCCGACTGTTCTTCTCGCTCTGGTGTATAGTGGTGGATCCAAGTTTCATCAACAGTTATGAAACGACGCTTGAAATCCATTTTATTTTGCTTAAAACGATCCAAACACGCTTGAGAAATACGTATTCGAATGCGTTTTTGGTCAATTGTTAGCAAATGCGGTACCCATCTTGCGCAAAGCTTTTTCATATGTAATTCTTCATGCAAAATATTTCCGATTCGTTCTTTAGAGATGCCTATGGCCTCAGCTATTTCACGCACTTTCACTCGTCGATCATCTAACACCATACCATGGACTTGTTGAATGATTTGTGGTGTTGTAGCAGTTTTTGGACGACCTTCGCGGGGATCATCCTCGAGGCTTGTACGACCAGATTTAAAAAGAGCAGCCCATTTTTTCACAGTGGAAAGTGAAGGTGATGCATCCTTATACACTTTTAACAATTTCGGATGAATTTCGGTTGGTGTTAAACCATCCAAAACAAAGAATTTAATCACTGCACGATATTCAATTTTTTCCATTTAAAAAAAATCAATGACACGTCACTATTTAATAGTTGCTACTACTCAAATGAATTGACAGAGCGAAATTAAATTTTACGTGTGTTTATATAAAAGATGGAACTTTTTCACAGTTCTAACACCACCTATGTGTCGGGCCGAGAACTTTTCAGACTGCCCTCGTATTTATCATAATTCAGATTATATGACAAATTAAATCACAAGAAAGTGGAGTGCTCGTATTAAGGTGTCTTAAACATCTTAAATATCAATATCTGATTTTCATATTGAATTTCAATATTGTATCCAGTTTATAATATACCATGGCACAAAGACATGAAAAGCTCTTGAAACATTATCAAGAAATCTTCACCTAGTAATAAAGTTCAATGTCTTATTGTTAGCATAACCAATGTTAGATTAGAAATGGAAAGATTAAACATATGACTATTTCAAGGACAATGAGATAGATCTAAAATCGAAATTGGCAATAATATCTTTACAAACTAACAAACTTCGAATCTAAATTTCCATTTTAAAAAAATGCATATATATAGTTCATTAATTATTAATATATATATCTAACAAAGTAATAATTTCAATGTGATTTAGTAACATTTAATAGCTAATATTATTATTATACGGTATTAGTTCGTGTTTTTAAAATATATTTTTAATTCGCATTAAAATATAAAGCGGAGAGAAGGGAAATCCATGACTTTTTACCGTAATGTACACTATACACTAAGAAATACGTTCAATGCTCGGTCACCAATTCATTTATAAAAAAAGAAAGCAATACTTACAAAGGATTATAATTAAGAGGATTATAATTAACTTTTCTTTTTGTCATTAAGCTCACATACACATTTGTACATAGGTATAAATATTGAATATGCACATACATCTTTTCCCAATGAAAGGAAACAAATTCAGTGATTGGTTCATTCATTTAATTGACTTTTACTGCCATCTGTCAATTGGAGTGGGAATTATTTCTTATTGTGTTCCTTTTGTACATTACGGCTGTCATTACTTATTAGCATGATGTTAGAAGAAGCAAAAAATATTTAACATTACAGTGAGTGTCCTTAAAATGTACCTTCACCGATATAAAAGTTATTTTTGCGCTGTGATGTCATTATTTGACGATATGGTTTAACGATATAGTTTCTTAGTCGTATATATCAATTGTAAATAACCTTATCTTTATTAAATATTTTTTCCGTAATATGGCAAAGACTAAAACAATTAGTAAGGGTTGCCCCAAATGTGAACAGCAGGTAATTTTATATAACCGTTAATAATATCGTATGTAATGCAGAAGTATGAAATAACATTTTATCCATAATATTTTTTTTTAATCATCGCTGAGACTAGCATTAATCGATCCGTTTCTAAATGAACCCGAAAATACTTAGCACAGAGAAATTGCGACATATTTTATTCGGAAACATTTTTCCACCGACGTTATATCGCAACCTCTGAGTCATAAATTTTAATATTGTTATCGATGTATGCACATGATAATGGACTTATTTTTTTCCGACCGAAGTGCAACTTTTAAACGAATTCATAGGAGATTTAAACTTAAGGTCGTGTATAATAAATATTCTTAAATTATACAATTTTTATTAAATGTATTAATATTACACATAAACAAATTGTATAATATAGTTTCGCTTAATTTTAATCTAAATATAGTTCAGATTTTCCAGTACATCAAGTATAATATACAAATATTTGTTCATTACTCAAGTATAACACATTATATTATTCATTTCTATTGTTTGTATATTAATTTAATATATTTTGTTTATTAAGGTGCCTGTAGCTTGTAAAGCATGCCCGTGTGGGCATTCATTTTTTAACGCCAGACGTAATTCTATAAAGAGCCCACCTAGTCCAGACAATGGGGTAATGAAAACAAGAAGGACTAATCGAATCAAACGAGAAAAACCAAATTATTATGATGCTCTAGAGTACGACAAACAGTCCAAAAAGAGTGCTAAAGTAAGATATAATATTTTCTTAGAATTTATACATACCAATGAAAAATGGCTAAAGGTTTTTACAAAACCTTCTGCAATTGTATATAGATCAGAAAAGCGACAGATGCTGCTAGCGACATAGACTGCCGTCAGTTAAATAAAAAGAAGAAGCGAAAAGGGAAAGGCAAGGGGAAAAGTGGGAGCAGTAATGGAATAGGCGACGACGACGATGAAATGGAAGGGATCAATGGTTTATCCCCAGAGAAACAACTCGCGTGCTCTTTGATCCTGCAAGAATTAAATAACAAAATGAGAGTTGTAGCTTGGAAGCCGACATAATTTTTCTATATTCTATTGTATTTCTAATAATTTGAAATACTAGCATCCAGTTTTAGTCAAATATAATCATTTTATATAGATGTTGAATTGTGACGAAAATGCTATATATTCATTGCATTGGTGAAAATTGAGATAGTATTATATATAATTGTCGTGCATGAATTAATAGCATTTATATGAATTATATATAATTTTCGTTAATAGGAAAAATATATATATACGTAATAGACTGTTTTTAACTATAAAAATTATATATATATATAAATATTATATATATATTATATATATTATATTATATATATTATATAATATTATATATATATATATATATATATATATATATTGTGAGAAACAATATGTATACTTCTTTTTATATTTGTGGCCATCTTAAGAACAGTAAAGTTTCTTGATCATTGATTTACACCTATTGGATCACCTGTCGCATAGAAAACTCAAGACCATATAAGTGAAAAGAATATAACTTTTATTAAAGATCACCGTGTTTACTTTACATCTGTCTTGTATGAAAAATATGTACTTGCTACTGAGATTGTATATTTCATCGCAGGACCTGCCGCAATTCTTCATTTTCTATAAATAACCATAATACGACATGTAAATACAATGTATATAGCGTTAAACGTAATATTTAAGGCAAACTACAGTTGTGAATCGGGTTCTTTTTTTTTCTTTTTTTGGGTGTGGATCTTAACAATGTGTATATATATGTATATGTATAACAATCTTTGCCCTGTTTTTTTTTTATTCACTTTGAATGTAAACGCGTAAATGATTAACATCATTTACCAATAAAGCGAAAGACGTGCATTTATACAAATTTATGAAAGTTACCCTTACCTGCCGCGAACGAGGTATTTATGTAAACGTTTCGAGTACACTGAACCAAGCAATACATCATAGTGGAATAATTGTAGCGACAAATGTGGCGATTTATTAGGTTTCTATTACACATTCAATCACATTCGCAAAATATCTTATTCTTTTTCAGTCGTCTCTCCTTGACAGTTACTGTTCTCATTATTAACAGTCATTTTCGATGATTCCGATACTTCGTTAAAAACCAGAAGCACAGGTAGACCTCCCATGACCATGCACGTGCCCATGCACAGAAAACATACGGTGTAACTTCCGGTTACATCCCTAAGGTAACCTGAAATGATATTCGAACATCAATACTGTTGATGCCCATGATGTATTTCTTAAACAGATAAAACGATACCTCGGCAGTTACTATGCAGAATCGTGTATCTTCAACTTTATTAATTCAACTGCGCTTAAAAATCAATTCACTTCAATGTTATAATATTCAAACGATTCTATTACCTGCCAAAGGCGGAATAGAAATTGCTCCGACGCTCTGGAACATCCTAACAAGTCCGTAAGTGGAGGATATTTTATCAGTTCCATATTGGTCTGCGAGAAGGACGGGCACCAAGAGAAACCAACAACCCAGGCATAATCCGTACATGCCTACGGAACATGCCAGTACATAGAAAGAATGGGCCATTGGTATTGTCAGTACAGCTACACCGGCACCCACGACACTGTCAAAGAAATAAAAACATTTACTACCCACGTTACAAAAAACGAAGAAGAAATACAAGAACGAATTATTGAACATTCCTTTCCTGTATTTCTTTATTAACACACCTTCCGATGTATCCTTTCCGTCGATCGAACAATCCCAAATCCGAAAGCCATCCAAGTCCCAATCTCCCGCACAAGTCCAGCGCAGCAGAAATAGCTACCAAGTATCCAGCTTCTGACTTCGTGTAACCGGCCGCGTGAACGTACGCCGGAAGGTAATAAAGCATGTAAGGACTTCCGGTCGACATCAGAGTGACGGAAAAGCACATCATTAGAAACTGTGGATTTTTCAGTAACGATAAATCGATGTACTGTGCTATCCACTGCATAATTGTCTTCCTTTTCTTCGGCACTTGTGGTTCGTTCTGAGGAACTGGACATACAGCCGTGGCCGACGATTTCAGCGATCTTAACGACGATCTGGCTTTGTACACGCACGTGGAATCCGTAGATAGATCCTCCACGCTGTGCAATATGCTCGAGCTTCGTATCTTCGAGATCGGTTTCATCCGGAGACCCTCGCCCATTACGTCCTTCTCCTCGTCGCTATCGGTCAGCTCGACCGCCACCATATTATTCTGATGAAACAACTCGTTCAACAGATTATTCTTGGCGGTAGTGTCGTTGGCGAATATTAAGTCCAATTTCTGTTGCTGTTTCGCCGATTCCAATTCCTTCGCCGCGCTCTCCACCTTTTCTATTCTCCCCGCGATCTTTACGTCCTCGGGGGCGTAATTGTTCTCCAGTGGCCGATACAACGTCGCGCTCGCACAGACGTGAAGCATACAACCACCGAGAATGAGGATCGTACCGTGGAAACCGAAATTCTCCACCAGAACCTTGATTAGAAGCGGAAATACAAAGCTGCCCGCTGCTGTGCCAGACACGCATATACCGTTCGCCAGGGCCCGATGCTTGTCGAAGTACTGGGAGACGAGAATGATCCCCGGTGTCGTCGATAGACCACCACCGATACCTGCAATTGTTACAACGATTCAGTAAATAATCGCAATTCAATCGAGTAATTACTCGTTCGTACTTATACTCTTCAAGGTATAAATGTACAGTGGAACTTCAATTAACCGGGTCGTAATTATTCGTGGTTTCAATTATCCGAGATCTCCGGCTAACTATTAATGATATATTTAAGAGAAAAGTTTATCATAATTGAATTGCAAATGTTATAAAGGCGAAGTTTGGAGTCCTGCCTATCGATAATTCGGGCAAATTAATTTTTAATCACTTCACAGATCGCAATTTCTACAGCCTCTCCGGTTAATCGAGAGTATGTACTGTGTTTTCATTATGCTGCGGTATCTGCACTTTCTTACGTAACCGAATGACAGACGCTGTTAAAGAGCGGTATGTATATATCGTGCACGTATATCGACGTGATCTCGATAAGATTCAATTATATGTATATGCACAATCAATGATGCGCTATGGTACGATAGCCAGTACGAACCTGTTAGAACACCGAATGTAAAGAACAGATGTACCAAGCTCGTGGCAAAGTAACTTAACGTCAGTCCCAAAGCACAGAACAGTCCCCCGATGAAAACCACCGCGCGACAACTGTATTTCTGGCAGAGCATACTCGTTACTGGAGCTATTCATAAAAGATTTACACATTAAGTGACCTTAAGAAATGTCGAAGGAGAACATAGCAGAGAGGCGATATTTCACCAATAGTATCCTACAAGGTTCGATGAAATTTGTAAAAGAAATCCAGATGTGTACCAGAATAATTACTTACCAAGGGCGAGGCAGAGGCAAGACAAAATAGCCGGTATCCAGGAAGCGACCGTGGCGGAAGAATCCTTAAATGTTTCCATCACCTCGACGTACAACACCCCGTAAGATTTCACCAATCCAGCCACCCAGAATTGTACGAAAAATGCCCCGAAAACAATAACCCAACCGTAACCACCGTCCGACGGAACGTACGTGATGTTCCTCGCCTTTTTCGTTTCACTTCTCTTCAATTTTTTCCTCTTCGTCAAGGAACTTTTGGTCGATCGTAGTTCACGGGACTTTGCGATCAACGGCCTGGCCGTGAGGCTCGATATCGTCAGAAGATTATCGTTATCGTCGTCCTCGATCGTTTCTGGGCTCTGAAGATGGGGCGGTACGACAGGTGTTGAGTTAGCTGTCGCCTGAACGGACAAGGAAGCTGGCCTCTTTGGCGATGGTACACCGGTGCTCAGATCGAACACCGGGGCCGAATGGATCGACAATAGGGAGCCCAGCTGGTTCTGTTGATTCATATTTTCATCGATGACGGTCGTGCCAATAATCTCCTGCGACGCTGTCGCACAGGCGACAGCGTCACGTTCAACCGGATCCTGCAGGCTCCATTCTCGTGGTAACGACATATTTCTGTGGTTTCGTTCTCGTGAGGGGGACCGTAATACATTGGAGTTACGTTGCTTTTTCTTTTCTTCGTTTGCTTCGATTGGCGAACTGTCTTCTATCGCCTGCCGTGTGTCGTCTGTTGATTATTCTTTTTTCCTTTTTTTTTTTTTTTGTTGGTTTTTATAAAATTAATCTATCGTACTAACTCTCTGCCTATGCCTTGCTCTCTATGTACGTTTCGAGGTCCTTTTTTTTTTTTCTATACTCTCCCCGACGTTCCTTCGTGGATTATCAATACCGTTTGTCCAGCTTCTCACTGCCCTGTCTACGCTCTTCCGATGGTTAAAACCTTTCAATCGTGGAAGCACACACACCTTGGAGACCGGTCCACCCCTTTCGCACGCTCTCGTTATCTACCAGTCGACTTTCTTCTCACCATTTACACGTTCTCCAAGGTTCTCCTGGCTGGATCTAAGGGTGCTTGGTAAATAACCGAGAGGAAAGGGGTGCGCACGCAGAGGAGGTCGCCACCGAGTGGAAACTTACGGGATCGATATGTGGCCACAACTGACGCACTGGCATCTCGCGGTGTAGTCACCACCACGTGGCTTGGAAACAATACAGGGTCTATCGGTTTATTGTCCTGCAGGTCGACCCACTTTCCTCCACCGCCTGGCCTTTACTTAATTATAATTACGAACTGCCCTTGCAATACCTGCACCGAGGCGACCCCCGGATTCGCACGAATCGCGTGTCCCTTCTCGTTTCGCAGCCTCGACTTTCGTACGTCCTGGAAGCGATGATTATACGAAGGTCGCGAAATTATTCACTAGGGACGAATTAGTTGGACGGAGACGTCACCGAGTGTTACGATTCTTTGTGGCCCACCTTCGTCTCTATTTTGTAGGCCTTCTTTCTTGCCCACGGATCCCGGATAAACTTAATAAAGACGAACGATTGACTTAGAACAGAATGGTCTTTCCATTTCCATTCATTGGAGGATTCAGAAGGATCCAGTTCTGATGATTGGGATGTAATCTTGGTTTCGATTGATTGCTTCTAGAAAATAAACAGAAATAAAAGCATAGAAGTATACGGAGGCATTAAGTTACGTAAGAGGGTGGCGAGAAATTGATAGGCGGCTGGGCAAAACACGAAAATGCCCGAAAATCGTAACAGTAGGGGCAGAGTCTGTGCGCAGCATCCGAACGGATCAATGAATCTCCGAGTTCTGTCTCTCAGATTCACCTTTGCACTCGACGTTGCCACTGGGTCGGTTCATCGAGCAATCGGAATAAGGGCGTGAACGGTCTTTTTTTTTACAAATGAAACGTCGGTCGATTCGTATTTCTTCGAAAATCTCTTGAACAATCGGCGATCGGTATGTTGGACTTTTAATCTTCGAGAAATTATCTTCGTTTAGAGTCTGTCACAAGTGTACACGTACAATGTATAAATACAGTTGAATTGGACCTGTTTATGAGTGTCCCTGCAATGTGAACATCATTTTCAAACATTAATACGATTAATTGTTAAAGCTATTTTACCGTAGCTATTCAAAATTGTTGGGTTTTCTACCGTTCAGTATAAACTATTCTCCTCCGTGCAATTATTCTTCATGCTTTTATTGTGCAACGCTTTCAAATACCATTTTTCGTTGCAGGTCGAACTTCGTAATAATGAGATACGAAGGTGTCGCATTGTTCACTTTCCTGATTTTCCTGAACGACGAGGTGTACAATGGACTCGCCGCGAGCCCTTTCAACAATCCCACATGCTTTAACATCGGTGGCGTCTTCTCCAATAACAAAAGCAAATCGTATTTCAAAAACACGCTGAACGTAAGTAACTAACAACAAAACTTTTACCAAAACAATATTCTCCACTTTCAATTGCAACAAAGTTAGTTCATTCAATAAATTCCCATCGAATGGATCCTTTGTGGTCCACGGATCTTTAGCTCACATTTATATTCGTGGTCAATTATTCTCTATACTTCGAGATGCAGAACACTCGACCATAAAACGAGCTGCCCACGAAGAACGCTTCATTCATCGCTAATCCCACCTTTGTCCTGGTATTCCAGACTTTGAACTTCAAATCGAGATATGTTAACAAAGGAGTGACCTATGAGCACACGGTGATTGAAATGGACTCCAATCCAATTAAAACAGCTTTGAGCGTGTGCAACTCTTTGATAGCCGAAGGTGTATACGCTGTGGTGGTATCCCATCCACTCACCGGAGATCTATCGCCAGCCGCTGTTTCCTACACATGTGGATTCTATCATATACCCGTTATAGGTATATCTTCGAGGGACTCCGCGTTCTCGGATAAAGTGAGTCGATCAATAGGATCGATCGGATGGCTTTTTCCAATCTCTTTATCCAATTAATTAATATCCTCTGTAAAATAAATAAGATTCGTTTCACGTACAATTTATATATCTATATAATTGACTGCGTTTAAATTGAAGCTCGCCGACAGGTTCTGTGCAAATAAGATTTTCTGTAATGCTTGCTACGTCAGTATCACATTATCGGTATTATTACGTTACGCGTTGAATATCTGCCGGCACTTATGCACACAAAGAGTCGATGCTCGAATTCACGATTCGGCACGCTCAACAGAAAATGTTGGTTGCGGGACGAGGATGAGAAAAATCATTTAATATAATTAATATGACGTTTTCGCAGAATATCCACGTCTCGTTTCTAAGGACGGTCCCGCCGTACTCGCACCAGGCTGACGTATGGGTTGAACTATTGAAACACTTCAACTATATGAAAGTCATTTTCATCCATAGCTCGGACACCGATGGTAGAGCTTTGCTCGGACGGTTTCAGACGACTTCTCAAAACTTGGAGGATGACGTGGACATCAAGGTTCAGGTATTAGCCCGGCGAAATACTTTAATCTCAATGTCAACCATATCTACGAGGCAGAAAAATCAAACTCCTTTGAAACAGGTGGAGTCCGTGATAGAATTTGAACCCGGTTTAGAGAGCTTCACGCAACAATTGATGGACATGAAAGGTGCACAGGCCAGAGTTTGTCTTTTGTACGCCTCGTAAGTATTGCTCCATATCGGTTAACATCTCATCGCGAAGCGCAAGCCAGCGCAACACGGTTTAACACATTTGCTTTCAATCCTTTCGTTAACAGAAGAACCGACGCAAATGTGATATTTCAAGACGCGGCGGCATTAAACATGACCGGGGCAGGATACGTTTGGATCGTAACGGAGCAAGCCCTAGATGCCCGGAACGTGCCGGAAGGTCTTCTCGGCTTGAAATTAATTAACGCGGAGAAAGAGGAGGCTCACATCGAGGATAGCCTGTCAGTTCCTTTCTGATCATGCATAGACATCCACGCATGTGTTTTGCGTCTGTAGCTTCGTGTGCCTTACCGCTGAAAGAAAGAAACGACAAACGGAGAATACAGGGAACACCCGTTACCAATGCATGACAAAGACTTAGAACGATTGAATTAGATATGGTCTTTTAGAATGGGCCCCCGTATGTTCAATATTTACTACTTCTATATTTATGGATAATCTATTTACTTTCAGCACTGTCACATAATAATATGGTGTCGCGAGCAAGCTTGCCCGAACATTATTATAATCTTGGACGTAAAAATTTGAAGAAAAATCGCCGCGAAATTAACTTCACAGATAATCGAATAATATTGAATTTCTATACTCACGCGTTTCTTGATATTCACGATAGTGAAAATATTAATAGTAAATATTGATCGTCCAGGGCTGGTAAATACTTTACAGACAAAGGTATCTTTCACTTCTCTCTTGGCATACACGGATTTGAGACTTATGCGACTGCACGCAACGCCCGGGAACATGCACCCCGTTCTCACGGCAATATACAAACTGATTTCAGATCACCGGATCGCATACCCTCTTAGCACACTCTCCAATTCGTCCAATGGATATTGCATACCGTTCAGCGTAACGCTGTGCTTTTGAACGTTAGAATATGTGTGTTCCGAGTAACGTTGCTCTCTGTGCGAAAGAAACAATCCATTGGCCATTTCAGATCAACGTAGTAGTTCATGAACATTAGACGAAGCAATTTGAGAAATAACTAAAAAAAGCCTTGATATTTTTGAAGACCTAACATTTTCAATAAGAGGAATACTTATACATGTATAATGAAAAACATTTTGATATTAAAAAGAAATATTAATATTGAAAGATATTAAAATATTTTACATTTTTCGGCAATGGATATTACAGGATAGTACTCGTATCCGCTCTACGGAAGATGAACGAGACAGCGGAGATCACAGAGGCACCAAAGGATTGCGGCGATTCTGGCTCCATATGGGCAACTGGCAAGAGCCTATTCAAGTACGACTTCCCTTTACTGCGCTCTATTAGTATATTTATCGATAGAATCCGATTTAACCAGCACGATATAATAATTAGATTCATTCGCGAGCAAGTGTTATTGGACGGTACTACTGGAAAGGTAGCATTCGACGACAATGGAGATCGCATATTTGCTGAATACGACATCGTCAATATTAAGGAGAATGGCACACCGGTTTCCGTTGGGCAGTATTTCCATCCTGTTGTAAGGAATATTAAAAAAACAATAGAAATGAGCATTTTACTGTTGAAAATGAAATACATCAAAATAGTGCATTTACGTAAAAGTCGAATAAAACTTTGTCTCTCTATTATATTTAATATATATATATTTAATAACAATTAAATACCTTAGAATGGTACGAAGATGACGCTGAGCGTTAACGAGTCGGAGATAATGTGGCCTGGCCGTTTACAAACGAAGCCCGAAGGCTTCATGATTCCCACGCATTTAAAAGTGCTCACGATTGAAGAGAAGCCGTTCGTTTACGTCCGCGAGATAGTTTTTGGTGAATTTTGTCTTCCCGAGGAGATTCTGTGCCCCCATTTTAACGCTACCGACGGTGAAAGTAAGAGACCATGAATTATCCAGTACGCGTAACATATTCTCTTCATTGTTAACCAATTAAATTGAAACGTTTTCAGCAACGAGGACGTACTGCTGTAAAGGCTACTGCATGGATCTGTTAAAGGAGCTGTCGAAAACCATTAACTTCACCTACAGCTTAGCCCTATCTCCAGATGGACAATTCGGCAGCTACGTAATCAAGAACAGTTCAGGTGCGAGAAATAGAACCCACGGTAGAACACTTGTAGATGTAAGATCTCGTTTCTGTTAGGAATGCATCGTTGCCTGAAATCAATAGTTCATATTTAACCCATCAATATATATTTCTTGTTGCATACAGGGGGAAAGAAAGAATGGACAGGACTTATCGGAGAATTGGTGAACGAAAGAGCAGACATGATTGTAGCACCTCTGACGATTAATCCGGAACGTGCTGAGTTCATCGAGTTCAGCAAACCTTTTAAGTATCAGGGCATCACTATTCTTGAGAAGAAGGCACGTCCTTAAACAATTTCATTCATGATTGCAATCATTTTGCTAAATCAAAAATTATCTGTATTTATTTACGAAGCTTGTTTAGTCGATTTCGCCGTCTTATCGTGGTAATTATAACAAATAATTGATTGAATAATATTTCTTTGGGCTAGCCATCGAGATCATCAACGTTAGTGTCGTTCTTGCAACCGTTCAGCAACACTCTGTGGATCCTGGTGATGGTGTCGGTGCACGTAGTGGCTCTAGTTCTGTACCTCCTCGACCGGTTCTCGCCTTTCGGGAGGTTCAAGCTAGAAAACACTGACGGTACCGAAGAGGATGCCCTGAACTTGTCCAGCGCTGTCTGGTTCGCTTGGGGAGTTCTATTGAACAGTGGAATCGGAGAAGGTTTAATCATTTTTTTCATAATAATCAAATCAGTGAAATAGTATAAAAGAAAAGACGTAAGTGATAACAGTAAAACTCCAGGGAAAAATTGCGTTTAATAATACACGTTGACTCAGAAAGTGTACGCTGGTCAACGATCACCGACATTGAACCTTTGGGGAACATGTATATTTATAACAAGCTCGGTAGCACGCGTTTGTCAATCGTGGCGTGATTAAAACGATTAAGCGCGGACGGAAACGGGAGTTTGCGTAAAAATACTTCCGTCTCTATCAATGTTAGTTTTAGCAACGTTTTATACAATATTGCTGATCAACGTTGATTTAACAGGTACTCCACGGAGTTTTTCTGCTCGAGTATTGGGTATGGTGTGGGCAGGATTCGCGATGATCATCGTCGCCTCGTACACTGCCAACTTGGCTGCGTTCTTAGTGTTGGAACGGCCTAAAACTAAATTGACTGGCATCAACGATGCTCGAGTAAGCATGAATTAATATTGGAAAAATGATATCGCCTTTTGCATTCTTAACGCTTCCCGGCGTTTCTGTTTTCAAACGACACGCCCCTGATTATCATGCATAATGCTTCCGCGGTTTATACATATGTATATCTTGGGCCCGTTAAGGATGCGGCTGATATCGATATCAGGCAAGGCGACGAAGGTGTTACACGATCTGTAGAATCCTCTCTTGTACATGTGCAGCTTAGAAACACCATGGAGAACCTTACGTGCGCCACGGTGAAAGGCTCCGCTGTGGACATGTACTTCCGTCGACAGGTTGAATTATCGAACATGTACCGGACGATGGAAGCAAACAATTACGACACTGCCGAAGAAGCCATTAGAGATATTAAAATTGGGTAAAGTAATATGAACAAAAACAATGGAACTAAATGCGCGATAGTCATTACGGTGTGATTTCAAATATGCTTTCGCTTCGAAATTTGTGGATCCGAAAATGGTATTCTTGCAGGAAACTCATGGCTTTTATCTGGGATAGTTCCCGATTGGAATTCGAGGCTGCGCAGGATTGCGAATTGGTAACTGCCGGAGAATTATTTGGACGTTCCGGTTATGGGATCGGTTTGCAAAAGGGCTCCTTATGGGCAGATGCTGTCACCCTCGCGATCTTAGATTTCCACGAAGGTAAACCTTAGTCCCATCTAACAGAAGAGCCTATCAATTGAATAATTGTAAATTATTTTGAAAACAAAGAAATGAAACGATTGGAATAACTTTCTATAACAATAATTACCATGTATCGCCATTGATTGTTGCTCTATTAGGTGGTTTTATGGAGAGTCTCGACAATCACTGGATACTCCAAGACAACGAGCAACAGTGCGAACAACTTGAAAAAGCCCCGAACACCCTGGGCTTGAAAAATATGGCCGGAGTTTTTATAGTTGTCGGTGTCGGAATCATCGGTGGTATAGGATTAATTATTATAGAAGTGGCGTATAAGAAGCATCAGAATCGTAAGCAGAAGAAGATGGAACTAGCGAGACACGCGGCAGACAAATGGAGAGGGGCAATCGAGGTAACGACGATGTTTAACTAACGTAGATCCCCCTGTATTGGAATCGATCTTTTCTCGTTCGATGTCTTTCGTCGTCCTTTCCTCAGTATTCTATGTTTATCAGTAAATCCAAGGCAGCCAGGACGAAGTAGGAGAGCCACCCAGGGAATTCTAACAGACCTCGTAACGATACAAAAAAAGACCATCACAATTTCTGAAACAAACGCAAACACTATATAGATTAAAGCAGAAAGATCGACACGCTTTGCAAGCTATAGTAAACCAACAGAATTGTTTTAGTTAACGGCAACCAAACAGTAATAACTGCGCTTTCGATCAAAAATTACTGTAAAATACGATGAAATACGAAGCAATGATCATCGTGCTTTACATTAAAATTAGCTTCTTTTATACAGCATCAATTGTTTTACGAACTTGGCTTTTTTTCCTACAGATAATAATACGCTTTCAGATACCTCTAACCCTTTCACCCTTATATGCGTGATCATGCGTTCTAAAACACGTTGCCGCTACGAAAAGGTTAAGCAATCATTAGAAAGCGCAATACATATCATATATCATTTTATACATAGCCGCGTTTCGATACAGTTATTCATATATTGTATTGTAAATTCAATAGCATTAGTATGAAAGCAAGAGTATGAATGCAAATATTGTTTCGAGACATTATTAACAAGGCGGCACATGTTTCTTAATTAATTCATGGAAATTATATTTATAAAATGCAGAAACGGAAGACGCTGCGTGCATCGATCGCCGCTCAACGAAGAATTCAAAGCAACGGCCTAAATGATCCAACAACCGTCAGTTTAGCGGTTGATACAGTGGCCAGGTCGAACGTGGCCCCACGAAGTCCTGGACGAGCATGGCCGGGTGACAGTGATATTCGTCAACGACCAATTCCTAGATCAGATGATATCAGATTATCGCCAGCCGCTTACACTGCGAACGTTTCACACCTCATAGTTTAATAAAGATTGATTCTTATCGATTACACTTGTACAATCGTGAAATATCAAAATGTTGTGTCTTTTCTTGGAGAAACTTTGTTAGATATGGCGTATGTGATAGCTGTGTCGACTGGTTTGTTTTGTACAATAAAAAATTGTTCCTTTAAACCGTTCTCCTATTTGACGTTTTCTCGGTGCTCCTCTTTCGGTTAGTCGGAATGTATGATTTAGTTTGAACGATGCTTTTTTTTCGATTTGTTATATAAGTTGCTATCTATGGATAGTAATAAGATATAATGGAAATAATATAATTTGTAACGTTACGAGAACCGGGCGGCCCTATCCACCATCTACTTACAAAAATGATTATTTACAAATCAAACGCTACTTCCTTCTTATGTATACATATCTGCAGCGCGCTCGGTATGCAAACGTTGTGCACAATAACAATGGAAGGAAGTATTAAAATAAATGATTTTAACGAACACTGAAAATAAAAATTCTGTTGAACTTAAATCAATTAAAAAATCAAGATTATAATACACCTTAGCTTATGCATAGTTAGTGTAAGGAAATAGGATGTATTAAAATAATTAACTCAACTTAACTTAAACTAAAGAACAAAGATTATCCTACCTATTGAATCTTAACTTTGACTTAATGTTATGTAACATCTTATTTAATAGCATCCTACCTAACTAAAAATCAATCTTAACTTGAAACATCCTGCCTGACTAAAACGGTAATTTAATTTGGAAGTTGCCTGCCTGCCATGATGAATCTGGATGTTCATTCATCTCACCATCTCACGTGGTCGAATCACGACCAAATACAATCGTAAAACTTGCGATTATGGAAAATCGTAAAACTTGCGATTATGGAAAATCGTAAAACTTGCGATTATGGAAAATCGTAAAGATTACAATTAAAATTGTAATCGATCTTCGCCTACACGTGCAGCCTTGAGCATAATGTAACACGCTTCGTTTCGGGGCCTAAATCGCGCAAAGCATTCACACAAACACAATTCATTCCACGGTTCTCAATCAAACACTCGGGTGCAAGGGCCTACACTAGGGAGACGTCCCGGGACGCCTCCGACACCCGAGCTTGGCATACAATCATTCACCCTCTAAGGGTACGTACCAATTCCTGAAATCGTCTGACAAAGGCTAGCGACCATTGCGTAAATGTGCGTAAACGTATATGCTGGTGCATTACTTTCGTGTAAAATATTGATTGTTAAAATATATTGTACATTCTCTTTCAACCAAGTATACTTGGTTCGTATTCGTTCTCATATTGTCATAATTCGTTATGGTATTCAAGCTATATTTCCAAATGTAAAAGATATTGTTGTTCGTGCAATCACAGTAACAGTATTGGAATGAATACGTTTATAATTTGTTATAAAATTCCTGTCATCCAGAAGATGATTTAACAATATGGCGCGGCTTCACTATGCTCCTGCGCAAACCCGTTCGAAAGTGCCCCCATTCGCGCCATTTCTGATTTAAGACAAGCAAAAGAGACGCCATGAAATAGAATCCAACTGAAATTAGAGATAAATGTATTAAGAATCGTCAATATTACAATAATATTGCCACAAACTGTACCATATATTGTAAGATAATGAAATTCAGAGCCGAAATACGTATACCCATACGTAAAATATGATACGTATATGCATACTCGAGTCGATTTGAAAATGTACGCCCCGCGGTGCGATTCCGCTCACTGCATAATATGTTCTTAATTGCTTGCAAAATATTCATTAATATTAACAAAGAAACCACAGATATCTTGGAAGACAGGGAAATCTAAACAATGTATATAATTTCCTGCCTTCAAGAATATATTAGACTATGTGACATACCTTAATTCCACGGACACCCTGAACACGTCTAAGCACTACGAGAAGCGTTGGGCGAAAGAGGGAGCTTTTTGAAATAGAATGCGCTGATTGGCGGACAAGTGGCCGGGTGGTAGGGGTGAGGTTCTTTCTTTAAGGCGGTTGTTTTTGAATATCCTGTCGAATTGAATATTCTTTATTAGATGCATCACAGTATGGATATTACTTAAATAGTGGGATACAAATATATTTATTAGTAACAATAAACACATCTGTGTAATAAGATGTTTGTATGTTTGTTACGTCATAGAATAAGTAAACTTTTTCTGTCAAACTAATATTTGTATTGCCTTTGGATTTCTGAGTCGGCATGGTATCACGTTGAGCCACGAAAGTCCCAGGCACTTGAAAATGATATCGATGAAAAGGTGCTTACGTATGCACGTAATGAATGCATTCTGGTAACAGGTGATCTTCATATTCTAAGATCAGGATTGGAAAATCAATATTACCATGCGTTTCTGTTGTACGCTGACGAAGATATTAAGGGATCGGAACGTCTCCAGTAGACTTTCTGTTTACATTTTTTCAAGTACAACGCAACAGCTGACAATTTCTTTCCACATTCAGAATAGAACATAAAAATTGCAAGCAGCTCCCTCTCGCCTATTGATATCACCATTTCTGTACAGGAGAAAGCTGCTGCAATACCGACCTGCCAAATCAGCGAGGTCACGTGGCGTGTCTACCCCCACAAGTGCCAAAATTAAATAGTTCATGATCAATTGAAATATTAGTACATAATTGTTTAAAAAAAATTTGTTAAACTTTTATTATTCTAAAATTCTAATTATGAACTAACCAATTTACAAAAGGTAAATACACCAATGGTAATTTCATGACATAATTTAGACTCCAGACATAACCACCAAAGCGAAATTTCAGTCGACTAAAAACTATCGACTAAGTAGTCGATAGTATGTCGTTATTAAATAGTAATTAGTCGATACTGCCCGTCAGTAGCTGTATCTATTTAATTCGTTCACAGTAATCGTACATTCCCCGATAACATTATTGAAAAAAAGTTGCAAATTGTTATGAAATATTTCACAATACAAAACAGAATGCTAATATTAATCATAATTTTATTATGCGTGACATTGCTCCAACGAGTATCCGAATTAATTTATAAGTTTCCCCTCTATCTCCATTTCCCTGTACTATGACCACGGCCGTAACACATGAGAGAACAAATTGTGTCAAGTTTCTCACCGCTGTCATTTGACAAACTTTCGTTATCCACCGTGTCGGATTTGTTTTCTTAGGGGGCTTTTTTAAGCTGTTTATTTAATTTATAGTTGATAAATATGGCAGATACGACGGTGGAAGCGACACGTCGTTTAAACGTTAAGAAACAGACCCTGGACGACGCTTATGCAGCGCCTGCAAATTTTCTCGAAATTGACGTGATTAATCCAATTACACACGGCGTCGGCAAGAAACGGTACACTGATTATGAAGTTCGCATGAGGGTATGTAATAATCACATTTTCTATTTCGCATGCATTGTCGTTTTGTTCGTTCGTTTGTTCGATTCACAAGTATACTTGTGTACGAAATACTGCGTTCTCTTTTGCCGCTTAAACGCAACGTAATAACTGCGTATTCGTGTTGAGGGGTAGATGAACCTCTCATTTATTTCTGTGCCTAAAATTTCATTAATAGATCAATATGGATATCTACTTAAATTCAACAAATTCAACAAATTCAACAATTCAACAAATTTCCTCAAATCGTTTAACAAACTGCATTGTAACTCATAATTACTTCGGTGGAATAAATTCAGCATTACGATCTATAGATACGTACAGTTACATATGTATCGCTAGTTACGTACAATAATTTATAAGAATTGTTTAAATAAATTTATTATTAACTTCATTATTAATTTTAATACATTTACAAGAAAAAGAACAATGATAATTGTGATAATTATGGAGAAATTTTATTATGGACATTAACCAAATGTCTCATGGGCTGTGCCTGCTATCTTCCTTTCAATGATAAAAATGTGTAGATACAAAAATATGTATGCTGTTAAGGTCACTTATAGCCCTCAAATCAATTTATGAATATAAATCAATTACTAAAATTTCAAGAGTGAGAATAAAGAGAATTTAGATAGTACTTTGGGAAATTTCTGTTTAATACATTTTTATAGTATCAATTCACATTGTGCTTCTATTATTCTTTAAAATAAATTCAGCAATCAAATGTGGTTACTTATTTCAGATATGAAAAGTAATAAACCGTAACCAATTGAATATGTTTGTTTCAGACAAATCTTCCAGTTTTTAAAGTGAAAGATTCCACGGTCAGAAGAAGATACAGCGATTTTGAATGGCTGAGGACTGAATTAGAAAGAGATAGCAAGGTCAATTGATAACGTATACGTAGAAAGTAAAAATATGTTGATACTTTTTAAAACAAAGTTATTTAATCTTGCTTTTGAATGAAGAGCGATATTGATAGTTTGCAATGATTATTATTATATTTGAATTTTCATTATTTATCTGCAACAAAATTCTTTGCTGTAGATTGTAGTGCCTCCGCTACCAGGAAAGGCTTGGAAACGCCAAATGCCTTTTCGTGGAGATGATGGTATTTATGAGGAAGATTTTATTGAAGATCGAAGGAAAGGTTTAGAAGGATTTGTTAATAAGTAAGTAAAGTAAGAGCATTTGCAATTCTTTATTTTGAAGTTATTTTGAACTTTATTTTTACTGGGAAGAAGGTATTATTTATTGACTTAAATGTACGAATTTTTCATCAATATTCCAGAATAGCCGGACATCCATTAGCGCAGAATGAACGATGTTTACATATGTTTCTCCAAGAACCTGTAATAGACAAGAACTACGTACCTGGAAAAATACGTAATACATAAGCTACAATAAGACTTATTGCAAGTATAATTTTCCCCCCCACCTTCAATATGTAAAGTTAACATTTGATCATTTTAAAACATTAATTCTACAAATTTCTTAAGATCCTTCTGTATTTATGCAATATTTAATCGAGCTTTTTCACACTGTGATGTCGAACTAGAAGGGTTTTTTTCCGAAGCGTATTGTGTTTGAAACACATGGTAAAATATCCAGAAGGATCTTATTATTAAGTATTATTATCAATCACGTAAGAAGATTAATAAAATTAAAAAAAAATTTTTTTCTCTGAATAATATTGTAGTTGGTATTGACTTTTTATGGAAAATTAAAAAATTGATATTTATCACTTTCAGAAATTACAGAATCATGTTGTATACAGCAGTTCAATTAATATATAAAGTATATGAAATTTATGAATTTCCAAATATGGCTTGAAAAAATAAAATATCAAATCAAAAGTTATTTATTTACAAGTTGTTCAATAGAAAACGATAACGAGATTATTTCCTTTCTATTATTCTAGTACCATTCTTTTGTATACAGTTACTGCTACTATAATGAAATGAAATAATAAATATTTCATATTTTGCTACACCGCTCTTTTTTATTGTACAACTTGTAAGTAACTTATAAATTTATTTGCAAACAGTGCTAATACAAATAGGTGGTTAAGATAAATCGATTTAACAATGGAGGCAAATCTCTTAAGAATTGTTTAAAATTTCATATTCTCTACAAAGAGAAATTGTTATAAATCAAAAATTTACCGATCATAAATTTTTGTTTATTAATTAAAAAAAAAATATATCTATAACTAAGGCGTTTAAACTCTTCCTTGTGTTCCCTGTTTTATATGGTAACACCATGATACAGAGAAAATAATTATCGCTATCCACTGGAATCAGTAGAATCTATAAATTGTAAATTATGCTTTTTTATATTTTATTAACTTTCGTCAGAAGGAATTGTTTTGAACGTTTATAATTATCAAAGGGACTATGTACAGGGCATAGACTAAACTAAATCACAATTTTTCATTTAAGTTATAATTTGCGTTGAATGAGAACCATCAATAAATACATTTCACTAATCTAATGTGGTACATGCATTTGCGGTGCATGGTGATGCACAACCGTAACATTTACATACGGACGCAAGTATTGTACATCAAAATAAATACTGAGAAAAAAAAATATTAAGACCAACTTAAATACTATTTTAAAGCTTCGTTGTTTAAGTAGAAAAAACACATGGAAAAATGATTAAAAATGCAGCACCATTAGCTTTAAATACAATATTTTCAGCAAATTAAAAAGTTTCTGATAGTTAATACGAAAACTTATGACTTTCACTTATTTACGGTGCATTCGATTTATACAATATTTGCATACCGAACGCACATCGTACCTTTTTTTTTCTTTGTCGTATGTGTTCTGTTAAAAAGAAAATGTAATTCCACGTATTATTTAATGACGCCAAAATCTTCAAAATTGAACAAACACAATGTTAATCGTCTACGAGATACAAACTATTTCATAAGAGGTTTTTTTTCTACTTTACAGATTCAACTATGTAATAATGTGTCTACAAATACACATCCTGCTTAGTTTTAATGAATTTTTTATTTTTAAAGTATGCATCGATATATTTGCTCACGCACTCTTGTTCTGGAAAGTATAAACAAAAAAATATATTGAATAAGAAATCAAATTAGCTATGATTAAACATTTTTATGAAAGCTTTAAATAGGTACAAACCGGGAAATGTGTTCTCGATAATAAGCATATCAGCTATATGCTTTGCTACCACTTTAAAGAGTTGCCTGTCTTTAATTCGTCTCTTTTTATAGAATGGCATCAAGTGTTTCACAATCCACGGTGCTATTCTTTCTTTGCACGCGGTCAAATGCTCTTCTATACAAATCGGAGAATCGGGCATCATGTCCTCTTCATCCGATTCTCCAAATAATTCAATGAACTTCTGTTTAATTCTTCCATGTTTTCTATAATTCTTCAACGATAACTCTGTCATTTTTGCTTTCAATTTCGACACCTGATAAACACGTTCAACAAACCAAATGCTATTCATTCTACGCTTTTGTTTACCCTCCGCTGTTTCAATCTCTACCGGCAATGATTTATTAGCTTCTCTATTCTTCATCTCTTTGTAGTAACTGAAGCTGTACTTTCCCGTATTATTTGTATCTGGTGCTTTTACATTATTGCCTTTAGTAAAGTTAATTTTTTTACTGTTACTACGGTCAGTTACGTTAGCAGAGCCATTAGAATTATGTGGAAGAAGCGCACTAATTTCCTTATCCATGTTTGCTTTAGTAACACCCGAATGTTTCTCGATCAGTGTCATAAGATCGCTACTATCGTCGCTGTCGCAAAACATATCTTCCATGTGTTGCAAAAGTGAATCCTGTGAATTTTCATCGTCATTATTAATATTCGATTGATTTGCGACCTGCGTGTTAGAGTTATCCGTTACAGGGACACTAAATATATTGTCCTCCACTTTCATTGTGTCTTCGTCGAGTATCATTTTATTATCAAGCTCTTGGTCCTCAAATTCACTGGTGCATTTCTTATGCCCTGTAACACGCAAGCTAGTAGAATTTACAGTAGGCGAAGCTGTGCTATTATAAACAGTTAATTGAGAAGATATATCGTATTGTTCATTTTCATTGAGCTCCTCTTCTGTATGCAATGGTGTCTGTGCTGTAGAAAATACCTCTTCGCAATTAGACGTGATACAAACACTTTGAATATTGTCTGCCCGTTCTAACTCCGCCCACGAATTAATTGTTTGACTTCCAACGTCCACCTTAGTCGGCGGGGTTTCTAAAAATATTACCAATTTCTTATACGCTTTCTTCTCCAATGTATAGGACTTTACATCTGAAATCTATAAGTGTCTTAATTTCAACTATTAATCAATTTATTGAAATACATAACATTAATAAACAGACTTACCAATTTCAACATGTTTTCTCTATACAATGTTGCTTCTAAGGACGATCGAACAGCAAGTAACTCCAATTGATTTGCACATTTTTTTAAATCATCACAAGGTATATCCTTATTCTTTTCTTTGTAACAAAGAATGTAATTGGCTAGTAAACATTTGTGAAGATAGGAAAAGTATACAGTGCGAACCTGCAATAAAACAGATACTCGAACCAATTAAAAATAAATAGATTCATTCAGACTTTGTAGATACGTACGTGTTTCATTTATTAATTACAAATTAAATGTATTGTTAAATATTTCGAAATTATAAGGTGTATTCAAAGCTTGATATTTCGCAAAGTATATCGGGCGTTTTATATAGCGAACATACCATAGTAGTTAATCGAAGGAATTCATCGTTTGCATCGGCGGGAATCGAAAATTTGTTTGCCGAAAGGGACGGTATTGATATTGCCAGGAGATTGTTAATATCCTCCAGGCTTATGTTATCGTCGTCAGTATCTCCAAAATCGAATTCATCTCGTTCTCGCTTTAACCCGAACGGCAGAGATACGTCCATTTGTTCCATTGATGTCATTTTATTTAACAATTTACCTGTAGACAATTATTTCAAATATCTCACGTACGAGTCCCGTAAACCTTCACCGCACAACATCGTGATTAACGTTTTCGTGAATCGAGCGTCTATTTATTACTTTACAAAATAAACATACCAAGTGATACATTTTATATTAATATTACAACGAAATAATTATTTCCTTTGTAAACAAATTTAATATTAATTTCGCATGCAATACATGCAGTTTTAACCACAGAATAGCGTTTACCAGCAACTAACTTCACACATGTCTAAACGTAAAATATATGTATGGAGATGGAGTATACGTATATTATAATATAGCTCTCATTCGATTCTCGGATTTTGATAATTTTTTATTTTAAATAATTAAATACTGTTTATATATAATTCCTATAACATTAAACAATATTGAGTGTCATTTTAATTCTACCGTAAATTAATTTCGGTACGTATGTCCGTGACAATCGTCATCCAATACAAAATATATAGTAAATGAATTTAGTATTTAATGTATTTAATCGAGATTTCGGTAGCCATAAGTTAATACTTTGAATTACGTACATTGGTAAATAAACATACGCAGAGATTTCTTTGTCACAAGTTCATTTTAATACATTTAACATATCATTGTTCCTTAAATTGAAGATGGTATTAATGGTATAGAAAAATACAAAACACAAAATGGGTAACGTTATTTTAAATGTCTTGATTTATATTTGTACTTTTTCAATACCAATACTTATGAGACTGGATTTGTGTTCATATACAAATGAGTAAGATATAGGTGAGAAATGTCCCTCAATTGTCTCTAGTTTCTGGTTCTTCATCGTATGCTGCCATAATTTTTTCCATTATTTCCCAAAGTTTATCTCTCGTTAAATCTTTACAGAACACCTGAAAAAAAGAACGATCTCAATTTCCAAGTAATTTCAAACTTTCGTAAATATTAAGATTTAATAAGTATAATTACGTTAAACCAAGGCTGTTGATCGCATTCGTCCATCAATGGTACTACCACGCCATATATTTGCAATGATAAATTGATACAAGCAATTGCTATTAGATTGGGTGGATAATCAAGTACAGCCGGGGAATGATGAAAATCTTGCAAAAGTGCCATACTGGTTTTTGCAACAGGATATTTAGACCACTCCTCCTCTCCAAACCATGCTTGCAACGATCGTAAATAATGTAGCATGTACTAAAATAATATTTCATTATTCAAAGATAAACTCTACTGTTATTCCATTTAATTTCTTGCATCACTAAACTATATAATATTTACTTTGTGCGAGTGGGTCGGTGTTACTTGAAACTTTAGCATGCGCATGATTAGAAGTTCCGCTTGGACAATCGCGTCTCTCATACTCCAATATTGATCACCTAATTCTAATGGCTGCGACCCTCTATGCAATGTACTGTAAGATACATTCATTACATCCCTTATCTTCAAGTTATCGTCTTTCACTTTGCCCGCTAAGTATAAGCATGTTGCAGCAATTAGCTGAAATAGATAATACGTTTATATTAATACCAGATACTCGGGTTTTCCTATTTTCTTCCTTTTAAGAGTAACATAAAATATGATTTACATAATTGTCGTAACCTCCTGGGGCAGCTTCTTTTATAAACCTATGATATAGAGTCGCAGCTGTGGCAATGGTCAGTGGGTGAGCTTCTAGTTTTAATCCTATAATTTTTGATAAATTAGTAAGATCCTTTGTAAATCCTTTGTAACCACCAGGCAAATATAAAATGAAAGGGATTAAGAACTTGCCGCATTCGAATATGAATCGTGAAATTGTAAAACTGTCGCTGCCCTTTGTATAGTCAATTGTGATACTCTTTTGCAATGTATTTCTTTTTTCTCGTTGCATGGCTAGCACATCGATGACATCTTTCATTTTCGAACTGTAAATATATGTATGGAATATGTTACAGGTCTAAAGGCACGACACAAAGAAACCAATATTATTACGTATTGTTCAATTATATTATTAAAACCAATTTATAAGGTCCACCTGATTTACGAACAAATAAAATTAACATTGCAAATATCACTTTGAAAACTAAATACATTAACTATTTTACGATAAACAAGAATTTCGCACGACCGGCACACCGCTATTCCTTGGCAATAAAACGATTTTATATTCAGCAATTTTTATACATTTCTAAGTTACCTTAAAGTTTCAGTACTGGTTGGCTCCGTTGGATTCATTTTGACAAATATTTTAATTGAACCTTCCTACAATCGATATGATATATTTTGTTACAGGTTACAACAATATTTATTTATCGTACACTGCGTGCCAGTGTTGCCAGTTAAACTGGATTATACCTAGAGATCGAAACTACCAACTTTAAAGTAACTAACTATATTGGGCAAAAATTTCTAGGACTGTTGACAGATTATATTTGTTCACGATGTAGGAAATGCATAACATTACGTATGCATTATGTTTAAAGATTCGTGTAATACATTTTTGGAAGTCCAATATGTGTAAATATAGTTAATACCAGAACGATTTATCTAAAGATGATACGTAAAAAATAGCAGACTCATCATTTCACGTCCGATCTAATTATAGTGTTCTTACTTGTTGCAAAAATGCCTCTGAAAGGTGTCAAAATTTTAGAATTCGCTGGACTTGCACCTGGCCCTTTTTGTGGAATGATATTAGCCGAGTTTGGCGCATCTGTGATAAAAATAGACAAGGTACAATTGAAAAAATGCCCATTCTCTTGTTTCGACCTGCGAAATTCGAACCAATACAGTTATTTGATCACTTACTTGTTCATTAATTAATAGTAGAATTAAGCAGTTTAATTCGTGCAACATTTAAATTTTACAAGACATCGTCCCACGGTACCGTCGACTCACTTGGACATGGGAAACGATCGATCGCAATAAACTTAAAAACACAGGAGGGTACAGATATAGTAAAGGAATTAAGCAAACACAGTGATGTAGTAATAGAACCATTTAGGCCTGGTGTGTATTTCAATCATAATTGGTTGTACAATTGTTACATTATAACATAAGAAATAATTTCGGAAACAATGTAATACAATTAATATAGTATGTATGCTACAGGAGTAATGGAAAGAATGAAGCTGGGTCCAGAAGATCTTATGAGGATAAATCAGAAATTAATATATGCTAGATTAACAGGATTTGGCCAGAGTGGGCCTTACGCTAATATGGCTGGACACGATATCAATTATTTAGGTTTATCTGGTAGTGTAACTTATGTTCTCTATGTCATTTCTTTGAGATTACCTATATTATTTTTGGTAATAAATATTTCATGAATCATTTTTTATTTTTAGGTTTACTGTCATTATTCGGACGCCACAATCAAAAGCCAACACCGCCTGTTAATTTGGCAGCTGATTTTGGTGGCGGTGGATTGATGTGTGCTTTTGGAATAATGTTGGCACTATTCGAACGTGATAAAAGTAATTGTGGTCAGGTGATTGATACATCTATGGTAGAGGGATCTGCATATTTGGGCAGTTGGTTGTTCAGATCTCAAAATATGCCTGTACTATGGGGCAAGCCACGAGGGGAAAATGTGTAAGATATTTTAAACTGAAATAATGATAGCCCTCTTTCTATTCAATTAAATGATAACATTATATTTATTGCAATGATCGACAGATTAGATTCTGGAACACACTTTTATGACACTTATGAAACAAAGGACAAACAGTATATGTGCGTGGGTGCACTTGAACCTCAGTTTTATGAGGAATTTTTAGGGAAACTTGGCATTCCATGCAACGAAATGCCACAGTTCGAAAATTTCGAGAAAAGTCGTAAAGAATTGGAACAATTATTCAAGCAAAAAACTCAAGCAGAATGGTGCGAAATATTTGATGGTACGAATGCTTGTGTAACACCTGTTTTAAGCTTAAAGGATGTTGCACTACACACACACAATAAGAAAAGGGATACTTTTATAACTGAGAACAGCGATGTGGCGATTCCGAATCCTACTCCACGTTTATCTCGTACTCCAGGAAGGTCTAAAGGAAATCAAAGAAATCCCGATCCTGGGGAGCATACAATAGAGATTCTTACAGAATTAAACTTGAAGCACCAAGAAATTTCTAATTTAATAGCAACTGGAATCGTTAGTCAAGCAATGAAACATTCTATGCTTTAAGCATATATTATTTATTTGTGTTACAACGTGTTTTTTATACATTTATATATTATGGGTAGGGGTTTGTATTATAAACTAGTATATTTTATAAGAATTTTTATCGGAATGTACATATATTGCTAAAAGCAATCGTGGGTTCCCTTTTTTGTTAAAATTTTATATAGCTGTTGTTGCCTTCGTTTAAAAAATTTGTCAATAGGTAAAGAAAATAAAATATACATATTTTTCTGTTCCATAAAATACGAATTGTTACACTTAATGGCAACCGCAACTTTCGATGGCCATATTTTTATATTTCTTTAATACAACATTGCTGTCGTCAAGAAAATAGAGTACAGATATTGGTGATAGTTTTGTAGGTGCACAACACGGTTTCGGTACCTCCCGCGGTTTCATAAGGTGTAATAAAGTTTGTACAATAGCATGATTAGTTGCATTCATACGAATGTTCAGTGGAAAATTGCACTCTCCACTGCAATAATAAGCGTCGTATCCTTCCGGTGCAATGATCCAATCTTGCCATTGAAGATCTTTGAAGCTTATATACAACGTTTTAATATTACATGCATTTTCTCTGTGTTTTTTTACTATAGGATTAATATAAGGATTATTCTGAATGTTCAAACTACTAAACGGTTGCGTATTGCGTTTAATATCTCTTTTTCGTTTACTTAGTGCCTCGGGTTTTTTATGGCTGATGGAATTTTTAAAAAATCCTACCATAAAAGGCTGTTTATCTGCAAGCCCTAAAACGCCTACAATTCCAATATCACCTGGTCTCATAATATGACCCGTAAAATCGACACGACGCACCGCTATGAACAAGCCCCGATTCTCCTTTGGATATTTAATCCAATGCTCAAGAGCTAGACTAATATTTAAAGTTATCCAGCCTTCTTTACGTATTGTAGTATTAGTCGAATCAATGTAATGTTTACTGCGACCTCCGTTCTTTGTTCGAACCACTCTGTATATTGCTATTGTATAAACTTCGTTCAATTCAACATTTCTTTCCAAGCTTTGATACAATCGCAATTCAGCCGTAATAATATTCTCTACACTTGGCACTTCTGATACATCGAACCAGATTCTTTTACCACGATTTGTTTTCGATGCATTGCCCGAGTGTGGATTGTGTGCACCAAATGTCATAATTAAATCACTCTGATTGATAATAGTAATATCGTGAATGGTTAAATTGAATTCTCCGGTGGTATCTTCTCCATCTTGAGTTGACCCGTCCATGCTATTCGTTACAACGATCTTGTAAATATTTAACAGATATTTAGGCGCCGATCTTTTCACTATTAGCGATCTTCGTACAACTTTCTTTGGTCTTCCCGGTAATTCTAAAATATTTAATAATTTCCGTTCCATGTCACGCTTTTGTTCACTACTAGCAGCTTCATGTAGAATTGTTTGGTCGTATCCATTGTCTATGTACAAACCACTTGATTTTTCGGAATTAACAAAAGACATTACTGCAAGATATACTATTCCTATAAAATATATTTTGCGCATTTCGCCCTTTTAGACTTTTTAGGCAATTACAGTTTACGGGATGCATTTGCACATTTCACTAATATATTTCTAGTTCATTCGGTAGTGTTTGGAAACAATATTTGTTTCCCCAATGATGTTAACGTTCGTCTAAAAGGACTCTTATTAATAGACACAGAATATATGTTTGTATACAAACGAATTAGAAATTAAGTGGGAGATAAAATCAGTGTATTAAATGCTGGTAGAATCGGAGAAATCTTTGTGATAATGCTATTCACATCAAGTTTAGTACATATACATAATCTTATTGTACAATTTTATTATAAATATCGAATGTTTGTTACAAACTACATCAACAAATATAAATCGTGTTCGTGCAGTATTATTGCTGGAAATGTGGTGGAGGCGGTGCACGTTGTCCGTGGCGAGGATTCTTTGCGACAGGTGGAAGTGTCGCCGGTTTTATGGATAGCAAAGAACCAAATAAAACGTGCTGAATAACAGGAAATTTCGCCAGAACCTAATATTTAAGATAAGCAATTGTTTAAGTAATTTTAGTATTATGCTCAAACTTCTTACAAATAATGAAGCTTTACCTCAGCTTTGTACATTTTAATAAGACCACTATTTACTTTGGCCCACGTAGATACCGCACTAACATTCCACAATTGATTCGAATGTTCAGCAAATGGACCTATTTTTACCTGAAACATTATATACCGCTTAGGAAAAGATTGAGTCGCATTGAACACATAAATATACATTGAGTCATTTACCTTTGAAATGAAATCAATGCAACCGAGAAACATGTACTGCTTGTTAAATGACTGAGTCATGTCCGGATCAACGAAATGACGGGGTTCTATACGAGGATGCCCTGCGGTAGTTATGCATTGATTAAATAGCTTTTTTATATCATTCTATAATTGAATTAAAAATGAACATGTATAAGCAAAACAGTACCATTTAATTGAGCGCTTCCCCATATAAATGGAACAAATTGGTAATCGTCCAAACTCCAAACGCCGTGGCTACCTGCTGGTTCCATTCGATAAGATAACTGCAATTTACGTACTAATTCCAAATATCTGCCAAAATGAAACATTTTAATTAGTGTATGCAAAAGAAACATTCAAATATCGTATTGAATAAACTTTAGAATTACCTATTAAATATTTTTACGACTACAGCCACTTTGTCTTCTTGTACGAATGCACCAATTTTAAACATGCAACACAGAAACATTATAAATGCCATTTCATGCCCTGTGCCGTAATCTATGCGCGTTGCATTTCCAAAACTCTCGTACAAGTATTCAACTATTTCTGGAATTGCTCTATGGAATCTTTCTGGCAATACTTTTTGTAATTCCTCTATACCGTTCTGAAATGTTGCAAATGTATATAGCTTTTGACGAGATTGATATAATAATAATATACTCGTACCTGCGTTAATCTTTCGTGCCATAGCCTGAACGATTTGTTACCAAAACGTTGAGGCTGTTCAGTGGGCGGTATCTGTGTTATCCATTCATCAAACACATTAAGCATTTGGACAACTTTTGTTAATACAGGACTTTCCATACATTCAACGTTTAAAGCTTTCCCTTGCACCGACTCGTTTAACGCCAATATAAATCCTAAGTATTCCTACAGGCAGGTACTTGTAAAGACCGAGTATAATACAAATTTCGGACATTCTTTATCCGCTGGAATAATTTTCTAATAAAAAAATAGATTGCGGAAATTCTTACAAAATATGCCTCCGACTTCTCCCATGCCGCCATATCAGCCGGTACTTTAATCGACTTTTTTGGAACGACGAATTCATGATGTTCGGCTGAAATAAATTTGAAAATATTGTTTTGATCGGTTTAATTATGATAATTATGCGAGATACGTACGTGATACTGGTGACTTTGACGTTGACATCGTTGTTATCTTAGAACTATCATTCAACGAAAAGATGTTGGCCAGGTTAATTTGTCAAAAATCGCAGTAAGCTTCCTGAAATAATTACATATCGATAATATTATGAAACATTTGAATTACGTACTTATAATATTGTCAGAAATTAAATCGCCAACAAGCATTCGTGATAAAGTTAGAACGCACGAGAATTGATTTGGCTGAGCTCGCCGAAATTGTAGAAGAAAACGTCAACGATGTTTTTCACATAATTCATTCATCATCATAACAAACCATTGCAGAGATAGTAAGGAAAATATAAAGATTCATGCCGAATAGCCATGAAAATGGCAAATTTAACTCTTAAATGATTACTTACGTATTTTTTTAAATATATAAATTCACTATATGGAAAACCGAAGCCAATCACGCTGTGTTTAAAAGTCCCTGCTCATACATGCGACGGTCTACAAAGTTTAACTATCGTGATATTACCTTCCCCTAGATATGAAATCGAATCGTGACTACGTTATGTCGTCATTATAAATTGCAATTTCTGCAACAGTATTAAAGAAATGCGTTCTGCAGTTATTTATATTCTTTTTCTATAAGTTATCATTATTATGTTACGTTAATTAATTTATATACGAAAAGGGCGGACGATGAAAGAATCAGTATCAACGCATATTTTGTATGCCGTTTTAAGTTCGTGCGTAGCATGTGTTTGTAAACAACAGGTTCGTAATTGCAATAAAATCGTTGATGCGTTCTTTTCCACATTAAAAATGGTTTCATTTTATTCGTACTATCGCAGAAATGAGTTATTCACTGGAAGAGATCGAAAGGAAACGTTTATTAGCTTTGCAACGCAAACAACAGGGCCATGAAAAATATGATGCATTCAGTCCAAGAAATGTTATCTTACCTAATAATAGCAGTCGTATACTCAATGAAAATAAATCGATGAATGTTGTTAAATCCTTTGAAGGGGGCGGTTCGAAATACAGTGGATTCAGTTCAAAGTTTGGGCACAATTCGTTCAAAAGTAATGGCAAATTCAATAAACAGAAGGAGCGTTTTAATCCTATGTCAACGCAGAAATTTTTCGGTAAAAATTCTCGTGTCACAGGCAAATGTTACATGATTACTGACGAAAGGTTTATATTGGAAACATCGTCATATGTGCCTGCACTTATTGAATCGCTTAAATCGATACCAAGCAGATCGTACGGTAATAAAACTTTACTCGCGCCTTAACTGTTATGTTATTGTTTCCTTAACGATTAAAAGTCATAGACAAATAGCGATGCTAACTTATTGAACATACTCGTTTCAGATATAAAAACAAAAACATGGAATTTTAGTTTAAAGGATTATGAGACTCTGATGGAAAAAGTTATTGAATTTAAATCTGATATACAAATAACAGGATTGCCCAAAACTGTTATTCAGGTTACTATTTTTAGGTATAAGAAGTTTAAATATTCTCATTTTAAATTATTTATATTTTTCGTGCATTTTGCAGATATTTAGGAAAAATGATTCCTCAGAAAAGACTGCTGAGAATCTTGATTTATCAGACATTGACCCTTATTTGTTGGAAAAATTGATGCCCTTTCAACAAGATGGAATATGGTATAATATAATTGGTTAATATTATTAGTACTCATCAAATTAAGACTTTAGGAAACATATAGATACATATGTTTTTAGTTATGGATTATCTAAAGGTGGCCGTTGCATGATTGCTGATGATATGGGTTTGGGAAAGACCATTCAGGCATTAGCTATTGCACATTACTTTAAAAGAAGTTGGCCTCTTCTCATTGTGACACCAGCATCAGTCAGGTCTTCAATTAAAAAATATAGAAATGTATTTTAGTCTATTCATGTAAGAAGATAAAATGACTCTTTATATTTAGGTATCAGTGGGCGGAAGCCATATACACATTTCTGCCATCTGTTCCTGCACAGTATATCTTTCAATTTACAAGTGCAAAAGACTTTATCGATGGTAGTAAAATTATTATTACAACTTATGATCTCCTAGTACGTGCTGTGGGTGCATTTGAACGTCAAACATTTGGTTTTGTTATCTTGGTAAGTCATTAAAAAAATGTATTACTATACAGATAGAAAAGTCTTCTGTCTCCTATCATGCATTGCATAAGAAATAAATATATTTATAGGATGAATCTCACGCTTTAAAAAGCAGTAAAACTGCTAGGTTTAAAGCTGCACATTGTGTTGTTTCACAAGCCCGTCACGTTGTCTTACTTTCGGGCACACCAGCTCTATCAAGGCCCATTGAATTATATTCTCAGATAAATCTCATAATGCCGAATTTTATGGGGTAATGTAAAATATCTATTCGCTAAATGTAATTTTACATGTACATAAGAAGAGCTGTTTCTATGCAGATATCAGGAATATGGAATTCGATATTGTGCAGGAGAAAAAACTGCCTATGGATGGGATTTTACAGGGTCATCGAATATGCAAGAATTGCAATTGTTATTGAAACGTACTTGCGTTATTCGTAGATTAAAAAATGATGTTTTAAATCAATTACCTTCGAAGATAAGGTGAAGAAACGAATTATTCAGGTTGATTTATTTTTGTATGTAGAATTACACGTCCTTACGTTATCGTCAACATTTTAGAGAAGTTATTATGCTAGATCCAGATTTAATAAAAATTGGTACCAAGGAAATGAAGGAGATGTCAACGAAACTAGAACGAAAAGCATTAACTGGTATGGAGCGACACACTGCATTGTTACACTATTATACAGAATCCAGTTATGCTAAGCAAAAGGCTGTATGGTAAATTATATCTATACAATGTATCATTATTTAACGAATGTCAAATATTTCTTTAACATATGTAACAATGGTATTTTAGCGATTATGTTGGTAAGTTGTTCAATGCTAAACAGAAGTGTATTATATTTGCCCATCATCAAAATGTTCTGGCTGCCATTTGTAATGTTGCAGAATCGATGAATATAAAGTAATTATATCGTTGACTTATTATGTTAGATAGTAGTTAAATTCTTAGTTATGTACAAACCGATTTTCGTATTTCAGATATATTAAAATCGACGGAAAAACAAATCCTGAACATAGAAAATATCAAGTCGATAAATTTCAAAACTGTGCAGATTATATAGCAGCAGTCCTATCCATTACAGCAGCGAATGCAGGGATTACACTAACAGCCGCTCGACTTGTAGTTTTTGCAGAGTTGTTTTGGAATCCCGGTGTACTTATCGTTTATATTCCCAAAAAAATTATTATTTGTAATTAAATTTCATTAACAATACGATATATTACAGATATTGTGCCAAGCAGAAGATAGAGCGCACAGACTTGGCCAGGACGGAACTGTCATAATTCGATACTTAGTTGCGAAACAAACGGCAGACGATTACTTATGGCCTTTAATCCAAAGAAAAATGAACGTGTTAAATGAAGTTGGACTGGATCAAGACTTTTCTTTATACGATTGTGACGTTACTGAACAAGCATTAAACTCGAAGCAGAGAACTCTAAATTTTGTTACTAATAATAAACAAGATAAACAGAAGACTGATGAAGTAATAGTACAAAGTGGTGAAAGTGAAAATGCAGATGCCTTACAAAATCAATCTGCAGCAACAGATGAATTTAAAGAGTTACTTGAACTGAGCAAAGAAGGTTTTGATTTTTGCGACTGGGATGATATGGAATGAAGTCTATTTTTATACGGTGCATTGTTAGCATTACCGAAAATTAAACAAATGAAATTACATTTAATTTTTACATGTACTTTGTAAAATTATAAGCATATGATAATAAAGTGATATTTTGGTTAAAAAAATGTATATGAGAAGACAATAACTATGATTTCATATATACAATTAATTTCTTACCAAACCAAATTCTGAGAAGAATTGTATTATGAACAGTTATGTACATATATCTATTACATGTTTTATTTTATGTACAGTTTATTCGGTAGATTTTATATAAACTTTAATATTACTTGTACTACAAGTTCTACTGAATCTACTAAATATAAAATGAAAGATATAATATATAATTTACATATGCAAAACTCACAATTGCTGTAATTTTAAATCAGCTACAGCATGAAGTACGTAAATTTTAGTATAAGTTTTATCTGTAAGATACAATGTAAATTAACTTCAAACAATAGTTTATAAGTATTAGATTATTTATATTCATAGTAATTTTTATATTACATAAATGTTAGTTTAGCATTGATCAAAGATTTAGTTGTATGACGTATTGTAAATAGATATAAAAGAATAGTTCATAAATATTACCTTGTAAATTTGAATTACAATATTTTTGCACCTTGTATCTTCATTGATTAGTTTAAATAAATTTCCAATGAAAATAATTCCTCTACTATTTTTACTTTCGTACCTTGCCAATTCTTGCAAGAACCTAATTCCAATTCCTTAAACAAGTACTACCGTACAGGACTTTAAATGCAAAGTTCACATATAGTTGCGGTTTTCTCGGCTTTTAGTGTCAGACTTGTCTTAAATAAAAGCTACGGACCAAAGCTTCAACAATATGGCATTTGTGGTTTAAAAATTATTACCAATTAAGAAATCGGTGAAAATGCACTTGAGGTCACTACATTCATCTCGACTTCTGGTGATTGTTATTTAATCTACGGGGTCTTAAATGAAAGGGAAATGAACACGCTGCACGATAAAAAATACTCCGTTGCTGTGACTATATGCAGTTGCCCGTAAGAACAATTTCAATTGTTTAATTGTTTATAACAAATGAACGGCACGTGCAATAATATTCGCACCTGTTGGACGTGGTAGCTGATCCTTTACGTCCTCTGGTGATTGATGTAGCTAGCCTTCAAGACGAAATAATCACATTTGTTTATAATTTCTTTAAACAAATTCAAGTATCTCGCGTTCTACTGGGCCGATATTAATCAACGACCTCTCAAATTGAAGCCCTTGGTTCAAGGAACAATCTGATTCACGATTAGATCGACCCTCGTATATAGTTTCGGTGCAATTCTCAAACCAACTATATATTTGTTTATAAAAACTAAACAGCGCATGTAGAATTTGTAAATTGTTTGTTGTCCTGTAGCAGCATCCTTTACCTTCATTTTGAGTACTCGATCAGTAATCTAGCGCCTCCAGAAGTCGAGATAATTGCAGTAACCCGGAGTGCATTTTTGCCGATTTTTCAATTCTTAATAACAATCGAACCACAAATCCCATATTGTTGCAACCTTGCGAGCAGATAGCTATGGTTCGTAGCTTTTATTTAAGACAAGTCCGATTGAGAAATACACAGTAGAAGCTGAGAAAAACGCAATTGTTTAAATTAACGATATAATCCAGGAATTCGCTTTTGAAGCTGCGGCAAACTGAGAAAAAGGCCGCAAGCGCGAGATGGCGCCACATACATGATTACCGACTTATCGTTGCCGATATCATTTTTTTAAACTAGGAAAGGGAAACGAGTAAACTACACAGTAAAAAATATCCCGTTGTTAAATTAGTACAACTTGAAAATAAAAATTCATATTCATTTATCTACGTCTTTTTCGCAAATATCGTGGCAATAGCCGCTTGATGTAATTAGAGTTTTCTTCCTTCCAGTTTCGTATACATCCATACTGAATATGTTGAATATACATAGAATATATGAATAGTATATTATTAAATTATATTTCAACAAATGCTCGATACAAGTTATAAAACAATTTGCAGATATGGTTATTATGTTGGACGGACAGAGGGACATACAAAATGTTCAAGTAATATCGGTTTAACTTTCACCCATATAATGTTCGTAAGTAGGCTCAGAGTTAAGGATGCCAATTTGTGGATCTCATCTGTAATGTATTATAAAATATTCGTAAATAATGAGACATGTGTATAAAAATGGACCCTTTTTGGTCTATTACACAGTAGGGGAAAAAAGTGCTAGATAGTATGTATATTGATTCGTGCCGAGACAGTCTTCGATTAATAAAAAAAGAACAAAAGCCTCATTCGTGTTTAAATACGTATTAATAATTATGTATGCCGTATCACAATATATTTCTTACAATCTACAGAATTAATAAAGATGTTTTGCACTGAATCTACTACACTATGCTGATCCTAAGCCTAGCGACACGTGATTCAATTCTATTCGAAATCAAAGTCAATGCTCCTCAGGCAAATGCCTGATCAATTTATTTCAACCTAACAATTCAAAATGATCAATATTACGTTATAAGATTTGTTTTCTCTGATGGAACCTCGCTTTTCCCTGTCCCAATCAGCGCATTCTCCGATCTGATGTCCAAGGAATTGTCTTTGCTATCGTCGCTGTCCGGTCTATTCGAGATCTCATACTCATTCGTATTCTTCTCAGATAAACTGCCCAACAAATTATCTGCCTGTTCTTCGTACTGTTCGCTTTTGCCGTCAAAGTAATTGCTGTTGCCATTATTTAACATTTTATCTCTAGTTCGACAGTAAGATTCCTCATTTTCTTTTATCGTTCTGCTTTCTCTTCTATCCTCTCTCCTTTCTTCATAGCCATTAGTTCGATTAATCAAGTTCAGTTCTACGTTTGTCCCTCCATTTTTCGTTTCTGCTTGATTTTTCGCAGAATTACCAAACGGATTAAAGAATCGCCTCCCGTTCTCTTTGCTCACACCATTGCTCGACTTTACAGAGTCTGCTTCATTTCTTTTGTGATTCTCCATGTCTTTCGGTTCAAACCTCTTATCATACGGCTGCTCCTCGTTCGAAGATTGTTCCTTTTCATTTTTTAACGCGCTCAGCTCTGCTTCTTTCATCGCCGAATGAATAACTGGTTCAGCCCATAGTCCCGGATTAAATGCTGGCCCTGTGCCGCCCAGTTCCGCTGGCAGGATGTCAGTGGGCAGGTGTTCATGCAGGGTGCTCAGATTATTCCCATGCAAGTAGATCTGGAATCATTATAGTCAGACGTACATTAGTTGCGCCACGGACGCCACGAAGAAACTGACACACAGAAGACTTACTTTAACCGTAACGAACTTTTAAGAAGCATTTAAAACGCATTAATTATTTTCAATACGCCATAGTCTGAACGATCTTCTTTAACAGGGTTAAGGAACGCTTATTTAATGCAATTAGCTACCCATACATTATGCAAACATCATGGTACTTTAAAGCTGCTATTCTCAATTATCTATCGGTCAATATTTAACGTACCGTATCTAAGCGCATATATGCGAAAGCGGTCGTATTTCTGTGTCAAGAGCTTACATGTGCAATTAGAATTAGTGCAGTTAGAATCTTTGTCTCGGAAACAAAACGATTATGCTTTATAATATTAATACCGTTGAGCGGCTGCGTTATCTATGCTGTTATTCGTAGCATACGTTTGGTAATTCGATAAGCTCTGTACTTTAAATGGTAGCGAAAATTAAATATCAATGAAACCAATGCGAAAGTTGAATAATTTTTAGTAGATTGTTCCGTAACGTGTCCAGTCCCTACCTTGCTTCGCGTTTTTTCGTCTAAGAAAGGTTTCACGAGGGCCAGTGTGGCTTGGACGTAAAGCGGAGCCGACAGGAAGTGTATAGCTTTGAATCTAGCCGGAAATCGTCCGCGAAGAGCAGCTATTAGGTTTCGCAGTGCCGCTGCGCCCAAGGCACCGCCCTGTCGTAAAGAGAATCCGCTCCAATCTACGACCGCCACGAAACCGGATTGCTAGAAAGAAAAACAGAAAAATAACAGAAATTGGAAAGTGCAGAATCAGAGTGGACCGAAGAATCTGCGCTCTTCAGTTAATTCCCACATAGATATACATCGAGCTTAAAAATATACAATGCTGCTACATGTTGTACCTGGTTCCTCGGGTCTTGTATAAGAATTTCCAGAACCAAGAAGAGTGCACGTTGAACTGATAACGCTGGTACTGAGATCGGATCCCATTGCGAAGCTAATATCACAAGCACGCATCTCCCTTTCCTACAAAAAAAAAACAAGATTAAAAGTTGTATTAACTATTACATACAGAGTATTAGTTTTATCATATTCGTACGCAAGCTAATACAGTTTGTGTATTCAGAAAACAAAGCTGTCTTATATTGACTAGTTAGAGCGGGAATAAATAAAAATGTCAAAGTGGCACCTATCGCGTGCAGGAAGCACACCAGGTATTCCAGCGCGCAATGCGCGTTGCAGTGCTGGATCTCTTGCTGTTAAATTGCCAAAGATATCTTGTCGATGCGCTACTTGCGCCTGATAAGCGGCTATCAAAGCGGCAGCCTGTTCCGTACGATACTTCCGGGCCAGCAGGAAACGCGTAATGTATTCATCCGTGCAGTGCTTCAAGTCTAGGAGCAAGGAGACACACAGGTCATTGTAATGCCCCGCGTGAAAACAAAAAAAAAAAAAATAGCCGACAGGAAGCCGCTTGAACGCGGATATTACGCCGGAAATTCGAGGATCGACGTATGGAAAACGAATGGGACTAGCTGGTGCTTAATTTACTTGCATGAAGCGGAACAACGGTTTGCTACATTTAACGGGTTCGTTTTGGAGAAAAAGTGTGCACACTAATGGAGGAACTATGCAGTATATCCTTGATAAATATCTTTAATTACAACTTTAACCTGCGAGAAATACTTTTAAAACAGAGTTTGATTTCTTTATGATTAAAACTTGTTTGATATTGTATTTATTATATTTAAAGCAGAGCCAGGTATCATTTGTTCGCCATTAATTATTGCAAATTTAGTTCAGAACTTTCAATTGGGTTATTTTTGTATAAATTATTGGTGCAATAAATGTGTCTGAATATTGAATTTAGGATGAACTGTTTCTTACCTACATCCGGCATTTCACGCAATATCGCTCGGACGGTCTTAATCGCCAATTTCTTGTCGCGTTTCTCGAATCTGGCCTCCTCTTCGTAAATACTACGTGCCAGTGCTGGGCTCATGTGACCTCTTGTGGTGTCCCACATGTACTCGCAATACTCGGACATCTTGCAAATGCTTCCTCTTCTTCACCAGAGATCTGTAAGGATCAATCGTAATTAGAACATCCGACGACGAAAACTTATCCTACGATTATCAATTTTATCAATGAATGAGGTATAATCGTTAAACATATAAATAGTTATATAACATTCGCTAGATATGGAGTGTCCTGCAAACTTGGGATAGTTTAGTTAGACACTCCCACAAAGCAAACGGAATGGCTTATGCAAACGAAATTTATCTCTAAGCGTTCCATTTACATTGAAAATTGTCGAACAATTTTACTAAAGCTCAGGTGGATAAATCGCGTTTACAAAACCGAACGTGATGTATAAATTCGCGTACACAGCAGAATTACGAACAACGTCCAGATAACAAAGAGCTTGAAATAACTTAAATCTGCATTTCTGTAATATTTATCTTTCACCGTCATTTCTCTTAAACACGTGTATCCGAACTTTCTTTGTCCTTTCTCTGATGCTATCGTTCGTTGTACCAAAACTATCAGATATATCGTAATGTTAATTAATAAGACATCAAACAAGGCATTGCTGCGTCGCGAATGAGTCATTTCTAGGTGAAACACCGTTCAGACGCTGCACATTTTGTGGGAGAACCTCGACCGGTTCTGTAACTGATCACTGCGATTTTTCTAATGATGGAGGTAATATATTCATGTGGTGTAATCTGTCATGGGGTAAAGCTCCGTATGTTCCGAGGGTTAAGAATATCAATTTGATACGGTTTTGAGGATAAGGAGATTTAGCCTCGTTCAGGGCCGTACGATGTGAATTTGGAAGTGCCTTGAATTTTAAGAGCTAGATGTGGTAATACATACTACTGTGAGCAGTACTAGTATGTCATAGACCAGAATGCTGATATTTTAAATTTCAATCTATTATCTTAATATGTCGCTTCCACCAAGTATACTTCGGTCACGTATTCCTTATATCACTCACGAACGATGTATAATTTTAGATTTACTTTTTTGCGAGTCGATTCGTTCAGTAATCGATGTTAAATCACGTTATCGTAAATGCCAGTCGTTTTATGCCGGCGAACGTTTATCACACACAATTTAATCCATTAAATTATTTCGGCTTAAGAATATGCTAAATAAACAGCATATCTACTATCTCGAATTCAAGTTTCAAATATAATCACTGTAATTACAATGTGTGCAATTATAGTGTAAATCGTATTTAGGTATAGGAAGTTATTCAAACTGTCTTGGAATGTTAATCACGGTCTTCTGTAAAATCGAGAATATACAGTGGAACTCTTAAGAAAAGTCATTAAGACCATTGTTTCACTTATTGCTAGAGCCGTATTGTTTTCAGAATAAAGCGCCGGGCATAAAGTACTGAATATAAATACCATTTTGTGACATAACGATTTTCGAAGTAAACTAAAATATTGATTTTTTTAATTAAAAAAAATACATACACTAATCGATAAGTCAATCCTGAACTTACATAAAATATTTTTGCTGATTTCTGCTGCCACTCCGCCGAGTATCACACACTTCGTACTTTATTTCGCCAATTTTTGTCACTATTCTTATTGTCACGCAAAATCACGATAAAGCCTTCGCCCATAAATAAAGGAATTAAATTAGTTCCTAAAATATTCAAGAATTACCGTGCTAATTAGTATGTTACCGTACAAAATGATTTCAATCGCTATTCGTAAGCAAAAGAGACAAAGAACTCGAACATCAGAGCAGCTCGTTGCTCGAACGGTCACGAGCGTACGGCGCGCAATGAAGTCGCCTGTTGCGATTCGTTCGAAAGTGTTAGAGCATTGGGAAACAAAGGAGTGAGCAAGAAACTCAAGGCGAGACACAGGTTTCACTGGTGAAACAAGGAGGTAAAACGTCCGCGGTGTAACGCAGGACTTGAGACGCGCCAAGTTAGTTCAAATCTGATTAATAATGTAGAATTTTTTTCAGCCACGATTTTTAGTTCCGTAAATATTACATACATTGGTAAAATATAGCAATGTCTTCAATAACATTTAAAATCTTCCTAAGCACGATACTTTATTTCTCCAAATTTGTTATTCATGATCTTGAAATAATTAACGTCTGTAATGAAATGGAAATAACGTGAACTTTCATCTCTCTTTAACTGCAATAGCCGGAATTGCATAAAAATAAAATACAAATGGGTTGAAGCGAGACACGAATACCTTGGTTGCGTTCGAACGTGCAAAGGACAGGAAGCAATAGAAAGAGAGAAATAGCATAACTTGTGCTGAAATCGAACAGGAAGAAAGGAGGGTTGCAGATAGACAGGGATGAACAGATGACTGATTGTGAGATAGAAAGGAAAAGGTATCGTGGATGGCAGTAACGAAACTTCGATACGGAGAGAAAACGATGATTGCAGAAATGGGAGGGAGAAAGATATAGGGAAAAGAAGGACGAGCCTGTTACCTGTACGGCTGACTCACCGGTCGTTCCTGTTGCGCTATTAGATAAAACCGTTCTCCAAAAAATACGAGCTCCAACTATGTACTAACATATACATACATATTTAGAAATTATAATTTACGTAATACTCTACATCAAATGAAAATTCAATAATACGTTGGTCTAACTATAATATATTTTATACAGCGATGGGTGACTCCTCGGTTTCGTAATCCATTTTTACCGACCGGAACGCCTACTTATCCATAAGCGTGGATAATAAAAAGTTGAGTATTTTTTGTTACCTTTCTAGCAACTCACTCTAACATAAGGGACAGTGACTGTGAAATAATTCAAACTGAAATGTATTTTTTATTTTTACGTATTTCAACCTATTAGGCTAACCGCAATGTAGAATGTTGTTACTAGAGGGTCTTTTAGTGATTAGTCTCAGATTCTTTTTTTTGGTCGAAGATTGTGCCTGAGACTTCTGAGAAAAATTAATGGAGCAGATGCTGTTCATCCGGTTTTCTTTCAACTTAGCCAAACGCGATACCCCGGAAATCGTGTAATCTTCCATTTTCTCCTTCGATACGACTGTCCGTAAATTACCATCGTTGCATGCTCTGTCGCAAAAAGTGTTTTCTTTGAAAGTAAAAACTTATCCCACTTAACTCTGATTGTTCCAAAGGAAACGAACACTTTACATTAAAAGGTGAAACAGGTTTGTGCCAGTAGCGTCGCCAAGTTGACGGTCGCAATTCACGTTGCGAAAAAATTTGTCGACTCACGTAATTATATAAAATACCATATTACTTAAATACATCCTACGATGTTTTTCTCGGACTCGTTCTACACAATTTTCCACCGAAAATAGACTATTGAGGACGTTACTAAACGTTGATACGTACGTCTATGTAAAAAGGAATACGGTTCCGATAGCCACGGAAATGTAAACAAAATTTTGTTGTTGATAGTTTTGCAACGATTCCGGTGAGTCACTGTTCGAGGGCGCAAGATTGTAAATTGCATCATAAACATTCATGCTGATTAACGATTGGCAACACTTATTTGCATGCCAATGCACAATTGACATTTCATATGAAGGCAATGTACAGGTAAAAGGCTGTTATGTTACGCCCCCTATGAACAACCGGTCGGGTGATTGAAACACTACCGTGTATTCGATAAAGGAACAAGATCTTGTTTTATGACGTGAAACCATTCAATTCTTCCATCGATCGATTTCACCAAGGACAAGGGTGGAGCCATATCGTGCTTTAGATTAAACACCTTGATTCATGCTTGCCGAATTACCGAAAATATATAGAATAGAATAGAATAGAATGTTTACATTCAGAGCTTAGGTATTGATCAAATTAATCTTGATAATCCATTCAGTACGGATATTTCCATATTGCTATTACTATATTTACATAAAATTCGATTAAGTATAAAGTAGGTTGTGTTTTAAGTAATTAAAACACGTTCTTGTCCGGGAGTTTTATTGTGGTAGAATTTCGAAATAAAATGGTAACTGTTTCGTCGGTAGTTTGTTAACTCAGGGTTATCACTTTTGCCATATGCTTTATATCTGAACCGTCGTGTCGCTTGCGAAAACCGATGCGGTGCGTTTAATAAACGATCATGAAGTTTTTGAAACTGCAGCAAGTATGCTACACATTTCTTTGCGGTGCTCCGTATGCTTGCCTGTGCTCGAAGGACGGAAACAGATCTGTGCAGGTAACGCCGCCCTACATTACGCAACATAACGGTAGAAGCATGACAGAGAAGAAGACAGAAGTTACCGGTTTCTTTTGGCGTTGGAAAAGGTGGCCGCAACCCATTTTTTCGAGGCTTTGATATGTGCTGCACTTTTGTGCGTCCGAATTTCAATATTAATGTCTGCCATTTCGACCCCAATGAAATTTTAATTCACGACGAAAGAAATTTTCTTTTGTCATATAATTATGTCAATATATAAATATACGTATATTGATAATTCGATTGTAACACTAATATAAAAGAAGCAAATAAAGGTTGAATGATCGAAGATGTTCATTTGCATTTAAATCCATAAAAATTCATGATATGTATATATGTATGGCGCAAGCTTGCCAATAAATATGGAGAACGTGTAACAGGTGACAGGAGTATTGATCAAATCTGACTTCCGTTGCAAAACAAAATCATTGAACACGATTTAAGTCCAGAAATGAGAAAGAAAGTGCATTGTAACTGCATCATTTTGCTTTCAGGTGGAAAACAATTATATCGCGGAAAAAGGATACATAAGGCCTGATTCTAACGCCTCGTATAATTCACAGATTTACTACTTGATATTCATCGCATCATTTTAAAAAACATTGAAACGGCAAGCAGTGTTTTAATTAGCCACGATTTCGTATAAATTGGTCATAAAATGTATAAAAGATATCCAAGCAAGAGAAACGAGAAATATATATTACCGAATTTGTATTTTTAGACACGATATGCTTTATATACAGTTTAATGAAATTCCGTTCTAACGAGATGAACTTCGGCTGCCATTTTGCTCAATTAAATGTTCAAGGTTCGATGCATAGTAACAATGACAAGAAGTTGGATACAACAAAAGCTGTTCCGTTTCCTACTCGCATAGCGTAATGAATGCAGTGTATAGTTACCTGTTTAAGCTACGTCAACAGTAGAATTTCGTATCGAATTGCCGTGACCACAAACGGTACACATCGAACTTAACCACGGTACAGAATAAACAAAGAAATCGCGTGCTCTTGGTCATATGCGCATATACATGAGAACGATGGTTCAGAAAATTGGGAGAATCAAACGACTCCGTTACCGCGATGCACCTGGTGAACACTGACGTTCGGCGCGAAACTATTTGTTCGAAACAGTCCGCTACCCGAGTCGGTCGTGAGCCCCCTATGTTGTTTACTCTGTTACTAATTGGAATGCTCCCCGTTTCTAGGTAAAAATGGTTGCAGTTAAAAACCTACTTTACCCACTGACGAGCTATAGGAATATGTAGATTGTAGATCAATCATTAGTTGGTTTTGAAGGTGCAGAAAGCTGGAAGGAGTGCGGCAAACGTGAGATGGCGCCACGGACTTCTCTACTGTGGCGACCGGCGTTTACCGACGTTGGTCGCGAAGTCGCGACCAGTGTTACCGTCGGCGGACGTAACTAGCTTTAACTAGGTTAGTGTTATTATAGTTAGTTTTAAGACATTAGTCTATAGTTCCAGTTGTTTAAGTACTTTAGGTTTATAACACTGGGTTTAAATTTTTGAATCTAGTCATTAGCGCCTACCATACGTTTTAGTTTAGAAAGAGCTTCCCAAGAAGAAATATAAATATAAATTTTATATCTCGGCTACAGGTGGTTATTTTTTAATCTATGAGGTGTTCAATGAAAGGGAAAGGAGCAAGAAGAAAAATAATTTAAATAATAATTACGGGTAACTGGATAGTCGTGTACAAAAGGGAGCGCAGTGGATCAAAGAGGGATCCAAGTGGGGGATGCATCTCGTCTGTGACGAAGTATATGTGTAAACTAAATCTTTACAACTGCTCATAAATATTGCGCGAACGACTTTTTTTTAGTTGCAAGATAAATCATTGACGCGACGGGGAAGTTATTGGCATCGGTGTTTACGCGAGGGCACCATTAGCAACGAATTAAAGATTACATATTTTCTGAGTTATAAGAAACTTTTTATATTTTTCGTAACGCCGTATCTGTTTGGTATAAAAAATATATTGCATCACTCAGATTGAATGTTCAGCAATTTATTAAAAACTGAAGACTGTCCTTTGCTAACAATGTCTCTTAGATTAAGGAAGCTCTGTTAATTGTGCATGTAATGCAAACATGCGTGCACATTTGGCACGGCAATTTAATGTATACAACGGTCAATGAAGCAAACGAATTTTTGCACTTTCTACCCAACGTATCCAGTACTTAAAAGCTTTAATACATTTATCATATATTATCGCTTGTATAACGTCAGCGATTTGTATGAAAATAATAACATTACTCAACAAAATAACGGCTGTACCTGATACGCCTGTAATTTAATTGAAGAAATGTAAGATATGAAATATTAAAAAAAATCGAACGGGATTTCGAATTTATTCTTCCAAAATATTATACCCTGGCAGATCTTCTATGTAGCACGTCAATTTCAAGCATTCGGCTGGCCCAAAGGACGTTGATCATATCTGGGTTGCCCCTGTTTATACTTTTCTGTTCAAACAAATATATTTTATAACAAAACTCATGGTCATAGCTTTAGCGTGAATAAAAAGCCGATAATTCATCGTTAAAGTTTACCGTCCAGACATAACAAACAGCACAGATACGATAATGCAATCGAATCGAGGCGAAAATTGTTATGATACTGAAACATCCACCGATTATCAATTAATAATTAAATGATCTCTGTTAATCAGGATAGATAGGATACACGTATCAGAAGTACATACCTCGATAATGAATCCCCTACCTACTTTGTGACGAGCGACGACGAATCAGAGAAAGTCTCCTCGCATCTCTGATAAATTTGTAGTCGCTCATCGTCAGCGTGGCAAGTTGTGCGGCACTGTTTCATCCGTCAGTTCGTGACCCACTCTCCGTCGAAGTTGTCCTGCTGTCAAACGAGGCATCTCTTGATTCTACTTGCCCATGATCCTGTTGCATCCAGTTTCAAACTTCCCGTCGGTAACATTGCAGATCGCAGTTTCATTTGATCGCGAAACACGCCTCACGCTTCGTTGAGAGAGATTAATCACCGTACATACTACAGGGAATGGTGAAGGTAGGCTAAAAGATCATAGATAAAACTGGATTGTCTTAATTAAGTGGGAGAGTATTAGAGAAGAATGTTGCGTTTCGGGATGAAAAACGAACGAAATATTATAGAATATTGGCGGAGGTTTTCGAAGTAGGGGTTTTTGAGAGGGCAGAAAGAATTCAACAAGTGGTGCGTGATAAAGAACGTTCGGTGTGTAAAGCTTAAGGTCTGGTAATAAAAAGTGCGCGTCAATGAAGCTTTCTTGATTGAATTAATTTAAGTGAAACCACTGTACTACTCGTAGATCTAACGGTGGAAGTTTGCGCTAGATAATACGAGGAAGCTGAAGTATGATAAACGAAAGTAGAATGAAATATTCGCGAGATTGCGACGATATTTAATTTCGACCTAGATTTCATTAAGGTAGATACAAAATGGAACGTAGGAAATCTATGAAGAGCATATTGTTGTAATCTACTGAAGTAGATCATGAATCGATCGTAAACGATTGCTCAAAGAAATGGGCCAAAGATGCCAAACTTCGCTGATCAATACCATGCGATAGGATACTCGTGGATAGGCGAAAGGAGGAAAGCAAGTTTTTCGATTAGCGATGCCGTTTCTAAACGAGATCTATTTTAGATTTTATTCAATAAAAGGAGTAAAAATATATCGAGGCAACTCTGCCTGGAAATGTCTGCTAAATAAAGTTCATACAAACGTATGCCCTATTTGATCTACTTTTCGAGTTGTAGCGAGTTTTATGTTGGAATAATTTGCTCAGACGATATTAGTATTTGTACTAATTCCACGTAAACTATTTACCAATAGAATCCAATATCAGGCGTTCAGCCTTATATTCTGGCAAATCCGTAAACACTTCCTCTTATTATTAGTGTCACATGTATAAGTCATTAGAGCATCAGATTAATGATATATTTCGCGAGAGAGTTGAACGAGACTTCCAGAAAACGCGAACATTACCTGGAGCAACGGAGAGAGTAAGACAGTCAATGGCAAAACGTCTCCACGCTCGTATCCAGGTGGAAGGAAGTCATTATTGAACACTTCTTGCGAATGTATGCAGATACAGCGTGGACGAAGACATTCGCTATAACTCGGAAACAAGGTCAAATAGGGCATAAGTTTATATGAACTTTTTTTTATTGTTCTCCTTTGCAGAATTTGTTATCATTCGTTATGCAGCATTAACGTTATCAAAGGCTTTTAAATTGTATTTATCATTTTACACGTGAGTACGTAATTTTGTTACTTTGTTATTCCTAGTTTTCATTATAATAGCCGAATTGCTCAAACGCAAAGTATTACTAATTTCCTAAGGCCTGCAAACATTCCACTGGTTATATTTCTAATGTTCCATATACATTAGTGCGAACTAGTAATAATTCAGATAAGTATCGTTTGATGTAGTCAGTAATGTAGTAACAATTAATTTTTTGTAGATCAGTAGAATTGTCAATAGGTTGCGCAAGGAATTGTTTTTTTCTCTGCTTTTCCGACTTTTTTGTTAGTTCGTTAATGCTGTCGTAATGATTTGACATGAATGATAATTCCTTGAATCGTAATGTCAGAAAATCCAACCAAGGACTTCACTCTGTTTCCTCCTAGTCAGCTCCGATGTCGGCTAAAAATTCGAACTAAATCATTTGCAGTGAAGCCATTACTAACTAAGAGTCAAGTAGCACCAATAAATGCTGATTACTGTTCATCTGAGACGTCCCCTTAGAAGAACGTTGGATCTTTAGACGAGGAATTTAGCACTTACATTAATATTTATTTTTTCCAAAATAAATACATCATACCTTTTAGTTCATTTATCGGTAAATTTCGGTGTGAAAAATAATACGTTACATAATAAAGTTAATATGCAAGTTAAATCGTTTAGTAGTAAATATTGATATTTACGACAATGCTATTATATAACATACAAGTTGTTTTTTCCGTGGGTAATTAAATGAAGCGACTTGATTTCCAAAGGTTGTGAACCGGTAATTGAACCTGACCTACATTATTATAATCATCAGGTGAAAGGCTGCATGCACGTAGCAGTCAGTTCAGCTGAAGAGCTGTATTCGTTCAAAGTACAATATCAATTTGACGCATTGTCTCGGTTTTTTTTCAGCATTTCGGAAGAATGTCGAATACGATAACTCAGTTGTTTCATGTGGCAACGTGTTTTATGTATCTCTTTACATTCTACTGTGGATGCAATGTCCCAATACCCATGATGGAAGTTCCATCTGGAAAATTCGATCCAGGACCACTCAAATATATGACCATATGGAACGTGGTAAGTTTTATACTTTCATTGTTGAAAATCTTCCTTTTTGCTTTTAGAAACACTTATCTACACAGCGATATAAGCAACTGCGAAAAATAATGTAATTGACAGTTCAAAATAAATAGTAGCTTGAAAGTAATTAACGTTATCGATTGAGTAGCAGATTCATAAGTAGATATTTGTATTTCGTAAAAAGCATGCTGCAATATTTAAGTTGACTAATTGTACTAACTATCAAGTATGTACTTATTCGGGTCATTTAAAATTTTGCGCTCCCCTCCGCCAGCCCTCAGTCGGCAATCTTATTTAACCCTGTATCGGTAACACGGGGAGTCGCATTACAGTAGTTAAACGATTTCCACAAAATAAATATTCGCTGCATAAATTTTTATATATTTCGACTTTTAACCATTACGTTTGTTTCCTGTTTTATGTACGTGGTGTTATATGATTACCGTATAATATGATTATTATATGGTACTGAATTATATGAAGGTTCATACAGAGTGTTCCAGGTAAAATTGGTCCGATTCATTATACACGCCGTGATAAGGTACTTCTTTTACAAATAATAAGTGCACGCTTCATGCGCAAAGCAATAGATCATCGCATGCCAGTTTTACGTGGGACAGTCTGCAATTCTTACGAGTAAACATTTACATAATATATGTTGTAGTTTTACAATGTTAATAGAACGTCAATAGATAGTAGCGTACTTGTCCTCAGTTCTTGTGACTTAACTCCTCAATACAAGTACAGACTTCCCTATTGAAACATGTACAGGGACGTGTATGTTTACTAATGATATAGGTATAACGTGACACATTTTCTTGTGAAGTAAGAAACACCACGTAGTACTTATTTCCATAACAATGCTTTCTTAATTGAAAGATAGACAGGAACGTTTAGACAACTATTGACGTTAATCAACAAACTTGAAGTAATATTAATATGTCCTTTTTGAGGATAGAATGCAAAGTTTTGCACCATTATTTAACAGTGAATCAGAATTCTACGTATTATTATGATAATTTAAGTGCTTAATGAAATTTTCTAATATCTTTTTCCAAGATAATATTTCAAGTACACACATGTCAATTTTAGTCGGCGCATAATCTGTATATACATATAATGCATGTAAATATGAACCATGTCGGAAGTGCTAAAAAATACGAGACATGTTACAGCAATAATTTTTATGTATCCTCGTCGTCTGTATTCTCCTTTGCAGAGTACAAACGCCACACATTTTGATGAAATAATTTAAAGATTTAAATATCAACTAAACAGCGTGCATAACTACCTCTACGATCATATCTCACACCAGAGTAAACTTATTCCGATATCTTGTTTTTCTTTCATGATCTCCTTCTTTCTGAATAGTAACTTTACTTATAAAATATGATAACATTTTTCCATAACTGTTTAAATTAAGAAGAACAATCTGGAAGTCGTTTGGGGTGATAAAGACGAGTGCGCATGCGGTTTGGTTTCGTCCCTTCTTCGTTATTTCCATACCATGTTGTATATTCTTTGTTCATTTACCTTCGACAAGAAAATGTACCCTTCGGTAGCAAAAAAAGGAGACGGTGAAACATATGCATAGATGTGTACTGACTATTTCAACCATTTTTTGACTCCGATGGTAACAAATACAACACGGCGGCGATGCACATACAGTTGTACACACTGTCAGTCAGATTGTCGTGCCTGCATTTCCATACGTTTTGTTGTCCGTCTCGACCGTGCCATGTGTTTATTTTGTTACGTGTAGAGTTTTTATGCCAATCTTAATCTCTGCCTTACGGCATTCGAATTGTTAACATAAAGCTTGGGGCAAACCATTCCGTTCTTCCTTGCAGTGTATTTCGGTCAAGCCGGCAGTAAGTCACAGACCGTAGAGGCGGTCGATACTATTAATTCAGTCCGTCTATGTGGCCGAAAAAATCGGAGCGTTCTCTCATAGAGACGAGCACGTTTCTGTCGCACAACACGAAGAGTTGTACAGAGGCAGGATATAAATACAATACTTGTAGGAAGTTAATCGTGTTGTTGCGTAAATAGGCTCGGTCATAATAGTTCATCGGTGCTGCGCGAACGGAAGATCAATCGTGACGCTGCAAGTTTTGCAGTGTAAGATTGTAGGCTTTGGTAGTAGCTGAGTACCTACGATAGAGGCGTGTAAGTACGTGTAGAGAAAAATAGTGGCCATCACTCTGTACGATTAGAATGTGTGATTACAATGGATCACAATTTTTCTATTGTCATTCATGTACACGATTACCGCTTGAAAAAACAATCAAACCTAAGGATAGAATCATAATTCATAACGACATCAAGTACTCACTTGTTTAAAATTTTTTTATTATATTATGTTATATTGAAAGTAATAATAGTACTGCTGCATGTATGAATGTACTTTCCAATTAGGTATTATCGGTTAAAAAGATTTGTACCGAATAAAGCTAATAATCTAGATGAAACTTAGTATTGAAGTAAAATTTTATCGGGCTCTTTGATGGATTAGTTTTATCAATAGATATGGCAACTTGTTTCGGTAATCGTTGAGCCGGAAGTACCGATGATATTATACCAATATAAAATTAGTTTCTGTATAATCGACAGAAAACAGTAGCTATCCTGGAAACTTAACAAATCGTTTCAGGATACAGAAAATTGTACGTGAAACCCCTGTAAGATGCGGGACCGACTGCTGATTGGACTCCACGTGATTTCGTGTCTGCAATTTGCATACGCTGTATACTATGATAGTATGTACGTCACCGAAAATGTTGTCAGATCGCAAGGCGTCTACGGCGGCAAATTCAAGTATCTGACATTCTTGGATGCGGTTAGTATCGTGACACGATGCTTCATTCCCAATTTCTGTTCTTTTACATCAAATATGTCAATTCTCGTGTCTCTATAGCGTTACAACCAACTCTTTAAATTATGGAAAAATATGTATCGCAATGTGAGCTGGTTTAAAATAATTCTTAACTATAACAGAGAAATTATTGGCGTAATATAATATTCCTTCTGCCATTGTACAAAGCTAGTTAGAAATTAAATTTTCCTGCGAACATTTTCTGCGCCCCCCCTCGACCGAGTCACACTTGTGTCCATTTTATGGCGGTACTATAAATTAACAAAGTTCATCGAATAGCAACCCTCATTTGTTTAAGCGCCACTCCACATTATCTTGAAACTACGGCACGTGTTATGTCACGTAATTTATAAATATACGGTCAAGTAACTGTTATTACCTGACTTGAAGTGCTCTCACGCGGGCACGAATTGTAATGGAATTTCATTACATTCCCTTCAATATGATATGAAAATGATTAATTTATGTTTAATTTGAGAGGACTCGATAGAGATTATTTGATCGATGGCACAAAAGACGATTATGTATATGACAAGGTGCAATCGAGAGCTTGTTTGATCCACAGCCACGTGAGAAATTGGTGCAAATCAATTGACCGCGTTATTGTGGCTCATGTAATTGGGGCATGTAATATGACGGCTAACGCCTACGAAATAGGCAAATATTAAAACGAGCATCCATTCTTTAAATTCCACTTAAGGAATGCTGCATGCACCGATTAATTTCATCATAAAAAAGTCAAGAAAATCTGTTTCAGATCATACAAGCGGTATTCTTCTTTGTTTGTGTGGTGAACGATTTCTGTGGCACAAATGCTGTAAACCCCAAGAAAGCGCCTTTGATACGTAAGATAAAGGATAACATTCACGCGGTTTTGGGATTTCCAGTCGCTATGGTAAGCGTAACAAAAAAAATTGTAATTAAAAAATTCGGGATATCACAAATGTATTAAACAATTATTTATATTGCAGTTTGTTGGCTTAATTTTCTGGTCATTAATGTACGTGGATCGTGAATTAGTATTTCCAAAAGCCCTTGATGCTTTTTTCCCAACGTGGTTGAATCACCTCATGCACACCATGGTCGTGGTCACCATTGTGATAGAGACAATTTTGGCACCGAGAAACTATCCGAAGAGATCGAAGGGGATCATTGCACACGTGTTTTTCGTGATGTCGTACTTAACTTGGTAGGTAAAAATAATTATATACATATATTCTAATGAGGAAATCGTAATAAAGTAATACTATAAACTACAGTATTTTAATTACATGACACGTTTTGCTACTAATATTATTAGTTTGATATTATTATTCGAGTTAGATGTTCAAAATTAACTATATACGGTGCATAGATAGTTAAATTCAGCTTCCTACCATTTAATTTATATTACAATTTTTTATATTGGACCAAATTATTAATATGTAATAAATTTTACAGGGTAATGATAATTTATTTCAAGAGTGGTGTGTGGGTATACCCAGTAATGGATGTTCTGCCACTGCCATTTTTCATACTGTTCCTCATCTCACTGCTAGTCATCAGTATAATCTTGTATATTGCCGGAGAGAAATTGGATAGTTTAATTTGGGGTAGAGAATACGCTAAACATCAAAAATCGCACATCAAAAGCAAATAGTTTCATCATTGGTAACTAATTGCGCTGACTTCGATTTCACATTAATCCATCCTCTCTTGGCAATTAAAAAAGGCAGAAAACAAAACAACTCGCCCATTTAATCGACACACATTATGTAACATCATGTACACGTGTCAGGTTCATGGATAAAGACGACCTTTGAAAAATTTACCCGTTTAAGGGGGCTTTGTCATACAATTTTCTTTCGTCTGATTTGTATGTGCGATACAGAAAAGTGGAAAACTGTTTGTAATGGTATCATTGCGTCCACGTATATACTCCGATGTCAAGCAAAATAAACGATATAAAGTAAAAGTTTAAATATGCATAAAAAATAAATCAAGCCCAGATAACACTCGTATGTACTTAAGTATGTTGCGATAGCTGCCACAGAATTATGATTTACAACTATATACTGTCCGCAAAACAATCGAAGGAATTGTAAAGTAAAGGAGAATAAAAATGGACAAAGAGAACGAAAATAATATATGTATGTACACATAGAGATTGCGAACTGTGGATACGTGCGTGCAAATATTAAAAATCTGCTGTACTTTTATCAAGTGTAGAAATACCCTTAGCGATACTATATGAGTCGAGAACAGCAAGAGGAGCACATTTTTGCGGAACAGATTCCAACAAGGATATCATTAACACGCGTACCTATTCATTGAAGTGATACCGCCAGGGACGCATGTAGAGACTGATTATGAGAGAGGAAAGCAACGATTGTAATGAGAAATATTATTTATGCATCGCAACAAAACGTATTTATTGCGAAGATCAATGTTCAACTTCATCCTCTTTCATATAGCGTACAAGAAAAATAAAAAAATAAATATATATCACTGTTATCCGACGAGAAGTACAGGGTTTATTAATACTTATTATATTTCTAGGCAAAAGTTGAATAAAAAACATATTATTCTTAAAAGATGTCTGAGTATTTTTTCAAAACCCCATAGGCTGCAAAACGGTTTCAGGTATATAAATCGGTCGTGCCGATTGCCGATAACTAGGAATAAATTTTGAGATGAAGAAGAGTTCGTGTTAAATCGTGCAAATAAAATATCAATTATCGATAACGGGTTCGACCTTTCATATAGTTACGTACATGTTAGTAAACCTTGGAATAATCTTCCGCGAAGATGGTTTGAATGTAACATAATATAAGATTCAGGATATTTTTATTTACGATAAGTACTTTAAAAAAGTGCGCAGAAAAAAATCGATTAATCAATGAAAACAAAATTTGTATGCTGTTAATAAATTTATCATAAACGTAAAAAATTTTTCGTCATTTTTCTGAACATGCATTTATGCAAAAAGCAGTAACGTCAAACTGCAGTGATAAGACAATATTTACTCACGCATATGTAAAGAATTTGTCTAATGCACTTTAAAGGTACAATTTGACATGCATTTTCAAGTATACTATAATGTAGAGAACTATAGGCTGTATATAGACTCAGACTGTTTTGTATCGTAATATAATTATCTTTATACTACTTTTTCAATTCTAAGGTCGTCAAATTCGTCTGAATTATCTTTTCTACGCATTGCAATTATATCAATAATAAAACGTATAAAAGTAATATGTATTATTAAATCTGAATGACGTAAAAATAAGAAAATATTTACAAATCATGCTATTGCACCATTATAAAAAAAACAAAAAAAAACAGTCGCATTTGGTAAATAACACGACGAATCACGTGTAGTTTTGGCACGGTTAAATTCTTACCCAGTTTAATATTCCCCCATAGGAGCATTGTAAATATAAGATTATAAAAAAGATGATAGAAAACCACCATCTATGAGATGGAAAAGTTTGAATTCTACAAAATAAAAAAAAAAACAATGTGATGATTTACTTCATTGCTTTATCTTTTTACGCGGTACTCTGGGACAAACGCAGACGTTACGTGGCGATATTTTTATTCTTATTCAACTGCGGTGAAATCTGAGTTCCCTTTGAACTACAGTGCCGGCTATTGATAATCTCGTCTATACTTTGCTTTAACTCCTCCATTTCCAAAATATCCAACGGCAGAGATGTTTGCGTTGCCATTTCTCGCGCATTCCCAGTTTGGCCTTCAGACTGCATAAGTTTCGTTAACTCAGGGCAACACGACGTTATGCTAGACGCCAGATTTCCCATCGCGGCTTTTCTATACGTATCTTTTAGCTCTGCGTCGCCTTTCAATTTAATATCACTGGTCTCCTGGAATAGATGTTTCAAGATAGTTTCATCTTGCAACAAATATTTGCTTCTACGACCGTCTCTACTCCTCCTGTCGCTATCGTGACCATAGCTCTTGGAACTTTTATTGCTGGTCTTGCTTTTACAACGTTCTTGCGGTTCCTCTGGTTCCAGCATCTTCGCTTCTTCCTCTGGTTGGCTATCATCGCTGTCACTGTCCTGATCATCCTTCTCTACATTTCCACCCTCGATATCCACATCCTTTCCCGATATTCCTTGGTGTCGTTTCTCTTCGCTACTTAAATTCTCATCGCTGCCACTTTGACCAGGAAACAGGAACGGCAGAAGCATACCCGCGTTCTTTCCATCAAACAATTTCGAATTTAAGCTACGGTCGTCCAGACCAGCGCTGGCTGAACGTCGCTTCATGTTGGGCACTTGAATAGGTGGCACCCTTGAATTACCACCAATAGTTAACGCTGACAATATCTGTGCACCAAGTTGACTTTCTTGAGACGTTGTGCTGCCTCTCCTAAATAATGGGCCCACTTTGCCCGATCTTGATTTTCCAAAGTCTCGTCGTCGTTTTCCGCGCCGTCCACGTGAACTGCTAGCTACTTTTCGCGTCGTCTTTAGTTCGGCTATTTGAACAGAGATCTGAGAATCCAGAGAGTTCCTTCTGGACTCCACGGATACACGACGCACGCTAAAGCTAATCTCAGAGTCCACGGAATTTCTCCTGTTGCTGGACACTGAGCCTGTTGTACCCACGAGTGCTCCTCTACGGGTAACTAACTTTGGCAAAGCAGCTGCCCAGGTTGAACTGAAGTCTTGAGATGCTACGGAGTTTAAGTCAAAGTTTAGGCCGACTGGATCCTCGTGTGTATTGTGGAAACTAATGGACAAGCGACCGGCGTTGTTGAACGTTTTTCGTTTTGCGAAAGCTTGGGCAATTACTTTGTGTTTCTTTAGTCTGATGGGTTCTTCCGTCTCACAGTTAAAAGTACTGGAAAAGAAAGGTAAATTGTAATTTATTTTATCGATCGATTAAAAGCAAAACTGATATTCTTACCGTCGAAGAAATCTGGTCCATGTATCTACAGTCGAACCAGTCCAAACCCACGAGGACATAAGAATACCAGCGAAAAATGGCGAAAGTAAATGCAACTGCATTTTAGCAGCACTTGGTCGAGCATCCATTTTACATTCGGAGATATCCATATACCTCGTCGTTATTGCACATCTGTAAATGCGGTCTATAGTATTTGAACGATACGATGTATGATTGGGTATTCGATTTTCGCAGATATCTATGTTAAACTTACATCATATAATTTCTAAAACTCTGATACCATATCCAAGAGTGTTGAAATTCATAAATGTGACAGTAAAACGTCATTACAACTGCGGCGAATGTAAAAATAGAAAAAAGTCCCATACGCACGATGGTCTCCCGTATTTTTGCACTTGCCCTTTCGGATATAATTTCTTGACTACTTATCTTTAATCGTATCAGAGTCACCAGTCCTAGAAATAATAACGACAATGTTAGTTAACTAATAATTAAATTAAGCCGGTACATTTAATACTCATTGGGTATTGTTAATATTACTTACGGGCTATATTCTTCAGGGAAGCATACAGAAAAATATATTGTATTACATATATTGTACAAAAAGGAAAACTTAAATATTTACAGAAAATCTGGAAACATACCTCTGGATAAGAAGTAGCCGCCGACTAATAAGACAATTGTTACAGGACCAAGCAAAAACCAAGCTCTGACTGCATGATTATTATAGCCCACAAAACATATACCGGTAACACTATTTCCATCGATTTCCCCTAGTGCCATGATGGTCACAGTGAGGACAAGTGGTAAGCACCAAGCAATTAAATGGAAATATGCACCCTTCTTATCGATCCTGTCCTGAATTTTCCCTAATGCTTGAAAACTCATATGCCAAGCGTACGTAAGGATCACAAACCACACCATAGCTGCCATAAGGGAATAATAGACAAGGACAAACACGACGACGCATGACAAATTCTCTCCGCTGAAAACACATTAGTACATGAAATTTATTTTACAATCGGCTGAATGATGCAAATGGATCATGAGTAAATAAAATATAATCTTATTATACAATTTATAACACGTATTAAGTATTTATGAAATACCTTGGCTCGCTCATCCTGGGAGTTCCATCTTTCCTACACACAATTACTTCTCTGCTTCCTGGTGTAAATTGAACAAGCCATCCAACACAGGAAACCATGAAGCAACAATTAATGTAAAATATAACTAAAGCTGGGTATTTATTCGCGCTTCTCCAATCAATCAAAAAGGTTACCTGCAGATTGTTATACAAATGTAATATTGTCCCAAGTTGTAAACACGTTAATGTAAACAGCTTTTGTGAACATGCTAATTGTAAACAGCTTTTTACTTACAACCGTAAATAAATTGAATGAGCCACAGATCCCTGCAGCCCAAGCGATAAAGGAATGAATTTGTTTATGTTCGTCCGGTGTAAAAAGCGGATCGTTACACTGTGTACCGCAACCTTCGGCTCCTTCAAATATAGCTAGCGCATTATCAGTTGGAACTAATGGCTTCAAACATTTGCCAGAAATATTAAACTTCAGTTCTCTGATATCGTTCTTGCATGATCTTGGAAATAAATCTGTATTCTCGCATTTAACAAAGCTTGGCCATATTGTGTGATTAAATACTATTCTACAAGGGCCTGATACCATTTTACACATCTCTTGTGACGGTAGTTCCACCGTGTCATTAATACATTTTGGCATAAATATAGAGCACAATAGAGGCTGAACAACTGCCCAACACTTTGGCATATGTCTTAACGCTTGTAGTACATGTAATCTTTCCTATAAATTAAAAACAAAACGTTAGAAATCATCAGAGAAATATAAAATATTAATGATACAAAGAAAATACATTTTATACACAATAGCAGCAAAATATAGCAGGACTCAGTGGGAAGGGATTGTATACCTGGAAACAATAACAAGGCAGGATGTACCTGAGGTGATTTTAAATAAGAGTCTCTCTGACCTAGGAGAGCAGGTATAAGGATATGAAAAGAAGGAAAAGAGAAAGTCACTTTACAGTTGCAGATTTTCCCTTTCTGAATTAGAGAAGCCAGATATAACTTTTTAAATATCTATATATGTATATTAGAAACATATAACATAACAATATATAGTAATATGATATATACATACCTCTATAATATCTTGAGTTACCCGTTCAGGTATAAGGTCCAGTGTAGTAGTTGTATATGGCAATCTTGTACCCATACATGTACTCCTCTGCATTTCCACACATTTTACTGGTTTACGGCAATTCAATGAATCGGATGGCAATTCTCTTATTGGATACCTGTCCAGCAGGTAATTGGAACTGTGTTTCCATGTTTTGTTTTCACCATTAGAATTAGCGGCGAATCCGTGCGTCAGCTCGGACGACACTCGATGAAGGATTAGAAAATAACAAATCAGCCGGAGCGTCATCTAAATAAAATTAACTATTATTAAAAAAAAAAAGTAAATAAAAAGAAAAAGTGTTATTACACCACGACAATTCGTTCTACAGTTTTGTAATCGACGCACGATTTCCCGGCACGCTATAAGGTTCATCAATTAAGAACAAACGTCGCGTGTACCGTACAGAGATAAACAAAGGGAAGTATTTTAGGAATAAAAACAAGTACCTTCGGACACTTTGGTCCACACTGCAAGCCAGTTTCCTCCTTGGCAGCTAGGGTCTGGCCATGGCGGAAAGCTCTCCTCTTCGTTCAAACAAAGCGTCTCGCATCTTCTACGCTCGCGACAGTCGCATCCAGCATACGAACATCCCGGACCACACACACGTTACGTTCGCTTGCCAGGCCACCCACGACGAACCCGATGAACTTGCTTCATACCCATACCTCTTTCCGGTGTTTGAATGCAGGGTCGTAAAGTATTTTGCGAATACCCCACCAGCGGCGATGCTATCGACAATGCGCAATGCGTTCTGCGCGTCGGAAAGAGGGAAACTTGAAAATATCGGCTTCGATGTATTATATATTCTGTATAGTACACAATACAATGTTCCAATGAATTTTATACAACTGTCATAGTCTTTTTGATAGATGATATCTACTTGACATGTAGCAACAACTTGGTGGTAATAATATGTAGCACGAGCTGTTATTCGCAGGGTTCAGAAATTTCCCATGTTGTGAATCGAAAGATATTTCTATGATACTAATAATAGTTTAGAAAATCGAAAAGTTTTCAACTCATTCATTAAAGACATTTTCATAACAGAAAACATATTCTATAGTTGTTTATTTTAGTGTCTTATAATTATTCAGCAAGCCGTGGGGTACATAAGCTCGCTCATTTCCATAATCGATATTACAGAGTAACAGAGACATCGATTTTTAAATGAGGCAAGCTGCGGGATCACTTAAGTCTATGAATCTAATAAAAATAGTGAGTTAAAAGAGCTATCTATGTGTTCAATAATTTTGTAAATTTAAGTCTCAATTTATCTTGCGAATTCTTTTTCTGGTACCGGTGTCGTCCTCTATAAGCATACTACCAAGCGCAGGTGTTATTACAGTCATGCAACTTGTCAAACCACAGCAGTGTAGCAGATTTCTTGGTGGATAATTTATTTTTGAGGGTTTGTTGAGATTACGTTGTTAATTAACCATCATAGAAATTATATCTCGATAACGGCACGTCGACGAGTAAAGCTTTTATTACTCCTTTTTTGCTTGGCCTTTCCTCGTTCCGGTTTAACAGGAAATATGATAATTGCCCCTATACTTGATTAGCTGCTGGTGTTGATAATAACATGCTGCTAATATATGATAAGCCTGTGCCGTGTACGTCTGCACAAAAGTCGGAATTAATAGGAGCGGAGCGATCCCTCAACACTCTGCGATCGGTATTCGATAATAAACCTATCCAGAAGGTGGCAGATGTTTCGTAAAGTAACTTGAAAAAAAATAGTTTGTTGCTACAATTTTATCTCGTACTATTTACCGTGGAGCGTACGATTAATAAAGGTACGTATTATCCAATAAAATATATGTACAATTCCGACGTAAATTTTTATTTTTATTTTATATTATTTTGTACATAACTATGATATTATTTTATATTCGATCTATTCTTGCAGTCGCAAAATGTCCGGAATCTTTTACCTGAGCCTGTATTTTTTGTTCCTTGGAAATTGCATCTGTGATTATCCAGATTGGGATACAAAATCGCAAACGCTATGCCCTGGTTTATTTCCCAGGGTATTCACAAGTTACACACCACAAGGAAATCTTTCTAGCGGAATTTATACTACACAGACTGATATAAACGGCATACAACATTGCGTCGTCGGTTGTTGCAAAAAGCCAACGTGCAACGTGGCGCTTGTGTATAATGGTACTTGCTACTTTATACAGTGCAAAAATTCTAAAATGTGTACACCTTTGTACCGAAAGGATTTAGCAAATGAGGAGCCACCGAGCATGGTACTAGTTAAACCCGTAGAAGAAGATGAAATATGGAACGATTTGTTGGACCAAATTACAGACGATACTGGGTATGTTTTCAGTATCGTATAATTATTAATAATCGTAATAATTTTTCTTTAATTAGTACGCATTACATATTTGATGTTTATAGAGGTTTCCTCATGGATAGCACAGAAGATGATCATATTCTCTTCAGTGGCACAAATAGAGCTTCTTGTTTTACACAGCAGAATTGTTTACAGTACGAAATTTGCGTTATAAGTGCAGACAAATCTGATGTTGGTATTTGCCAATGTACCCCAGGATTTAAACGCAACGAGGCAGGTAATTGCATCATCGAATGCTTCTTAGAAGAAATGCCTAATATCTTCTTATTCGATCGCAATGTTTTAATTGGCCGTTCATTGCAACAGGAACTTGTACTATGGTGGAGGATACAGAACTTGCTGTAACACCGCAGGCGAAATCACCAAGTATAAAAGACTCTGGTACATCTGTGAAACCACCAATGAAAAGACTGTTAGTTTCTGCAGTATCCAAGGAAGTGCGATTACCAGAGAATGAAGTAACATTGTCTGTCTATACTGTATCAGCAGAACAGGAGAAGGAACACTACAATTATGCCTGGAGTCTGTTGAGTCAGCCGGATGGCCACACTGGTATAATGACTGACCAGAATAGTATGACTGTTAAGTTGAGTAATTTATCCGAAGGTTTATATACATTTAAAGTAACGGTAAACAGTCCAAATACTTATGGTGAGGCATATGCAAATGTCAGTGTTCTCCCACGTAAGTTGCTTTATTTTCTTTATATTCATTTAATTTATATAGGTGTACTGTATTACTGATATTTGTAGCTAAAAGAATAAATCAAGCTCCAATCGCCATAATTTCACCTGCTTCGCAAGTTGTAAAGCTGCCAAATACTGGAGCTGTGTTAGACGGTTCTTCTAGTAAAGACGACGATCGCGTTATTTCGTACCGCTGGGAACTGCAACAAGGTCCTATAGGATATCATCCTAATCTAGTCGATACGCCTACACTACAGTTGGATAATCTAGTTCCTGGCAATTATACTTTTAAGTTGGTATCATGAGCTTAGAAATATTTATTACTTAACGATATTTCATAATGATTTAATATCTCAAACTTTCATTGCCAGATTGACCGTCGAAGATTCCGATCATATTAACAATTCCACAAGCGCAAATATAACAGTATTGAAAGTAATCGATTATCCTCCTAGCGCAAACGCGGGCCAGGATATTATTATATATTTACCTCAAAATACATTGACTCTTAATGGTAACTTGAGTACAGATGATCATGGAATAGCGAGTTGGGAATGGACAAAGAGTCCGTCGGATCAGAACAAAGCTGTGGATATGCAAAACACGAGAACGCCTTATTTACAGCTGTCTAATTTAGAAGAGGGAATGTATACGTTTGTGCTGAAAGTAACAGACGATTCAGATCAGTCTTCTACAGCCGAGGTTCATGTGTTTGTAAAGCCTCCAACGAATAAACCGCCGAAAGGTACATTCCAATACTTTATTTGTAGATGAACTGTTTTTTTATAATGAAAAAAAGCTTACCTTATTTTGTACGATTTTTAATAAGCCGATGCAGGCGAAGATATAACTATAGCATTGCCGGAAACAGAAACTGTCCTCGATGGACGGAAGAGTAAAGATGATATTAAAATTGTATCTTATCATTGGGAGCAAGTAAGGTAAAATTAAGTTTACGCGTATGCTGATACATTTAAACAATTATTCGTAGTGCTGTAATAATAAAATTTATTTAACAGTGGCCCTAGTAGTGCTGTATTCGCTGCAGTCAACGAATCAATTTCGAATATTACAAAATTAACGAAAGGCGATTACGAGTTTAAATTAACCGTAATCGACGACAATGGAAATAAAAATTCTGATACTGTTCAAGTTAAAGTAACACAAAGTATGTACGCGAAGTTTCATCGGTTTTATAATTTACAATTTATTATTAATAATTAATCATTTTATTTCACAGACAAAAATGCACCGCCAAAAGCAAACGGTGGCGGTGATCAAGTTGTCATGGCACCCATAAGCGCACTGATCATTAATGGATCCTTATCCACCGATGATTTACGAATCAGCGAATGGATGTGGACAAGGGATCCCTCTAGTCTCGCTATAGGTTCTATTGTTCAAAACACAGACAAATCACCTATTTTAATGGTAATTATACTTAACAATATAAACAGATGAAATGTTGGTTGTTTCATAAAAAACATCTTGAAACTTTTATCTATTTCTAGATAACAGATATTGTGCCAGGTAGATACGTGTTTAGATTAAAAGTAATGGATGATCAGGGTCTTAGCAGCGAGGACACTGTATCCGTGATTGTAAAGCCTGGTAAATAATTGCAAATGGAAGAAGAACGATTTACTTTATAATCATTTTTCTAACAATCTTTGTTTTCCTTAGATCCTCAATTGCTGCACTTAGTTGAATTGACATTGAATATCGGTGCAAATATGTTAACAGTATCACAGAAAAATTCATTGGTATTGAAATTGCAAATGTTATTGCGTGACGAGGCGTCAATTAGTGTGCGAAATTTGAGAGCTGAACCGCATACAGGCAGAGCTGTTTTAATCTTCTACGTCGAGAAGAAAGGAGGAAAGGTGACCATGCCCGGGCCGGAAGTGGTTAAGCGATTAAAAGAAAAATTGCGACAGGATTCCGGACTACTTCAATTGTCCGTGGCGAATATCGATACCGCTGTGTGCCAAAATAATTGTTCAGGTAAATATCTTTCGCAATTATGTTACAACCTTAGAAATTATTTTATTCTGTGGCATTTTTTGTTTCCAAATACAAGGCCATGGAGTTTGTGATCAGGAGACACGATTGTGCATGTGCGAAGCATTTTGGATGCAAAATTTAATACAAAAATATTTCGGAAATGGGGATTCCAATTGCGGTATGTTTGATTAAATATAGCTCGCAATTTTTCCTTTTTTCTCATTAATTCAGAAACGAATTAAATTAACACGAAGAACTATGTATTTCAGATTGGAGTATTCTTTACGTGATAATAGCATTGCTATCTCTAGTTGTGTGTTGGGTTGGCCTTATATGGGGACTTGTTTGTTTGTGCCAGCGAATATGTTCAGGAAAACGACGTTCGCTTCGTTCTAAAAAGAAACCACCACGCTACTCCCTTTTGCAACCGGAACCAGAGGACGATAGCAGCTCGTGTAATGATAACTTTCTTCTTTCTATTTTAATTATAAAATAAATTTGTCTGACAAAACGTTATATGATTTTTTTTTTAACAGTTTCGACACACAAAATGGTACTATCCGAATCGGATACGGATTCTGACGATGTTCTGTTTGATCATCGTAAGGCGAAAAACAGCAGTCAAGCAAGAAATGGTAAATCTCGAAACGGCTTTATTAAAGCGGGTTCTAGAGTGAAAACATGAGGTAACAGTCAGACTTGCTGGCGTCTAAACGAAACGCCTCATTAAAAAATAGTATAATTTACTTGAACGGTTCGAGAATGTGTAGAATATAAGATCTCGTTAAACGACGCACATTCGTGTACGTTTTGGCCAAAGGCAAGCATAAAAATACTAGTCAGTTTACAGGGCTGTAATTTTAAGTATGTACCTAACGAGAACAATACAACTTGTCAGGCCGAAGAAATTTGCCACTTGTAAAAAGCATCGGGTGAAACTAGGTGTACTTAATTGATTATTATCGGTTAGAGAGAAACACGGGAACTCGCCTCCTTGCATCTTGTTTCATTGATTGAAAATACATTATATACATTATATACATATGATTTATCTGTATCGTGTACTTGAATTTGAATCTTTTATTACGTAATTCTAGGTGCACTGTCGTTTGTACACACGTGCGGTAATATAGCACAATGATTGAACGAGGTTTTATTAGGGCCTTAGAAAGTATTGGAATTAGTATTTATATATAATATTCATTCCTTCTTCGTATATCCTTTGTATGTAATACTTGCTCTTTAACATGTATATCATCTGATCTTATTTTTACACCGTGTATGGATAAATAATAAAATTTATTATCCATATAACAAATGTAGTGGTAATTCATTCGTTTTACCAAAAACTTTTCTTTATAAATAAATGTATTGTTCAATATCAAGCATTGAATTGACACTGTTTCTCAGTTATTACATTTTATATCCCTATAGTTAATATAGAAACGTGTAAAAAATTGAAGACGTTGGGAAGCAATTCTGAATTTACTATGCGAGTTAACGTCAGACACAACGTCGTTTCGCATGCGCTCTCCTTAAACGTTATTTTTAACTCCTTACGCTATCGTAGGCTCCGTTGTAGTGCAAAAGGTATTCGTCTCATCCGTCGATGAGTTTCTTTGGCTGCTAAGCTTATTCATTAGTAGGTGAGTCCATTTGTATCATTCCCTGTATTAGTTAAATTATTCAATTACAATTTTACCAATTAATAAATTCCCTCGACAGCTTAATAGAGTTTATGGAGTTCGCTAAGTGTACCAAATATCAATCTCTAAAAAATTGTTGCGGTGAAAGATCGTCGATGGATGATGAAAATGAGAGCATTGAGCTTCGCAATAAATATTGTACATTCTCCGAACGAGGAGATAACATCGGAGGAGCGCAATCTGTTGTTACAGCCGAGCCATTACGTTTCGTTAAAAACGGATAGTAAATATTATTTTTAATTGCCTCGCATATTCCTATAAGATTACATTGACTTCTTGCTGTTAGAGTTCCAATGATAAGCCTGCTGAAATTTATTTACCCTTTACACAATTTGAATAGTAGAATTAATGTCCTGAATTTCAAGCAAGTAAAAAAAAATCGCCCTACATAAAATACATTAAATAAACTTCCTGTACAAAAGTATACGCATCCACTTTATTTTTAGCTATGATGAACATTCAAAAGTGCCCCTAACAGAGAGACACAATATATCAAGTTCTATATATCGATCTTCTGAATTACCTTATAGTACGAGAGGCCAAGTAAGTAATGAAGGGACCGAAGAGGAAACCTTCTTTTCTCTAAACGTACGAGAAGACAAAGATTTTCAATGTCCTAGATGTGGTAAAAGGATGCAGGAACCGAGATTGCTTCCCTGCTTGCATCCCATATGTTCGCCGTGTGTTTCAGAATTGATGAGTGGATGTAAGTGATATAGAACAAAAATTAAACCAACACCATTCCCGCAATATATCCTTCTGTATTTGCAGCCGTTCATAATTCTTTAAAAGATGTCAGGTCGCAAAGCGTGCAATCCGAGAACAAGGACAGTAACATTAATTACTACGAAATATGCCCTTTATGCGACTTTCAATTACCAAACGCAAATTCGGTGGTACCACCGCCACATTATCCTCTTCAGCATCGTTTGGTAATGACCGCTATCCATTCTAGATTTGCAAATAAGATACTCTGCGATGTTTGCGCGGATGAAGTTGTTGTAAGTATTCAATGTACTTGAAATAGATTTATATTTGTATGCATAACAAACTAGCAGATGTAGTAAGTACATATTCTTTTCAATTTTTTTCGAAGGCAGTTGTTCAATGCTCCTCGTGCCTCCGCAATTTCTGCTTAGATTGTGGCATGGAACATCAGCAACAAGTCACCCTGGAATTGAACCCCACGAAACATTCGATAAGACCACTCTGGGAAGCTACCAAAGTGCGACGTACAGCCCTTTGTCAGCAACACCCAACGCATCCATTGCGATTTTATTGTATTGCCTGCCAACAGGTTCACGATCTACCTTTGCAGTTGTATAATAAATTTCTGCGTAATCAATGTTTTGTACGCTCGAGTTGCTTTTACAGGTGACCTGTAAAGAATGCACGTGGAGTAGTCAACACAGGGGGCATGGAACCGAAAGCGCAGTTGGAGCTGGAAAAAGAGTTACTCTGCATCTGACGAAAATGTTGCAAAGAGCCAAGATACTTTTGAACATGCTCTTGACGCAATACGATCGAAGCGCGTTTTTAAATACCACGCTCGATACTGAGGCAGGAGATCCATCCATTCCAATGGATTTTCGGTACGTTAAGCTGGTCATTTTTTTTACTATAAAAATTGTCATGTGATGATGAACTTTGATGCTATTGCTATAAGTTGTAGCGTTAAATTCATACGATAAGACTGTCATTTGAGGTAACATTTGTGCATTCTGGTACTGTACGAAAAGTTGTAACGAAAAGTAGGAGGAAATAAGTTTAAATAATTTTAAGAACCAATTACGACCATTTTGTTCTATAATTTTGTTCTATAATTTTGTACTATTTTTTATATATATATATGTAATAAACGCTTATTTGTAAGAATAATAAGGCGTATTCATGAAAAAATAAAGTGTATTTCAAACCACGGCTATTAAAACAGCAGTTGGTACATGCATCTTTGAAGGGCTAGACAACATCCGAAACGTAAGATCGATCCACAGCAAGACCAGTGAGGTACCCCAGGATGTCCCCTATGACCATGTCCACAACCTTGATATCCACCTTTAATTAAAGAATATTTCATGCTATACTAGACAACTATGTAGCCATTTTATTCAAAATGAATGTTCCACATATCCTGTATATTCTGTACATTACCAGGCATAGTTCCCCCACATCCACAAGTGGCTTCTCTTTTGCCACTGCTTGAACAAAATGTACAGCAATGATAAATACCAGTATGAAGAGGTCTCACTGTTGTATTTGTACCATTCTTTGAATAGTCTATAAAAATGATTTGCATTCAGAAAAGTTAGCAATAATATTTATACTTTGAAGTTTGAATTAATATTTGTCTGACCTAATTGCGCATTAAATACTCCCAAAACTTTTAATCTTTGTATCACTGTGCCAGCGAGACTCAATATTTCTATATTAGAACCATCCACCAATAATTCATTTGCAAGAGAAATTGCATCAAGAAGTTGTCTTGCTCTTTTCAATCTATTAAATTCCTGAATTCTTTCTCGAGCTTGCGTAGCATGAGATACATTAGCCTTTGTCCTCCTGATTTTTGTCCCATTGTTCGCAGCTTCATTGAAGCACCTAATTCAATCGAATAAACAATTATATTTATACGTATATTGAAGCATAATTGTAACAATGTACTAGCATAAATCCCTTAAAATTAATATTGGTTGCTTGTCATGTGATGAATGTTTAATAACATTTCTTATCTATTTAATAGATATTACTGATGTAATCTCTATTTACTGTCATTTGAGGTTCAATTAAATCTCGTAAATAAAATACAGTTTTATTAAATTCTAGATTATTATCTTACCTAATTGTGTAGATCTTAATTAGTAAGTAATATCGTTCTTATTTTTCGATCCACATTGCAGATTAGTGCAGGGTTCTACAAAATTGATTATTCATTATTATTGTTTATCATGATGTAACCTTATATTTAGAGACGTACCTTTTCGAAGGATTGCAAACGTTATAGTTTCAAATTAATATTCAATACATTTATTGTGTGAGTCATCTTAAACTTCGATGTTTCATTCATACTAGATATATTTGGAAATGCAGTCTTCTCTTCGCAAGAAAGTTATACAAGAACATGTTAACAGTTCCTAGCTGCTGTTGCGAACCACGATGAAGCAATAAAAATTTGAACCTGATGCCATCTGTATATTTTATCAAATTGAACTTGCTATCAAAAGTCATTGTTTAAGTACAGAATTTAATACAAAAGATGTTGACAATTTCTAATTGGCATACAATGAACACACTACTATAATAGTTATATTTGGCACTCTACAGTGTAGAGTCGATACTGTAGCGCCACTTACGTAAATAATCTTTCTCGATTGTCATTTCTGTCACATTTTTTTACTTTACAATTATATAATTATTGAACCAGCCCAAAACCCCTATTACCCACCAATATATACGCAACAATATAAATGGAAATAATTAATAATTATTATTGCTCATAGTACTGCCATCTATAAGAATGTGCCTGAAATTACCTTTGCCATTGCCATATCGCACTCAAAACAGGTATAAGAATAAATAAATTTATCGTCATTACAGTACGGTAAAATTAGTTCGTAAAACGTTAAAATTGTTTAAACCATGTAACAATTGTTAATGTTAAATATATGCTAACATAGCACAGGAATGAGCAAAAAGGAATTTTTATTTTTATACCAGTTTTGAATCCAGATATGGCAGGGGCCCGAGTAGTATCAAGCATATGTGTACAGAAGATATTTTCCCTGTGTAGCTTAATAATTTCCCTTTCATTTGACACAACATATATTCCAAAATATCAACCAGGAGCCAAGATAAAATTTTTTTAAAAATTTGTCGGTAACTCCAGTGCGCAATACGCAGTCGATAAAAAGACATATGGCGCCATCTCGCGTTTGCGGCCTTTTTCGCAGTTTGCCGCAGCTTGAAAACCGAATTCCTGGATTACATCGTTAATTTAAACAATTGCGTTTCTCCCGGCTTCTACTATGTATTTTTTAATCGGACTTGTCTTAAATAAAAGCTACGAACAATAGCTATCTGCTCCCCAAAGTTGCAACAATATGGGATATGTGGTTCGATTGTTATTAACAATTGAAGAATCGGCAAAAATGCACTCCGGGTTACTGCAATTATCTCGGCTTCTGGAGGCGCTAGATTAATGATCGAGTGCTCAAAATGAAGGTAAAGGATGCTGATCCCGTTGCTGTAACTCTATGCAGTTGGCCGTAATAACAATTTTGATTGTTTAATTGTTTGTAAGATATGAGCCGCACGTGAAATAATGTTCACACCTGTTGGAGATGTTAGCTGATACTCCTGGCTTTAATTTATGTCCTTTGGTCGTTGATGTAGATCGCCGGCAAGCCGAAATAATCTTTCTATCTTCGTCACTATGTTTCTTATTGTGGCAATTTTATTGTTTTTTGTTTAAAAGCTGTACATTTCATACTACTGTACGCTGAAGTTCGTAAATAGTTCTAAATCATTCGTTGTCAATTTCCAGAAAATAATGTAAAGTATACGTTCAGTAAAGTACGTTCAAGATTATTTCGTTTATTGATATTACAATCCAAATAAGAAAACTTGTATAATGTAGTAGTCTTGTCTATTCCTATATCTCGTCGGTGCTTCGGGATAGGCTTTGCTCGGGAATTATTTTTTCATAACTGTTATATTTTGCAGGATATTTAATTATTCTCCACTTAAACCGGCCATGCTGTGGAATAAATAAATGTTTAAATGGAAAATCTATTGAATGAGCGCAACTAGTATATTCGTTTATTTCTGATAGTAAACTTTGGAATTCGTAATTTGTAAAAAGTAAAAAAAATGTGCACATTACGTTTACTAGAAACAGAATTTTATGGATCTGCATTGAACTGACGAAACGGTTTACACGAGAAACTGATTGGGAAGATGCATAAAAATTAATTGAATCAATATCAGGCTTGGCTATGGAACGTAATTCCATTACACATGCTGTGTGGTTCGATTAAGGTCACCAGGGGATGGCAACAGTTTCAAATTACCCCTTTGCCGGTACACTCGTTTAATACCTCGCCCCGGCTGTACATACGGCTACAAATTGCTATTAGCTTTCACAATTCTTTTCACACAGCAAAAGTTAGTTTCAATTAAAACACGAACATTCCTTTACGAAACATTCGTTTCCCGCATTGACTAACATCAAATATTAAATCGTTCTATCTAACTTGAACTATACGTTCCCAAAGATATACGTGCAAAGTGCATGTTTCATCCCCCTATAAAATAAAAAAAAAACTACCCCTCCAAATACAGAATACCTTCTTTTTTTTTTTATCACGAACGATGGAGAGATAGTGGAACGTTGAGAATCGAATCGTGGTAAAAAATGTGCAGTGCACCGGTGGTTGGATATCTTAACTACTCCCGTCTTTTTTGCAACACGAATTCTCTGGAATTCGATTCGAGCGACCGCAGGACCGTGGCAAGCAAAAGGTATATATATATATGCGATCTCATCCTATTATCTGGCGACGCGGTTCGACGCCAGGATCCATGGAAATCCAGGGCGCGGCTTTAATAATGCCACACCGATCGAAAAACTCAAGACAACGAAAAAAAAAAAAAAAATGGAAAATTACGAAAACTTCCTTCCAGGGTGAAGGGGTTTTCCCCCCTCCCCCTTTCTTCTCCTAGTCGTCCGTTGCCACTGGATTGGCTCCCACCATTTTACGAGGATAAACGGGTTCGACAACGAAAGAGCCGACGATTTCCCGTAAACCGATCATCACTTGGTACCCGTGCTGTAATATAGGGTAACGTGGCCGGGCAGGAGACTTTTTTCCTTCGGAAATTGGATTCGATCCAGATCTAGCCGCGGCATCGATCTCTTTTTCTCTGCTTCTTTTTCCTTCTTATCAAGGATCTATCGAGGTAACGGGCAGGATTAGTTCACGGGTTTATCAAACGGATTTCACGGGGGCGAGCAGAGGTTAAGGCTGGGATTCTATTTCGAGAATGTCTCTCCGCTCGGCGGACGGCTATTTTTCCTGTCATTTTTTCTCGCGCGGCATCCATTTTACAGGACGACGTTTCCCGGTGAAAATCACAAGCTATTCCGCAAGCATAACAGGCATATCAAATAACGGGGCACCGCACGTCAAGTCTTTCGCGAGAATAATGCCATTAAGTTTTGTTCGAAAGGCAAGCATCCGAAAGTGACAAGCAAGAAATAACGAAGAACCGCGGAAGTCCTGTTCTCTGTATTCGATCTCTAAACGTCGCCGCGTGTAATCGCGATAATTCGGTTTTATCGTTCGATGGCAGGACCGTGTCTTTCAATTTTTACGTGTCCGCTCGAAACCGCCTCGCGGGCGTCGAATCGCGGCACTTATACACGCGCGGGCATAAATCTGACAGCCGTGGGAATCTATGAACAAAAGTGGAGCCACTTACATGCGCGTAAAAGTAAAATTTATGGACGGTGCGGGAATATAAATGCGCGACGTGTAATAAATTTCAGCCCCGGACGGGTTGAGAGTAAGACAGCGAACGGGAGGTGCAGAAAGAGGGGAAGAAAGAGACGGAGGGGCGAGTCTCGTCCCACAACGTTGGAAAGGTACTAACGATATTGTTCGACCAATAACGTGGCTCTATCTCGCGGCGGAGCTATATCGCAGTAGAGTAAGTCGCCTCGTTGTCAGACCGAGCCGCACGTTCAAGCTTCCCTTAATCATTTTTCTCGCACAAACTGTTCGGGCCGGGAACTAAACAACCGACGCAAAATCTGTGGCGAAATTCAATATATCTATTGTATTATTTGAAGTGCCAATATATTACAGATTATATTGGTTAAAAAATATTATGTGCAATTGTAGCGGCGACACTAATATCGCAGTAGAGCAAGTCGCTTCGTTGTCAGACCGAGCCACACGGTCAGTCTGTCCTCAATCATTTTTCTCGCTCAAGTTCCTCCGATTGATGACAAGTGACCACGACAAAATATGCGAACGAAGCAAGGAATATTTATTGCATTATTTGAGGCAGCAATACGTTAACCGTTAAAGTAGCCGATTAAATATTCACTTTCCCAGCGTTTCCTTGATAATGCAAAGAGACCGATAATATCTGGCAAGGGTATAAAAAGAAGCGCGAATCCTTCTGGCCACGATTTTCAGCGACAAATCGACAGCAACGTCCGTGGCCGGCCACCGACAAAAATGAAGCGGTCGAACGTTTCGCTTCACACCGTTGCCCGTGCAGGTCTGAAACCGGAAACGTCCATGCGACTTTTGATCAGTCGCGTGTGCACGATAGCCGGGCGAAGCGGATGGAAATGTTACCTCTGAATTTTATACACTCGACGGTGATACAGGGAGTAGAGCAACTCAAGTATCCGGAAAAAAGGCTCCAAAACGGTTTCAGGATTATAATAGCTTGCGTCGCTGCGTGCAATTTCAATTTACTTCCTCTGGCCGATGTAAGGGAATACTAAACACCGAATTATCTCGTGCCTAATTATTCTCTGTGCTGTCGGTCCACTTCGGGAGCACTTAGGAATGATAGCGTGCTTCAGAATATTGTTATTTTTAATTTTCTTTCGATTTGGCGCATTTAATGTTGCGCTTATTAATCTTACGGATTCAATTGTTTAGTACATGATTCGACATTGTTTCTTCTTGAAACGTTAATTGAATTGCACTTATATTCATTGATGCCTGGACGAGGTAGCCACGAAGGTTTTGCATTCCTGCAGTTTCGTTACTCTAAAAAAGAAATCATTTAACATACGCTCGAGGCAGAGTGTTACGGGTTAGAGAAGCGTTAATAATTCCTAAGCAACTTTGTTACCAGGGAGGGTTCAATTTTTTCCCCGGCATCGCGATCGTCGACGCGTTCGCGTGATACTTCCGTAGCCAAGATCGAATATAATGATATCCAAAGTCATTCCACGAGCGGAAGCACGCGAGAAATGCCGCTCACGACGAAGTGTATGTATAACAGATAAAAATAAAATCACTTGCAGGGCTCCAGGGGCAGCTGTCTGGCAACGATCTCGCGTTCGACCAGCTAAAAGATCCACTTTGCGACGCAGCAGACCGTTCTTACCTTTTTGCTCCCTTCAGCGGTTAAACGAGAAAGTGGCGCGTTTGCGGTGAAATTTTCGAACGATTTTTCCGCGTCGCCTGAAGGGTCGTCTGGACGCTGGTGCAAGCGTCGATGCATCGAATATGTTTGCGTCCGCTCCTGTCCATACATACACTTCCGAAGGTAGTATCAAATGTCGTATAGTACGTGCTAACCACGCGCACCGATTGTTCGTTGCGTTACTACTGAACCCTCGATTGACGAGGGAAAGTACCAGAATATGTTCCTCTCGAGTAGTGCTCTGAATTTGGTAAAAGAAAAAAAGAAAGAAAGAGAACCTAAGCAGTGGCTAATTTTTTAGCAGACGTCGAGTACACGTTTCATCTGAAATCAGTTGATCCGCTCGTTATTCGACGCTGTTGGCCTATCTAACCATCGGCACATACTCGTCCACGACTCTAAACATACTTAACCAACTCGACATCCGACCGGCGATCGATCTTGCCCGGGATCTATCCTCTAAATGGCTGGAACGCCGGCTCAGCGGCGGTTTAGTCCTTCGAAGTAAATGCTCCCATTAGGCCGCGGCGGGCAAACGACGAAAGCAGGAAATCCTGCAACGATAAACTACCGGCAGGATGAACTGGCCCGCGCACCTTCCAGTTTAACGTTCGATGTTGCTATGTTGCTACGTCGCTACGTTGCTGCGACTCATTGCTAAATTGCATGCACTAAAGTGTGACGCGACGTTCCCCTCGCGTCACGAAGGATTTGGCCTGGGTTTTTACGACGCGCCGCTATCCGTCTCGTAAAACCATGGAAACGTTACGGACGTGCCAGACACGTGTGCTTTATTAAATACCCGCAGCAGGTAGGCAGAGGCGTCGACGGCAACGGTGTCGAATTTGGTTGAAACGTGTTTTTTGTTTGTTTTTTGTTTTTCGAAGGGTGTAGAAATATTTGTGGGGTACCCGGAATGAAGGAACAACGGTTGCGGAACGTTTTGGGGCGTTTGCGGGAAACGCGGGGCGCACCGAGGTTTCGCGGCAGCGATGCGAAGCACGGTGGCGTGTTGTCGCAGAATGTGGACAATGCTTGCGTACGTTTGTCAAACGTCCCGCAGTGTCTCCGTGCACGCGGCAATCTACCGCAACTATGAGGCAGTATTTCCGGTTAATTGGGCGTTTCGTAGCGACATCGTCCGAGGTATTTTTATACGCGAGATTCGATAATACGTCGCAGCCACGACGAAACGCAGATCGCGGCGCAGCCGTTTCACAAATTCCTCCAAGTGTTTCACGCGATCGCGAACCGTCTCGAGCTTTCCTCCAAGCGTGCGAACCTTCGTCGAGGTCTGAGAGTATTTCCTTCCACCCTGGACTAACATTTTTCTCGCGTCCTCGCCGAGCGAATTAAACGCGACGCCGCAGCGCATCGTGCGCCGGTCTTCGTTCAATTATAACCGGTGCGAATAGATTTTACCATTGCCAGCTGCGGCACAGCAATGCGTCGGAACGCACCGCGCCGTTTCCACGATTTCCACGTGATTTTCGCGGCAATCACTTTAATGATCGCGCGGCGCGCCATTAACAAAGCGTCCTGAAGGGTAGGCTTCCCAGACGAATCAACGTCCCTGATGGCACCCGTGACACTTCGTGCGAGCCCCTTTGAACGCGCCAACCCTCCATAAAGTTCCTCCCGGCTCTGTTAGCGGCGCGCACAGACGCACACGTGCAGGCGAACGTCGGTCGATGGTAAGCGACAGGTGAACGTTCTGCGGAATGAAGCAGCGATTTGACCAGAGGTCTTCAACTTCGCTGACGGCGTCTTTGTTGGTCGTTGAATGCTCGAAGCATTGGTAAAACGGTATCAGTTACCATAGTCGGATAATTCCGCTGCGGTGTTTCCTTGTAACGAGCAACAGTACAGCGAACAATTGTAGCTGACACATTGCGCGAAGCGGTATCGCGTTTCATCGTGATCGTGTTCGTAAACTAAGCAGTATATCCAGTTTCTGGAAAATCGTATACAATCAGCGTTATTTTGTATCGATACGCGTTGATATCGTACGAGAGTAATGCATCGAGTGAGCGCGAAAGCAAAGCGAAATTCAGAAATTTTAACCCCTCGATCGTTCGACGAATCTCAGAGTTGCCCGAGATAAAGAAGGGGTCGCACAGAATCAACGGTGCAGCTTTAAAACTTGATCTCCGCATTATATTACGAGATTTATATTCTGTCGTCTCGCAGAAGCCCGCGAAGGTTCGCCAGGCTTCAACCGGTTTCGCCCGGAGGGGGTCGAAGATCCGTCGTGCTTCACGAGGGTGAATATCGGGCGAGGCTTCCGTACACTTTCGTGGCGAATATTTCGTGCATGGTCGTGCATTATATCTCGGTACCTGTGTTCCCGGAATGATGCGGCGAATGTGCAACAATGCGTCTTCCTTTCTCAGGACGATATTCGTGACGGTGCCGTTTTCTTGTCCGCTCGATAAATTTGATTTAGACACTTTGGGCGGAGGGGGTGGCCACGTTGACACCGAAAATCACCAGCCGAAAGGGTCATTTTCTTTTCAATCTCGTCGCCCACCAATTTTCTTCCCCTTTTATTAAACGTTGTGGATACGTACCTGTCTCGTAAAATATCATAGAAGGTTTTTCGAAACGTTCCCTCTGAGGAAGATCGATCGGCTCGAATAACCGCCGGAAATTTGTAACGCAGATGCGTTCCAATCTTTCGCGTTTAAATAGCCTTTGAATAATTCTTTTGCCTCGGGAATTCGCGTGAATTCCTGCGACCGAATTTACCCCCTCCGCCCCCCCATTGTAATAATCCCAAGGTTTCCTCGATCACGAATGCAAAACGATCGCGCCGTTTGTATAATCGAACTGCGGCGTAAAAAATGACAAAATTGTGAATGCGTAGAAATTATCCGCACGAAAAATATAAAGGACAGCAACGGAGGAGATAAGCTGCCCGATTCGCATCGTATTCTGCATCCATTGAAAATTGAAGATATGTTTCTCAATTGTTCCGTGCAACTGTTGTTCCGGTTGATTGGGCGGCCGAGGTAAATATTCGCAGAGAGGTATTGCGATATTTCTCTCGCTTCGAGGGGGCACCAGAAAAATTCCAGCGTATCGGCGTCGGGCGAATAAAGCGTAACCAGAGTATTAGCGAAAAGAAGCAACCGGAAATTGGCTCGAGACAGGATCCGTATAAGCTGAAACGCGACCATGTGCAAACGTCGTCCGATGTGTGGGCCCCGGGAGCGTGTTTAACTCCGTTCAGCCGTGTAATCGCATTGACTTGATGCACGTGCGATGCATTATGAATCTAAGGAGTCGATAGCTCGCCTCGATACCTCGAACTTCTTCGATATTCCGGGACATCGCTCGGGAAGCAGGCAGATTTAGTTATATCCGTGGGAACTTGGTAATTCTTCCTGTAACTGTATTCCGAAGGTACAAGGCAGTGGAGACTTTGCCAATTAATTGCCGCCGGTGGAGTAATTGGGAGCGATTGCAACGAAAATAGTGAACGGTATTCTTTCCTAGTTATTATTCCGTGGACACTTTTCGAAAAATCGTGCTTTTCAGCGCGACACGCGTCCATCTAATAATTGCTGCTTCCGAAAATTCGCCAAAGAACTTTCGGTAACGCGGTCAAAGGAAGATGGAAAAAATGTTCAATAACGAGAGGAATGTTTTTCATGAAAGAATCGATCGTTCTGGTGAAAATAGGGGGCGTGTTGAATGACGCAGCCGACAAGCGACGCGTTTACGAAATTTTGTAACGATCAACTATTTTTTTGTTTTTTTTTTAATGAATAAATATGCTAACCAATCACGCGGAGAAAATACATCGACGGGTCAAATGAAATATTTTCCGACCAATCATTGTGTTATACCGCTGCGAAAATATAAACTGCTCTCAACGTTTACCTCTTTCTATTATTGAGAACGAGAAGGGAAAAGTACGCTACAGGAAAAATTAGTTGGTAAATATTTAGTAGAGACGATGGAGGAAGTTCGTTTAATTAGAAACGAGACTATGGTGGGGAACGAGGGTACGCCGATGGAAGTACCTTGAATGCATAATCAATTTGCGTATCCACCTCCAAGAAATGGTTCGAATCGTTCGCGGGTTAATGCGGCCAATGAGCCGTCCAAAAAAGCTCGGCGTACGCAAAGAACGGTACAGTTTCCACCGGCGAAATCAAAGCGAATTCGTACGAAGATGGGAAGTGTCCATTAATGAAAAAAAAAGGTCGGAACAAAACAGTTGACGCGAGGAATCGAAGCAAGGAACCCGAAATGAAATCGGGCACAATCGAGCGAAACAAATTCCGCAATTGCGAAAATGGTCTCGCTGCGAAAAGCTACGATCCACGACGCGATCATTTTCAATCGTTCGGAGTGCAAAATATTTTAATCCAATCTCGATTGTCCCGCGAAAAATTCGCCGCGTCGTTAAAAAACGATTATCCGATAAATCGACCTTACCGAACAATAAACAAATCGACACGATAAACCGGCGGACAGCACCCGGGCAACGTTCGACGCGGGCTCGCGACCCAAACCTACCCGAAACACAATATCGTGGATCATCGCGATCATTGCTCGTTCGAACGTCCCATCCTTTTCTCGCATCCCGTTTTCATTTCCCCCGGGGCCAACGGCGTCACGGTCCCAGGCTATTCATCGAATAATCGGCCAGAGCAAACGACGAGCACGGTGTGTCCAGTTTTTGCAGAAACGTGACCGTTTCGCGAACAGAGAAGCGCGAAACGCCCGATTTAACCCTCCCCACCGCCCGGCAACGGATCCACCCTCCAGGCTATTATACTCGCGGCAACCGTAAATCCCCCGTTTTTTTTTTTATGGTCTCTCGATACCGTATCCCGCGGAATCAATGATCGTCCATAAAAGGGTATCTTACTCGGCCGGCACGCGTTTCCGTATTCTCTCGCTTAAACACGCGCGTCTATCATCCGGTGGATCGCGGGCGACATATCGCCCCCTCTGTGTACCCGGGCGCCATATATAGGATATAGGTTACACGGTTTGCCAGAGTTGGACGTATTACTGTTATCGATACGCGTGCGACGGGTACCTGCCAGTTTACAATATTTGTTTAGGTCCGCGGTGTATTGGAGTCGCGGGGCGATATAGTCCGTGTCTTTTCACATTTATTTTTTCGTTCGTTTAGAGTTTTTTCTTTCTAGAATATCTTTTTCGAATGCCTCATCTGGTACCGCGACCTGCGACGCACCCGTTCATTGATCATTAATAACATTATGCTGCAACGCAATAAATATTACGAGACGCTTGCCGCGTTTGCTAGTGCCATCGCAATTATTGTTCGCGCCCCCCTCCGCCCCTCCCGTAAGCATGAAATTTTTATTCCCGAACGACTCGCGGGAATATAAAATTTCATCTGCGAAAGGGTTGGCCGTTGCGTTTCATGACTCGTCGAGTGGCCCAGAGTTTTCACGGCGGACAGAAATACACGCAGTTCCGTGACACTCTTTCCACGCTGTGTACCGGATAAAGCAAACATTTCCATGGGGATTTCGAAGTTCCACGGAACGGAAGCAACAACGAAACCTCTCAATTACTCTAATTGCGTGCTTGGAAAGGCCAGACTGAACAACAACCGAACTCCGAACGGTTCTTCATTAAATCCTCGACTAGAGTGCGTCTATTCAATGATCACGTCCCTGTTTCTCATCCGTTCACTTTGGAAGACGGAACTCCCGATCGACGGGGGATTCTCATGTAGCTACAATGAAGCACCCGCCCCGACAATGTGCCTTTGTTAATAACGTCGAATATGCTTTGTATTACCGAGTACGTTAAAACGAAGGAAAAATACCTGCGCACGGTAACTCCACTTCGGGGTAGAATTGAAAGGTGCTTCAACGTCGGAATATTAACGAGTACTATGTAAAATTGATTCCGTAATTATCGTTTACTGCTGTGACGTCGCTTCGAACGCGCTTGAATTTCATATTTTCTGACCACGGGTTTCCCCTCGAATCTACATGCGCAATGTCTTGAATTTTCAACGAGCCGTAGCGCAATGGAATAGCGACGCCAATAATAATACTAACGGTATTAAATTTTTAGCAGACAAAGGGCAGAGACACAATGACTAAAATAAAGCACCACCCCTTGTTGCATACGCTCGCCCAGCCAACCCTCAATCAGCAACTTCATCAAAACCGTAACTCTCGCGACGTCGCTCGTCCACTTCATCCCTTCATCCATACCGAAGGACAACGACGCTGGATTTCGCAGGTGTGCCTGCACGTGTGCAGCTGCGTGTACACCACTGTTACAAGCGTGTACAGCTGCACTTGCGGGGGTGCGTTAACGGACGCGTTGATGCACCGCCAGGGGCATACCCCATCCACTTGTTGTGTAATTGCATTATGTATTGACTTGGTTTACCGGAGCGAAATGGGAAGGTTTCCGCGTAAGGTACGTTGCCAAGGGGTACCGAGTTGCATATTAATTATCTGATAATTTCGAGGCTTAACGAGCCTTCCACCCGCTCAGGGCCATCGAGTCGTGATCTTTTTTTCCTTCTCTTGTTTTTTTTTTCTTTTTTACGTCGGAGTCGATGAGCAGACATTGTTCCACAGTGGCCCCTTTGATCGTCGAAGCAGTGCGACGATATTGCGTTCGGGGGTGGCGAGGGTACATCCAGGTAGTCGAAACGTGGACGTATTTTTCAGACTTTACTCCGATGAACGGGGCGGCGGTTTTTCCCCTGGACCGTTTAACAATCAGAAGAGGATACAAGTGTCACCGTTTGCACGAGTGAAAATTAACCGCTGACGTTAATAGTATTAGGCACCGAAAGTATTTCGCGTTTCGTTGTATAAGGGTTCGATACTTTTACGCGTGAAAATCTAGGATTAGCTTGTATTAATATGACGGCCGCGCGAACTCGCGATCGAATCGCGTTCGAGTAAAATTACCTTTGGAAACATCGATTTCCCGTCACCTCGTTTCAGTGTATGCAACTATTGCGGTCTCCATGGGAACGAACGTAGTATCGCGTAAAAACGATATTCCACCTCGAACGGAAACAAAAAAAATCCGAATTTCAGTCCCTTTATTTTTGGTCAGCTTCATTTCCAATTGAACTCGCGCAAAGTCAAAGGATATAAACGCGTCAAACGTCGATCGATAGAATGCATATCTGACTATTTATTTTGAATATGATTGGAATTTTAAACCGGCCGCGCCACGTTGCCGGTAGATTCATGAATTTCAGATACTTTGCAAAAGGGCGTCGCGACCCCGCCACGGCGCACGTTGGAGGAGCAATTTCAAGGCACCGATGGGTTAGTGTCTGCGCATTCGTAAGCAGTCGTTCGTTCGACACTACCTAAGGGAAATTAACGATAACTCGAATGCTTGGACAATGATTCTATTCGTTTAACCGCGCGATATCGGTAAGTTTCTTGTCCGTGTCGCGCGACGCCTCTCTGCCTGAATTATTTACGAAGCGGCACGGTAAACAAGGGGTGGAAAAACGGGGCGAGGGGCGAGGGGGGTGGGGCATGTTTCAGATTCTGGGCGTCGCGGGATTTGAATTATTGACTAGATCGTAATGCCATGCAAGAACAGCAATTTGCATCGGTGAACGGGCTATTAGCGACACCTTGCGCACGTTTGATCGCCCGACGAATAATCCATTTTTTTTTCTGCACCGGTGAATTGTTAAATAAGGCCATCAAATGCGTGCCTGACCCTCACGACGCCGACGATTTGTTTCTGAGGCTCGAAGTTATTGTTACATCACTCGTCGCGCTGGAAAATATTAAATTATTGATAAGTGAAAGCCATCCTTTTCAAGTTCAAATTAGAAGATGCAAATGTAACTTCGAATTCAGCACTGTATTAAAGCTGTGTTGATTCTACAGGACAGAGGGATCTATGTACGTACCTAACTGAATTTTCAAGTCGCGAACAGCAGGAATATAGTTTTATTTAAAAAATTCATAGAACATCGTGATTTCATAAGTTCCATGTGGTCAAGGGCTGAATATTTGGACCGTGGACCGACCCGACGAAATTCCAGCAGTCGACTCAAAACCGAAAAGTTGTTTCACCATGGATTATGCATTATAAGAACTCAAGCGGACGATGAATAATGCCTCACAGCGTCTAGAAATAACGACGTATCGCGCGTACAGAGGAAATCCTCTAACAGTAACCACATTTTAGTCGTTCTTTCCTTTTCCTTCATTTTTCTTTTTTTTTTTTTTTTGTACAAGATGGCGAACCTGCCGTATTTTTCAGCAATAAACAACAGAAACTGTTATCACGGCATGATATACGCTGGCGTGCACCGGAATATTTGATGAAAATACCGCAAGTTTTGTGGCCGAGGAAAGGTCTATTTAAACAATTCGACGCTCGTTTGTTTGACAAACGACACCGTAAACAGAGTGCAGCCCTTTCGTCGAAGGATTCATTACAAAATTAAACAAGAAATGTAGGATGGGACTAGTTACTATACTGGAAAATCGTGCGACTCTTGGAAAATTGTACGGATTATTGTTTCCACTTGGAAAACACATTTCTGCGTTCTATAATTTTTTTCGAATTATAAGCATGAACAAAATAATTACAAAGAAGAAGCGAGGCATATTTCTCGATATTTCAATTTTCACTTCAACATTGGTGAATGTTTAAGCAATACTTTCATCAATTTTCTCGTGCTCGTTCCGCAAATTTCCTAACTACCATCCTCCACACGACTATCAGGAACTACATCCAACCGATTTTCCCGCTGGAAAATCGACCAAAGGATAGCGCACACGTTCTTCGTTAAATTTCGAAGCTTTCCACGCCTTTCTCCTCCCTTCACGGTAACTTCCGATCTCACGTACAGAGTTGAGCATTACGCGAAAGATACGACGGCATATTTTCGCGGGGGAACGGGCAGCGAGGCCATGCAAATAAGCTGTGCAGTAGTTTCTTACGTTTTGCCGCACAGTTAGTGCATTGTCTCGCGGAATTCTTAGCGGCGGAAACGTTTCAGGAAAATTTTCTGCAATTTTATTCGACATTGCCCGACGAGGCGAGGCGAACATTTTGGAAAGCTGTCCAACGTGCATTGAATGCGTTGCGTTCGTCTTTTTCTCTTCGAATTAGTTCGGGAGAAAAGTATACCCTTCAACTTGATCTCCAAGAGATCCCGAATATTTCTTCGGGAGAAAGGGAAAAAGGGTAGGACACCAGGAAACCGACAACGCGCTGCATGAAAATGAAACTTCGACCGGCAGTTGAACAAGATCTTCTCGCTACTGTTCGCAAAAAAAAATTGTTCGCATCTCAGTGCAGTGGAAGAAGCGAGGGAAACGCGAAACGGAAACATCGTCTTCTTCCGTCGAAGCGTTGGAAAGCTGGTATCAGATATGCAAATGCAGCGTCGCGGTCGCTTTCTGCTAATTCGTTTCGCTATCGCGCTTCGAATTCGATTTCGCGAAAGTTCCCCGTCGTTGCTGTTCATTTTCACGAGAATAATACTACTTTGCTGCGTTCCATCGCTATTAAAATGTAATTCACTACTGGAACGAACGTCGCTCGGGAAACGTTAAGCATACTCCCATTCCTTTTAATTGCATCGAAATCGTAACAACGTTTGCGGACGTTGGTCAAAACCACTGCTTTTCGTTGATTATCCGGCTCTTGCTGTTTCCCGAATTTTCCCGTCCGATTTCTCGCGAAATAAAAACGCTTTCACAGTCGCAGACAAATTTCGAAGTGTACGCATCACGTATTTCTTGCATTATCGTGACTCAGCGTCACGAATAGTATAAGCTGACCGATCAATCCGTTTAACGCGGATATTATTGAACGAAATAAAATACTGCTTCTGCTTAACGAAGTTAGGAATATTTTAATTTGAACTAATGCCTCTAATTCGACTACCTCAAGTTCTATGCACGAAACGAGCCTGCGACCGGAATGACTGAACAAAGGGAAAGAAAGAGGATTCGCGAGGCATTAACGAAGTGTCGGCCATGGAAGTGGGTCACGCATGACCTGACTCGCGGTCCTCTGTGTATCTATGCAAATGCACCACCTTTTTTCCCTGTCGTTTTCAGTTTTAGTCGAGCGGGTACAGTTTATAAAAGGCACTCTGTAACTCACTCGGGATCAAGCTGCACGGCAAGCCCGAATTTGCGGGAGCGATCTCGTCCACGGAGACCCGTCGTTGTGGAGCGAACGAAAAAAATGGCTGAAAACGAAAAAAAAGAAGTATAAACGAAAAAAAAAGCGAAACGTAAATCAATTTTTAAGCGATGGCCGCGAACGGTGGTCTAAAATATTCATACGCGCGACGTTTCGTTTTCAAACCTTTTCGCGGAGGAACGGGACCTTCGAAAAGATTTTATTTCAATTCTACGCATCACGGCGGCAATCTATTTTTGCTTCATTCTTTTCGTCCAGTATGCCTTTACGTAACCAGGTGGCAATCGTGATAATTGTATCGAGCGCCACGAAACGCGGAATTCTCGCCGTGAAAATACGAATTTGGCGCAGATTATTTTGACGCGCCAGGTAACGCGTATTTTTGCTTTTACCATCGGTTCGGGCGATTACACGGGCGTACACGAGCGAACAACGAGCGGATTTGGCCGTGTTCATTATTTACAAGGCTGATATTATAATCGCTGGTCCTTTTGTTACAAGCGTCCCTATACATCCGCGGTTTATTCGCGGACGTCTGTCGTTTCTGTACCGTGCACACGGTTCGTTCACTTTGTCCCACATAAACGTACACGCGTCGTCGTTTAACGTTAATCTAATCGACGATGACGATGAAAATTGCCCGCGTCAATATTCGTGACGATTCCAAGGATTTCTATTTTTTCAACCTAGAATTCGTCGATTCTCCGTAGGAATCCTCTTGACACAGATAAGATGGTTCTATTAAACTTTATCCCTCGAGGCGGATATAAACACGAATTTTCCATCTTTTCCATTCGTTTTTGCATTACAACGTCAATGCGCGCGTTTCGCAGAATTCTCCCCCGAAAAATATGAACCTTCCAAGCCACACACGCGTAATAGCGTGCACAATATTCCAAAGTCGGGGCTCGGGTCGTTTGGCGTGCGGACGGCATCAGAAATTGGCAGCGGGTTGACGATACGCAACAGGGGGCGAGAGAGTGCACGTAGGACGCGTTAAAATTCTGAAGCGAGACCGCCGTCGTAATTTACCCTTTATGGCTGGACTTCGCTAAATCCCTTCTGGTGTTCTACGTTACGTACACCATTGTATTTACGCTCCGTTGTCTGTGCGCAGACTCGAGCTATCTGTTCCCCTTTGGGCTGGCGTGTGCAACGAAGGTGTTCGCACGTTTGTGCGTGACACCGTGGCGGGGGTGGTTTCTACGAGGATGGGGTGATCGAAGTGCCAGAGGAAATGAACCGTGCCGGACAGGAGGCACGATGGTCACGCAGAGAGAACAATGACTAGAGATTTTTCGTTGGTAGAGGAAACGAACTATTTAGGTGCGAACAGGCTGGAACGGTTCTGATAGAGAGTTCGAACGCGTTTGATAATTATCGAGACGTATTATTTATATCGGGGAAGATCCGCGTGAAATAGTCTGTCGATCGAAAGTGCAACAAAGGTTGCAAGGATTCTGTTGCAGAATGATAAACCAGGCGAATGATGCGATTAATATAGAATTCAATGTAATATTGTACTGCGTTGAAATAGTATCGAACGACGAACTGCGTTACCGTAATATTTATGCGAATTGCAGCTTGGTTGATTATTGCGCAGAATATTCGACTGTTGCACAGAATATATTCCTCGGTATCAACAAAACTTGCGTCGACCCGTGGATTGGGAATATCGTCAATTTTGTAGATATATTCCGGTCCTAGTTGAATTTTAATACAAGCAACGCAGAAAATCTTCGAAAATTCCACGGTAAATTTCTAGTAGTGAGCGTTCCTGAACAACGATCCTGAGTTGAAGGTAACCTTTCCTTTTCTCAATTCTTCGTCTCTTAGATTTATTTCATACTCGAGGACCATGCACGAACACTGTTAGTTTCGGAATCGAAAGCTAGTAACAGTAATCCTCAAAGCGAGAGACTTAACAGAAGTAGCCGTGCAGTTTCGAGACTTGACAGTGACGATCCTCGAAACGGAAGATTCAGCAGCAGTGAATTCAACTCGGGAGATCTCCTCCTAACAGCTGCTGCGACTCGAAAGACGCGGTAGCGACGATTCCCAGCTCAAGAGACACAATAGTGACAGTACCTGAATTGCGAGACGCAATAGGGGCAATATCCGAAATTCAGCATCCAACACTGTCGACCCGCAAAGAGGAATAGCCAACGCAGAGATATCTGCGAACTTGGAGATATGTCCGGCGATTCGATTACAGACTCAATGCGGAGTCTTACGCGAGAAGATATTGCACCCCCGTCATTCTGACTGTGAAAATTGTATAGAAATTTCGTGGACAACGACTGGATGAAATTCACGTCGATGGGAATCGTCAATATCGATGCAGTTCGCTCGACAAATTTCTCAAAGTCAATGAGGCAAAAATATTGTGCTCGGGATTGTGTTCAATCAATACAGCAAAATTTCCTTTCCATTTCGATTTCAGATTCTTGCCGGCGCGCCACTTACACAACCGAACCGTCATTCGTATTAATATTTGGACAGTTCGAGAGCGGCGAAAACGTATCCCGAGCACCGTTCCGCAGAATGTGAAACGTTTCACCGAGCAGAAGTAACGTTAACGGCCGTTATTTTTCTAAGTAAAACGAAACAGACACTAGCCGTGGCCATAAAGGTTCTCAGAATTATCGAACAACGGCAAAGGTGAGCGATAAATTCGTGGCAGCAGCTTTAACTGCATCGCCATTCGTTGCCCTTTCCAATTTCTCGAACGACACCGTAGCCTCCAACCTTCTTCCTTCTCGACGGGCCCTTATATTTCTGTAATTCTTTCATCGCGCCAGCAAGTCGCACGATTTTTACGGCTCTCGTTCTTCTTCGTTTTTGTTCTGTTTTAAACTCGCAAGCCTCGTTACGCTCGAACAAAGTTCCAGTCTTATAACCGGTACTTCAACCACGGTATATACGCTCGTCTTCAGGTCTGCCAAGGACCAACTATAATTTGTCGGACGGTAATTAGCATGCATTGTTCCAGCGGGGCCTGGGCTCTTTCGTGCAAACGTCAGGACAGTTTGATCTCGACGGGAACGAAGATCTCGTGGATCGTGGCACGCATTCGAATTCCATGGAATAATTTGCGATGAGGGGTTCGCGGCGGCTAGAAAGAAAAGATCTGCGGGGCTTTGACGATAGGAGTCCCGATGTCGTTGCCATGAACACAGGCGGGGTGACGTTATTGTTTTCGTGAATAAAGGGATTTTATCTTCTGCTGGGGGCACTTTTGTTTGCGGCCACGATGCCGGTGGTAGGTAGGTAGGTAGGTAGGTAGGTAGGTAGGTAGGTAGTATGGTAGTAGGTGGTGTGATTTATTATTGAAGAATTTAAATGCAGAATTTTCCAATTTTTGTTCTATATTCACGTGGCGTTAGGTCTCTCTGTTTGTACTGGAGACCAATTGAATTGAATTCCGTTACCGATTGCAACCAGTACGCGAAGAATTCATTAAATATCTTTTTCTACGGTAACTGCACGTCGGATTTCAGACGGATTAGTCCAGAGTGTCCGAGTATTCTAGTACGTGTCTATACTTCCATCTTCGTGTTTTCATTTTTATTACCAGATAATATATAATTTTCTGCTTTCATTAAGATCGATATCATACCTCATCAACGGTTCTCTTTAATAAGCAGTAAAGAAATGTTGTTAAAAGGATCCAATCGCCCAGGTAACATTTAATTCCTAAGAAAATGTAATTGGCATGGCAGTGTTAAGTGAACAAGGTAGGTTGAAAAGTCTCATCGTCGTAGTCGTTTCTTACGGGCTTGCATACCATATTTCCAGTGTGTGCAACGACGACCGTCTTCCGTCGTTATCCAAGAGGGTTTTCAATCGTGCATGGCGTTTCGTATACACGGCACGAAGGCCTCCTTACTCTTAATCCTTAATTACCCCCAATTCGCCCCCACCCCCTTCCGCCACAAGTAGTTTCAGTTCAATACGAACTTTAATCTGGACTCAGACCGGCGTTTCGAATAACTGGCACGGAAGCGGGGAGGGGGGCGTGTTTTCTTTCTCCCTGGCCACGTAGAGAAAGCCAAGCCACGACGAAACAGAAATTCAAAGTTCGAAACGGAAGAGCGTGGAAAATTATGGGTGCTCCAAGGATATCGTTGGAGGCTGAAGTGGCTGAATATCGTTAACTGTTCAAAGTTTTAGATAATATATGAGAGATTCCTTGGAAACATAGTTGTTTGGCTTGTTACCGATGTGTATTTATAATTTACTATATGCGTCCCGGAGAATGAGAGATTTGTTTCCTTTTAAATTATTTGCATTATTCGAGAGAATATTTATTGCGTTTAGAAATAATTCGGTTCGATACGAGTATATATTCGTGTTTTTCCCTTATCTGTGTTAGTATAAAGAAACGTTTGTGCAATTACTGGGCAGGGGTTGAGGTATTATCGCGATAAGGGAAATAGTTATTCCATTAGGGAGATATTACATATTTAACAATCGAATTCGTACCGGTGCTCGAAACAGACTTTCGGAGTATAAATTTCTATCACACTAATAAACTAGCTGGTATTGTTCGAAGATTTTAGTGGCTGCAAACCTCGATAGTTCAATTAACTTGTGTATAACTAACTTGCTCCGTTCCAAGAAACAATTGGACCATAATGGCGACCCAAATCGTAGTTAAAACGTGGCTAATAGCAGCTACCATATATTACCAATAAAGCTTCCCCTTTAATCTCGATTCTATTGCTATTCCAACTTGAGGTTTCGATACTCTATGCCCGATAAGAGTGAAGAATTAGCGAAGAAAAAAAATTCTTCAATTTTCCACATAAACGTTTATCCCCAAATGCAGCTGTCACAGTTTCACAAGGATCACGTCGACGAACAGCGACGGATTAAAGGGAATTCCCCGTGACGAATGCACGAGAGCAAACAGAGAATGTTATATCGGCAGTGTTAATACATTTTGACGTTCGGCTCAGCCGGCTAATTAATATCATTTATTCACCAAGCTTGATGCAGCTGCGTGTGGCATCGTAACGCGCGACACTTGTGACTCTCTAAAACGGAAGCATCTTTCAATATTCTCGCCGCTCAAAAATTTTAACATCCACGCATCGAAACAATACCCACACTCTTCCAACTCTCCTATTTGCAAATCTCTCCAAAAATTTGCCTTCCGCCCATGTAGCACGTACCTCGCAAAAAAAAAAAAAATAATGATCTACCCTCTAAAATAATGTAACCCCCGAAAATCCTTCACCCTAATGCATTTTCCATTTTCCATAACGTATCGCGTCGTCCGCGCGCCCGAACCTAAATGGAACAGCACACGGAACAGTGTCAGAACTGCCACGAGACACAGAATATCTCGATTCCGGATACTTTGGACAACGGGCAACGGCGTGGTCGATATAAATCCAAAGTTTCGTGGACACGAACGGCCGGCACCGGCGAATGTGTCCCATCGCGTTAGGAAATGGAACTGTTGCCCGCAAATACCTATCCGCGGCCCCCAGTTTATGATGCCACATTCTACGAGGCCGGGTAATATACGTACGGGAAGCGGTATAGTTTCAGAGGCGTGCACACCCGAAACTCGATAGCGCAATACGATGCATTGACCCGCCAAAGCTTCGGGTAACTAGGTATACACTGCGCGACAGGCAAATAGTGTCTGTCTCTCGTGTTCAAAGACAAGGGATCAATCGATTCCAGGCATCTCTGCCCTCGCACCAACCATCCCCCCGGCACCCCCGCACCTCCCTTTTCGTGCAACTGTACCGCCTGGGTCGAGGGGGTGAATCTACGGTGTTACGTGTCGATGAGCGTGGTATTATTAATTCGCCGATGGCGCCAGAGGTCTTAAAGGTTGTATTTAACGAGGTTGGATAATTGGATGGATTCTTCTTTTCTTTTTATTGGATTAGTTTCGGTGGGTCGATTAATTCTTTTTTTTTTTATCGGAAGAATGACGGGGCGATAGGTGGATTCTGTTTCACAGCTTACTGTCGCTCGTTGATCGATATCGTAAGACGTGACGCGTATGTGTAGATTAATTTTTCATTACAACGTGGAGGCTATTTATAACGCAATATCATGATTCAATTCACACGCTGTATTATTTAGATTCGTCCTTCGAATAAACGAAAGGCATTCATTTCCTCTACAATTAAGAAAGAAAATCCAAAAATAATTAACCCTTTCTGTATCCGACTCAGACGTCGGAACATACGTCGCACTCGGTCGACTCCTTTGAAATGCAATCAGCGCACGTTTCGCCACTCGAAAGCGGCTCCGCGAAAGAGGTTTCACCGTTCCAACGTTGTAAAAAGGGGGGAAGAGGTGGCGGTCTTTTGTAATTTAAATAAAGCGCGACACGGCGCGATTTAACATTCTAATTGCACGTCCATTTAAACCGACGGAACAGAGTGTCGGGACTTACTCCATTCGAAACAGGGATCGGGGCTATCTCGATTCGAAACAGAGATCGAGCCTGTACGGGTTATAGAGGGTGGACGGTTTTTTTTCCCTCGTTTCTTCTTCTTTTTCTTTTTCTTTTTTTAGCAAGCCTGCCTCTAATCCCCGCGAAGTGCTTACAAGCGGTAGCAGAGCGCGGGAGATCGATCGATTTATCGACCGTTTGAAAATGTTTCACGCGTCCGACGCGACGGATTAGACGCTCGTTCGACAACATTTTCGACGAACAACTGGATTCCATCGTTGCGTCGATAATTGTTGTTAACGTTGTTCCGGGACGTTGCTTCCAAGCAATCGACGTGCGAAGTAATTATTTCGACCCGCCGATTTCCGGAAGACGATAGAAATTTCACGAATCTATCCATTTCGTTGCGCTGCAAGCTCGCGTTCAATCAATAGGATCGTTTTAATTGAACCTATTAATAAGTAACAATGATTACCTCATCATTTTCATTGTCGCTTATATTCGAACATCAGCCGCAAACATATAATCACCACCGTTAACAATAACACCCATTTGCGATGCACCGAAGCGATCGAACGATTTTCCACCGCAAAGTCAGTAAACCACCCGAACGAACGCAGAATCGATACAATATCGCGACGATAAAGGTCCGAGGGTCCAGCGGTGTAAGAAAATCCATAACTCGGTCGCGATTCAACCATTCAACGACCACAGGTCAAATATTGTAATACAATCGAACAAAACCGTCCATTAACAAAAGCAACCTAGTAAACAACACTCCAAGACCACCGGTGGTCCGCTGTTCAGAAGAAGGATCCATTGATGCCGGAGCCGTTGAAGCCGGTCGTCCCCGTGCCACCGACCTCCACTCGAAACAGAAGAAGAAAGGGTTTTGGTTCGCCGATCGACACTCGAGTCCACCCCATGCCACGGCCGCGTACACCGCATTGCCGTACGTGTACGGCACGTCTGCCATGCTCGAGTTGCGGTGTGACGCACCATTGTGTGGTTTCCTATGGCAAATATCGTGCCTCCGCCGAAGCACGTGGACAAACACAGACACACAACGCCGCATTCTCGTGTACGCGCGGCCAGGGCGAGTGCACGCGTGCATCGAGGTATCGCGCGCTTTGTGACGTCGGTTATCGATCGACCATCGAACGCCATAGGACACCCGTATCGTCGCGCACCCTTCGAAATCGATCCCAATGCGCCGGGTTTTTTTCGCCGAGCACGCCGTCGTGGTTCTCGAGGTTCACGTGGCGCGCGAGAGCGACGCCGTGGCGTGCATCTTTATTTGATGAAAATAGGATATAGGGGTGACGTGTGTACGCGGAGGGTTAACGTCGAGGGTAATTTCGGCCCGAGTGTCGGAGAATTCGTTGGGCAGGATCGCGCAGAATTATATATTACACGGGTGCACGCTTGGATGCGTTGAATGTTTGTGATAATAATATTTTTCGCGTGGTTCGCGTTCGTGCTTATATTTCCGATGTCTGCTCGTTTGTTCAAACAGTCTCCTCTGGTCGTCGTTGAAAAATTCGGGTGAAAAATCTTGAAACGCGGAGCAGAGTCGAGAGTTTTTACGATAAATAAATTGCAGCGCTGTCGTGCCGGAGCCCGTCACCAGGGGAATACTGTTTAATCCAACAATTTCCAGATGTCCACGGCCATTAGCTTTGCTCCCATCGAGCAGGAAATTGCCACGCGGAAGCGTTTTGCCGGGGTCTCTTGAGCAGCCGAATCCGATTTTCATGCTTCGTCAAGTAATCGGCTAACGATTCGCGACCGAGCCGAGGGCTAATTCGAACGGATGCTTCGACAGCTGTCCTGCAATTTATGCGACGCATATTCCCGCCAGGTAGACCGTGTTCGTCTTGAAACTATTCACTTTTCTTGCGAAGTGAACGCGCGGTCCGTCGTGGCTGTCTGACAATAAGCGTACTTGTTCTACTGGCCGGTGAACGCGCCTACGCGTAGGACGTCCAGGTCGCAAGAAATTTTTTAATCGATCGCAGGTATTCGCACCAAGAGCAGCTCGAGTAATTTTTGAGCCGTCAATATTTGTGCCGGGAAAATTACAATTGTGTAAAGACAGGTGAAAGTTTTGTAACAATTGAGTGAAAAATATGTTGCACCGTACAAGATGTACAAATTCGACGACTGTTTTGGTGGAAATGTATGCGAATGTTTCCAGCAGCGATGTTGCAATTACTTTTAGGAAAATAATTAAGCAGAACACGGTTTCGTTCGTCGAGGGCAATTTGAATATTCTATCGGTGTAACGAAAAGACTAACGGGCGACAAGTACGTATAAAATTGTTTTATCTAAAAAATCGAAGTCAAACGAACGTTTGAATACTTTCGCAGGTGTAAACTCGGTGTCGCAAGATATTCCTCGAGACATTCGAAGATCTCTCGCGAACGAAACCGTCGACGATTGCCACATTCGAACTCGCCTTGTTCGCGCAACACAAACGGTACGGTGCTGCTCGAATCGCGAGAAAGAACTCTAAACGGCAATGAAAGACCGAATACCGAAACTCGATGCCGATAATCCTCTTCAACTTCTCCCGCGATCTCCGTTCGCTCGCAATTTCTTCTACGCGAAAGAAGTTCGTACGGCACGCGAGTTTCATCCCCTCACCTTTTATTTTCTTCCCTTCTCCATTTTGCTTTCGTGGAAATACGTGGAAATAGTCGGTCGATCAAACTCGCCGCTAGAACGTTTCGCCGATCTACTTTCCAACTCTGATTGCTGGATCGGAATTTTTTTCTGCCCTCCCCCCAACCGTTTCATGCCGGCCGTGTGTTCAGGACTTCGACCGGTGTCCCAGGTGAAACGGAGGATTTTCACTCGCCACGGATTAATGCTTCTGTTTGACGAGATGAAACTTGTCGTTAACGGGAGGAGGTACTCTCGGGTACCGGCCTCTCAGTGATCGAGAAAATATTGGAACGCCCGCGATATATTACATTTTATCCAGATATTTCGAACGACTCTTGAAACACGAACATTACTTTCATTTGTATGCAGACTGTACCATGGAATTGATTCTTCAATTACGCAATTCTTTTAAAAAAAAAGAGTACTCGCGCATTTCGGAGGAATCTGTAGAAAGGCAAATATTTTCGTGTTTAATAATTTCCTCCCTCCGCAGTAACTGCATCCCCGTGCTTAATGAAGTTGAACTACGGATTCGCCAATTAAAACGCTAATATTAACACTGAACTAAGGTTTCACATAACTTGGGCGAACCACCGCGACGTATTCCATGGAATTAAAATAACCGAGTATATGTATATTATGGAAAAACGAAAAGAATTTTCTAAACGTGAACGTTGCTCCTCTCGTTCCTTCACTTCCGACACTCTGTCGTCGCAAATAAATTCGATGTACTTTAATTATGAAACGTCCGTTATTGAAACATCCTGGTCAGTCGCGTCGCAGCGATTCGTCGGAGATTCGGCGGCGTTGTGCCACGAGAGAACACGTGCTCTCCACGGGGAGTCGGATAAACGCGTTTCTTTTGTGCAAGAATCAGCGCGACACGCTCGTTCACCTTTTTGAAATCTCGATGACAAGGTCCGTCGCGACGACAGACGACGCTGAAAAATGATTTTCAGCCGCGCGGAGGTTCTTTTGAGACCGTGGACGTCCTATGGTAAATTGAAAAGCGGCATCCAGGGCTTTGAGCTTTCTAGCATGGATCAAAGTCTACCTGGAGCGTGTAGTGGGTAGAGGGAGATATAGAGTTACGTTCCTGCGCGACTCAGTTGAGAAGTCACCCCCTTTCTTTCCGCTCGTTTCACGCGACTTGAAACACTGTGCGTGCGATCGAAAGGGTCGAGATCTAAAGATGGCGGCAGTCGCTTTTCATTCCGTTCCTTGAAACTTCCGCTCGTAAATTAATATCACGACGCCGCACGCCCGTATGAGATTATTAACACTATCGTTATTATTTTTAATAACGTTACGTCTATCTGTATATTTCGTTCGAATCACGATGCGAAAACGAGTGTCGCAATATTAGTTCCTTGTAAAACTACCTTCGCCGTTTATTCATTTCGTACATGGCAATTTGAAAGTACAGTAATATAACTATAATTAGAATATTATGACAGAAGCTGCCAGTTCGACGGAAACACTTCAGCTGTTGCACGAACCAGTTCATCGTTGCAGGAATATTTTTCATAAATCGGCGACTACCTATGCTTGCGTACACGATGCCAGCAATTTGCTAAAATTATCTCGCAATTTCTGCAACACCCAGCGCATTATCCACCGCGTTGCTCTTATTAATTCAGCACTAACATTTCGAACAGAGTTACCGTTTCGCGCGTGTCTACATCAGTGGCTCCTCCAGTTACAAGCATCTCGTCTCGTGTCTCGCGCCGTTCTACCCCTCGAAGCTGAAATTGTTACACGTCACGCGTGACTCTTTCGTTCACGCTCAAACGACCAGAACGGTCGACCGGTCTCCCTCTGTTATTTATCTGTAATTCAAGCTTTCGTCGTTGCAGCTAATTAACGCGTTTCCGCGACCCCCCACCCCCTTTTCCTGCACCGCCGTTGCATTTGCAGCCAAAATGTCGCGCGCATAAATATGCGTGTCCGTGTTCCACGTTTGCGCGTAGAATGCGTGCTAACTACTCCCGGCAACTTCGCCTATCTCGGGCTGCTGCACGCGTGTCAAAATTATTAGTCTCGTTAGCAGCAAGTTTTCGGCGGGCGCCAGGACGCGTTGAAACTTCCGCCGGGCGAGCCGGAAGTACGGTAGCGCCGACGAATATTCGCGGTGGCTGCGAACGATAATCGGGGGACGCCGACGTTCTGCGAATTAAAACGCGAACGAGCTTGAAGGGACCAGCAAGAGTAGCAGATTCGAGGAACACGCGAGCGGCGGGTTTAATTCGTAAGATTTCGTCGTTCCTTCAATCGATTAATTAATAATTGATCGCGGAAGAACGGATCTTCGCGGCCCCGAATCGTCGAGTACGTCGAGCGAATCGTTTGCGCCGAGGTAAATTTCATTAACGCGGAATAAAGTTCCACGTGCTCGCGGGGCACGCTTCCACCGGCGTCATTACGAAAAGAGCTGACGCACCGTGGTTAAGTACTTTTGGAGTTTATAAGACAGCAAGGTGTATTAAAGCTCACGAAGAGGCCGCGGATTTTCTCCGGCGCTGTTAATTAAAATTTCGGACTTTTTCCCCGGCTGCGAAGGGGCGAGAATATTGACACAGAAAATGTGCGGAAGTTCTTAATCTGAAAAATAGCGGCCGGGTCACGTTCGTATCGTAAATCCAATCTCCGGCTGCGGCATTAACACCAACTTAATTTCACCGGAGCATTCCCGTGACAAGCAGCCAAGTTAATTACAACATTAAGCAAATTAACTCTGCTTCGAAATGAAAATTAATCTGAATATTTCTCGTTCGCCCTATGAAAATACGAAGAACGTTAACCCTCCCTTCCCCAACCCACGCCCCTTTTAATTCCATTTGTCATTTTACCGTGGCAGACAACAAGCAAACTAAAAAAAAAAAAAAATCCACCCGATAATTGGTTGACTTTATACGTTTCGTTATACATTTTCAATTTACCGGCGACAAACAAATTTTCCGAAACCGCCACGGTTTATTTCGAACGGTCAATTAAACAGGAAATTCGCGTTTCGCGATATCTAACGTGTAATTTGCGAAATTTATCGAAGAACTAACACGGGTTCGATCTGTGTGAGAGGATTTTCGATGCAAATTCGCCGACGGCTATTTTTTTTTTGTTTTTTTTGTTTTTAGCCTGCAATGTTTTTCAACGCCAACAGTCAGCGCAACGAAAAAAAAAAAAAAAGAAAAAAAAGAAAAAAAGAAGGAAAACAATATCCACCACGAAAATCCGGATATTGATCCGGTATTTGCCAAGGTATTTTTACGTTATCTCTGTTCACGCGAGTTTCAACCGGTCGGAAGCGTATTTTACATTTGAATGCGGGAGCTTGTTTCGCTGATACCTTCGTTGGTAAATTCGTAATTGAAAAGACGGGACTCCCGAACGGCGATATTCTTTCTCTGTTTTTTCTCCCCCTTCTTTTCCGTGCCGTCCCGGCCGTAATTATTTCGCGATATACCCGGCGGTGATTTCGGCATCGCTGGAAACGCAATCGCCGCAACGATATCGAAAAATTACAATATCAACGGGTGCGGGGACGGTAAATCTGTGAATGATTTAAACAATGCGCCGGAAATTCGTTCGCCACGACGGATCATTTTTGTACACCTCGTCCAGAGTTAATCGTCGACCGTCCGGCAAACTACTATCACTTAAGCGCCCCAGTGACTACCCGTACCTACCCTATCTATAATTCCCCATTTACCATCTTACCCGTAATAATCCTTCAACGAATACCGCCCCGCCTTGAACCGTAACAAAATTCACGACGATCCACCCGTCTCGTTAAAGAACGAGATAAAGACAAAGTCCGGGAGTGGTTGAACGAAGCGGCCATCGATATCAGCACGAAAATCTATCGAGGGAAGTTTAGACGCAGCACCGCTGTCGTTACTGGAGATACCCCTTTCCTGTTCCAGGGCGTCTCGCACCCTCGGGACGTATAGAGAATGACAGCGGGGGCGAAGGGGTAGTATAGACGGCGGGGTAAAGGGGCCGCCTCACCTCTTCCTATTACGTCGAGTGACATCCAGGCTAATATCCTTCCACTTCTTGTCACTCCATCCCGCTGTGTCTATTCCCATCGAGGCCGTGCACACGCGTGCGCGTCGTTTGTGTACGTGCGTCTGGTTTGTGCACCATCCTCTCGCCCGGGGGAATATTCGTTGGGCCACCGCGTGGAAAAAGGATGTCGTCGCTTTTGCGAGCCGAACGAAAATTCCCTCCGGCGATTTTCGCCCGGTTTCTACGCCCTTCGTCGACGTCGCGTGTCTCGCGCGTGATAGAGGGACGCCGCGGTATCGAGGGAGAAAGCTAAAGACGCGTGAAGTAATTACTACGGTTGCTCGGCTCGGTGTTCGCGATTGATAAATGCTCCCGCATTGTTTTTATTTGATTCAGTTAGGCTGTCTATATTTTTCTTTCTCTTTTTTTTCGGTTTGTTTGGTGATGTTTTGTGTCGCTTGATTGTCGTTTGGCGGCCGATCGTTCCGGGTTAAGGGCGGGGGTGTCAAAGGGCTGCGGGTAGTTCGATCGGTGGTTTCGATTTTATTTAGAAACGGTGTCGCACGAGTGTTTAAGGCAACTGGGAGATTTATTTTCGTGTAGTGCACAGAGGTTGTTAATGTTTCGGGCTAAGAAATTCGCTTTAATCGAACGGTACAAGTTCAAGCCGTTTCCGCTGGATCTGTTCTTTCTGCGGATTTTTCCGACGAAAATTTTTCGGTTTTTCTCGCGTCGCGATTCCGGCCAACGATCATTACGCCCGTCGACGTTCGGAAAATTGAAATATCCCGCACGCGACTGCCTATCGCGCACGTCGGCAAATGGCGCGGCTGAAAAAATACAAGCGGGCTCGGCTGAAAGGGAATAAACAAAATGAAAAAAAAAAAGTGGAGAGAAATATATATAACGCGACATTTCCGGGACAAACAAAATCGGCTTCCCGTTAGTTAGGCCGCCGCGTAACCTTTGCAGGTTCGATTTCGATTTTTCGCGTGCATAGAAAAAGTTGTCCGGCCGCGGTGGCAACCGTCTCTGTTCACTCCGGGCGCTAGACCCAATCCAATCCTTTGATCCTCGCTTTGCATTTTAATGACCTATCGCCCGGCTTCAACTCGTCGTTTACTGATCACACATAAAAACGGAAAAACATTTTCTACAAGTAGAACATGCGATCCTACCGGATCCTTTGTGAAAATCGTGAACGCGAAAGGGATGCGAGCCGTGAAAATTCGCAGTTGTTCAGAGGCGAAATCATTTTATGAAACATACGCGTACCTACCCTCGGAAAAGATTAATTATTTCCACCGTCATGGCGGTGATTGAATTTATTTTATCGCCCTCTTAAGAATTTGACGAGAATTCTATTTAAATGAATACCCCCGCAATTACAATAACCTATTGTAACATACACGCGCAGCGAATCCATAAGAATATTTAAATAACAAAATCATGCATCACCCCCTCCTCCGTTTTCCCTCCTTCGTTTTTCGCCACTCGTTTTCCCAGCGACGTTAATTGTTAATTAGATACGGCCGGTGCTATACGATCGCCATTTTCCGGCCTCCAATCAATGCTGGATACGATAAAATATCGAGTCGCCCGGCCCGCCGCGGCGGGGAAGTTTTAACGAACGACCGTTTTAAAGGCATGGCCGATGTAACACACCGTGTACGATTGTAAGCTCGGCGAATCGCGAGCTCGCGTGTCCGACCATCCCTCCAATTAACGTCCCCGCCGAGCGTTCCTCATTTGCGAGGCAATCCGGCAGACGGGATCGAACTTCAGGATTGCTTCTTTGAGCACGCGATAAAAGCTGCTTCGATGGATCCTCCACTGTCCGCCAATCTGGCAGCTCTTCCCCCAAATCTTCGTCTCGTCGTGAAGTCGAAATGTCCGTGTGCAGGGTGTCCCGTTAACGACGCGCGATTATTATTTCTACGTTATCCGAACGAATGAACGAATTTCGTTGCGACTGAGACTCAGAAGCGTTCGTTTCGAGGGATGCTTGATGGATTTGGCGAATTCGTAGGTCGTCTTCAAATCGGCGCGGGCACACCACACGACGTTCTAAACTTAAATAAACGACAGAGGGGAGTATATCGTCGCAGCAGCGCTGGATCGTGCGCGTAAATAACGCGGCGAACTTTATTAACGATATGCCAGAATTGCATACGCTTTCGGATCCCGTATTATTAAGTGGGATTTCTCGCAATAATTATCATGTATACCGCGGGTCGAAGGGTCGAGATCCTAATTAGCGCGAGTCGACGTTTCTCATTTTCCGGGCAATTGGCCACGCAGTTGCAGCGGCAGCGAACCTTTCGGATTGTCGTTTCCGTAAAACTGGACCGAAACCTGCGCTCGTTAACCGAGCTGGACCAGCTGCGTCCCCGTCATTGTACTCTGAAGCTAATCGACGTGTTCCAACGTCACTTCCGCTCGTTTTCGTCACGCCAATTAACCGTTCTCCAACTTCCGCCGTTGTCTATTGGCGTTTATGTGATCTACCAGAGCACGTGGTACTCTGGGCGGACGTCTTTTTGATTGGATTCCTGTCTTTAGGTACAAGAAGCAGAATTCGATAAACCGGTGCTTTCGGTATCGTTTCTTGGTGCTATTTTTCTTCGAGAATTGTTCAAAATCAAACGTCTTCGAACGAAAGAATTCACAAGCTCCCGCACAGACGTACGAGTTTTCAGAAATCTTGACGGAAAATACCTTCGCGTTGCCATTCCTCGCATGATGCAAAAAAAAAAAAATGTCTCACGAGGAACTGAGCTGCAGCACGTTAAAGTAGAGACTCTACCCTTTCGTGTAAGTCCAAGTACACTGCCCTGTGATATTTCTCCACAAAGTTGCAGCGGTACGAAGATCGACAATTTTCCGTAAAACTTTTATTTTGTTTTGTTGCCGCGTGTATACGTGGATAAGTAAGAATGAAAGATAAAACAAAAATGAAGCGTAAAGCGCGGAAAACGATTTAAGAACAATTTTTAAATATCGACGAGGGAGAAGAGTTTATGCAGTCGTTGAATATTACCACGGAGTATATGTTCATTTATGCGACGATCTTTTATTATTTATTATCATGAAATTATACGGGAGATTCATTATTGAACCCGACCCATTGTATGATCACGCGGAATCTCGTACGATCTACATACATTAAGCGGGAATATTATGCCCCGTAACCAAATGAACACCGATAATTGCACCAGTCGCATTAATTACTAAGTCGATATTCAAATTTGCCGGCTATATTACAATGGGTTTTTGTTTAGCGTTACAGATACGCGTCACGCGCCACAAATATATAAAACGTTTTCATTTTCCGTTTAATCGATCCGTTACTTACGCCTCGTACGTTTCGAACAAAATGAAACAAGAAAATACAAAACAAACACGGCTCAATGATGAGAACCAAAAAATATTACCCGAAACAATCTCGCAATCTCACCCCCTACCCGAGAACATTTTCTCACGCTATCCTCGACATCTTCCGAAAAGCGAAGAATAATTTTTACCATCGCCCAGAATAAATGCCAACCGACTTCTCCAGTTTACCAAAATCAATTAATCCGGAAAATCTCGCCGACGGAGGATCTTGCCGTTGAATTTTTCTCGAACGAAGTTTACGCAACTATCGAATCGGAGTGCTCCCCGTCCGAATTCCGGCGAAACTTTTTCCCAACGAGCGCGACCAACCCCGTCGGCCGTACAGCTCGCGGAGAACCAAATCGCGGATGTGCCTATATTTTTAATTCCCCGCGGGGTAAGTTCTGAGGTCAATAATGCCGAGTATCTATCCGAAAACCACCCCGGGAAGCGTTCACCCGGCATTTTCCCTCGGCCCCAAAGGAAGGAAGGAATGAAATTAAAGTCGCGCAGCGAGTTACAAGGAGCATCGTTCCCCGGGCACTTTTGCATTTAGATGACCATGCTAACGAGCGTATTACAGTTTCTTCTCTGACGTTCTCCTCCGTTGGCCGGGGCCTTTTCCGCCGGTGCACGGCAGTTCGTAGGAAAAATTCCCAACAGAAACGACAGACAACCCGGAAAACGCTCAACTCTCTTTCCCTTTCTTCCGTACCTTTGACACAGAATACCCGTTTACGTAATTGCGTTCGGGGCAAACGAACACGCGACCCCACGCAACCGTCGGCTAAGAGTTTAAGGTGATTAAGGGACGGGGCTGAATTACTCGTTCATAAAGACAGCCCGGCTGACTTTCGATGATCGAAACGTCGGGGAGAACCGTTCGATCCGTTACGCCTGCACCTGAACGTAATTACGTGTCGTAATTGGTTCAATCGATAGGTGTACGAAGTTCTGTTTCAGTTTCTTGTTACAGTTCGCGGGGTAATTATTTCGTGGCCGTTTATTGGCGTTGGGAATGTTTGTTCAATTTGGTTCGGTATCGAATCGTGGATAAAACGACGCGCGGTTATTCCTGTTCAGAATTTCACCGGGAAATATTATTTCTGGCTGATTACGCGAGTTATGTTTATCGGGACGTGTTTCAGTGAATATTCTCCGTTGCGGATAGTTTAGAGAATAACAATGTAATAAAACAGGGGGGAAACCGTCTATTTTTCCTCCCTCTTTATCGCGGAGGAATGTCCACGGCCGAAACAGAATTTCTCCCCCGGACGACGACGTTATCGTGTTAATCTCGCGACGCAACGAGCCAATATACACTTCCCTCTACGTTTATCTTAAAGAAAAAAAACGACGTAAAATTCCGCATTCTCCACCGAGCCGGGTAATTTCAGTTTCGCCCCGATACGACGTCGTTGGGGCTTTCGACAACAAGGTGAACAACGAACCCGGTCGCAGAATGTTTTTCCATGAAATTTTCAACCAGTTGCTCGGCACACGACGCGCAAACGACAGAATAATACGTCGTGACAAGTTTGACTGACTTGGAAACGTGCTCCAGCTGGTACGGCGTGCGCGAACCATGCCTGGTTTTAACAGGGTCTGCAGAAATAATTAGCGGATCGCTTGCACAAACGACTATATCGTTCGTCCAGCTAACGCGGCGTTTTACTTTCGGTATGGTATAATTGTTCCCGATGGAAATTCGTGTGACGTTCGAAATAATTAGACGTCCCTTCCTCGTCTAAATTCGTCTGACACCGAGTGTCTCCGTATATTCGGACTGTCGACAAGCGAGCGAACGGTCATCTTTATTTTCGGCTGGTTGATTGGTATAAACGACGGGTGAAAATGATCTCTGTGGTTCGCGTGGTGGTATCGCGAACTACGACGACTTCGATATTCTAATAATATAGCAACCGTAAGAGCGATGGTAATTATACAATAATAATAATACGAATTATTTCTAAAAAGGTCGTAGCTTCTCCGCGTATTCAGTTACAATTCCGTTTCACCAAAATCCCCCCAAAAATTCAATCTCTATTATCCCCAAGTTTTACTATTACCGCGGTAATGCGAATCGAATCTGTTGTCACGAACGTTAAACTCGTTTCGGCGGCCGGAACATTTCGTCCGAGCACCTGTATCGGCCACCTGCATTCACGGAATAAACTCTCCAGCGTAACAGCACACCCCGTTCACCGCTCTCAAGACGAGTCGTAAACGCGACTACGTCGTTCGTAAACGTTCGCGAAACTGTTCGGTTCTTACGATTCGGCCGCGGGCCATGCACGGCGAAACAGGGATCCAAAGGGTGTGCATTACATTAGGAATGTCGTTATCGGTGTTGTCGCGCCACGATTCGAAGTTTGTCCAAGCAATTTGACACTGGATGGCTCTGGGTGAAATTGATTCCGGACTCTTGCGGAAGTGCCTGGCCCCCGTCTTCTCGATTTACATTACATTAAACGGCACCGAATCGCCAAACTCGATAGCGAAACCGTTCTCCGCTATTTAGCAACGTTCCATTCCGTCGCTGTTACGTTCGCACGATTCAACGATGCAAGCGCGCGGATTTACTGCTGCGGATACGAAGCTGCTTGAACGACTGGTCGTCATTCAATTGCATTGAACGTCGAGAATTTTTTTCTTTCCTTCGCGGGAACCTCTTCGAATTTTTCAGGAGGAAAATTGGGCGGAGTCGGTGGAGAAGTGGCTTCGATTTTGTATTAAATGAAAGAGGGAGAGTGGAATTGTTTTTATCGTATTTAGATTTGGACGTGCACGATTTTCAGACGCTGTGATTTTTTAATTCTGTTTTCAATCAAGTTCCAATTCAATGTTTCTTCGAAACTGTATTTAATAATAATTATATTTTCTTCCAGGTCGGTTATCACCGCGAAAGACGCTTTAAAAGAATTCTCGGAAACGTTACGCGGGAGAATGAAAGGAGTGAATAAAAAAACGGGACCTCGTACATGACTACGAGCCAAGGAATACGCTTCCTTAATTTTCCCTTTGGTTCTCCATTGAAGAGAAAAGCGTGCGATAATCGCGGAAAAAAAGGAGTTTCAACGATCGTCTTAACGTCCAACGTCGACACAGTTGTCCATCCACTCGCGGTGGATTTTAAGCGCGCGAGTCCTCTCCAAATCCACCGAAATCCTCGGCGACGAAGTTTACGAATGCTCCACGTTAACGACCAGACTTAAAGCAGACCGTATTGCGAGCTTAAACTCGCGACAGGACGCCCAGAAATAGTTCCGGACAGGCTGCAAACAATTCCAATGTATACGTGCCGTCTGTACACAGCTACAATGCCCATTTCAAATACAATGCCCATTTCAAAATACAAATTTTATGTTCCTTGAAAATCATTTCGACGCCAAAAATGCAAGTCCGCTCGTACAATCCCCTCCACTGAAACTCACCCTTAACCACCCTACCTCGAAGCGAACAAGACGATCCTCGTCTCTCGCTCGAACTCGTTTCATCGCGCGAACAATCCCTTCAACCCGAATTCCACCACGGTAAATCCAACGTATCGCGCCGACCCGCAGACAGAGACTCGCCCGCAAGACCAACGATCTGTCAAAGGGTACACCGTGGACGACAAAGGAATCCCCGTCTCACGCGTTATTCCTCTGAATCGCGATCCGGGAAATTAATTCGCGTTTAAACGTGTCAGAAGCATCGCCAGGACGAAGAATGGTCATTCTCTTCCGGGAGGTGGAGACGCCGGAGAGACCGTGTACACGTCTCGGCCTGTAATTTCCATCGTTAAGCCGGCACGTTCGCCAGGCGCTCGAGTAACGCGGCGAAAGTGTACCGGAGGGCCGATTCGAGGGACGCCGCGAGTGTTTAATACGAAACGGCCTGAAATTTACCGCGAGGATCGTGGGATCCTTGTCGTTGGCGGACGGCGGATGGTCATTTAGAGAGACAGACGGCCCGCCGTTGGATTAGAGGGCGAGACGACGTTTGACTTGGAGACAATCCACCGTGGAGCGAACGGGAAGGGGAGAAACAGGGGGCGGGTACGACGTTACCATCGGAATCCACTTTGCAGCCGGATGTTGGGGAATTTTGAATGTCCCGGCAAGAAAAGGAGGTAGACTCGCAGAGAATTCGAAGGATATTTATGGTTGCTGGTTGTTGGTTGTGCTGAGTCGTGTGCAACGGTGGAATCGAGGGTCCGGATTTATGTTCCGACTGGATCGAGTCGATTCGGGACGGGCGAGTGGGTGAGGTGGAAGTGTGCGGGACTAGGTGAATCCGGGATACGTGTAATATGGACTGCTCCGTTGATCGAACGATACGGGCACGCGCGGCGAAATTGTTGGTAAAATTGTTTTCAAGGCGGACTGCGCGTTTTCGTTGATCGCGTTGCCCTCAATGAGAAAATGCACGGCGACATTTAAACAATTGTTTCTTCGATAATTGTTCGGTTCGGTGAAAAGTGTAGCGGAAGTAGCCGGTCGCAAACGGTTGTCGGGAATTTATTGAAGTACAGCCGGCCGCTTCGCGAGCCCGGGGACAACATAATCCCGGGTAACTCGTGCAGAAATTTCCTTGTCGATCGCGCGGCCGAGCTTAAACGGCCGAGCTTCTCGAACGATAAAGTAGAAAAGTGGATCCCGTGCGCCGTTCGCGTTCCGTAGAAATTGAGCTTGCGGCGAACGGCCACGTTTTTTCTGCTCTATTCCATTCCCGTTCCAGTTTTCCACGGTTCTTCGACCGTGGTTCTCCCCCCCGTCGTTTCTTCGCGCGATTCCTCCGCCGGCTTGTTTCTATTCTCGTTCGATCAAAGTCGAAGAATTCATTCCGATCCGGCGGAATTAGAGCGGAACGCGGGATACCCGGAGCTTGAAACTTTTTCAGAACTCCCGAGATTTCGATGGGACATTTCGGGGACACTTCGAGCAACGGTGTCGATTGTTCGAATGAGCATGAATTTGTTGCTAGTCGGCCGCGTTTTAAGAAATGAAACGGCGTTGTTGCGTGGCAAAGGGAGGCGTTTTCCTAAATTGCAGTTTTAATAGTTCGCATTATCATGTGACTGGATTGTGATCGAATTTCCATTGAAAGATAGGAATCTATTCGCTGGGATTTATTTGACGAGCAAGTTTGTTGGATCGAGCGCTTGGATTAATTATACACGGCGGAACACGATGGCGCAGCGTCGATGCTTTGTGACGGCAATCTCTTTTCCGTAAAGGGAGAGCGTAGTTTAATATCGAGATATCGTTGGGCACGTTTAATTGCGTCGGCAGGACGTTTAATATTTCTTCCAAAGGAATTCCCCCTTCTATTTCTGTTCCTTATGAATTCTCCGTATACAACTACCATACAACATTCTTGCGTTATATTAATATTCCGCGGCAGAAATCGCGTGGCGGGACAAAAAATTCGAAGCGACGTGTCCGTAGCTTGTACGCGCAGCAACAAAATCGAAGGACCGCATAAGAAGTTGACGTACGATTCTTTTGTTGGCCATCGTATTGCTTTGCCAACTGTTTATATACTTCCACAGTAATATATGACAGTAACATATTGTTGTTTGGCAACATTCTTTACGAATTGCCCAGGATCTCGTCGGTCTTTCGTAGACGTCGCGTAACCGCGATAATTTCCGCAAGCTGTTAGCGAGGCGGCAATGTGGGCAAGGTAGGAGAGGGTGGCAAGGGGGTGCATAGGAGCAAGCCCCTCATCGACGTTAATTAAGAGGCATTAAGAGACTCCGGGACGACGTTGGTCGTCGGCCCTTTAATATCTGTCGGTCGGCAACCGAGCCGTAACCGACGATTTTCCGCCCACCAGCTGACCCAGATTATGTCTTACCTCTCGTCATTCATAAAGCGGCGCCATTCCCTTTCGGACCCCCCGGTGCATCCCTCTCGGCTCTTTGGGACGCTTTTGCCTTTCTATCTGCGAAATTCTTTGAGCCGCGGACGCTTCGAGTAGCGTTTTTCGAAAGAGACGTGCAACCGCGCGCTGGGAACAGTGATCCCTCGGCGATGGAGGTAGCGTTAATGGGTTTGCGTTCAGGTGCATATTGAGTGACTTATCTGTGTGTTGCGTAATGGCGAGATCGGTTAATAAATTCGTTAGATTGAATTACTGTAATTGCGAGCCCTATATCGCGTGCCAGAGGGGCATCGCGATTCCACAGGAACGAAGAGTTAATAATTGAAGATCGCATTTGTATTAATTCGTTTGAATTAGTCAACCTCTTTGTGGCAATGACTTAGTTAGTGTTTAGACAAAGGTCCCCCGGTAGGGTATAGTTTCCCTTCAGAACGCTCCTGCAAGACAACCCCGTGTCCACCACTAATACCAGGAAAAACAGAGGTGCACCAGGAATCCTTGTTTCCCCTTTGTTTTTATCGCGGAGAAGAAGCTCCCGGTTGTTTCGCAGTCCGGTCCGTCTCCACAAAGGTTTTAATTAGCTTCCCCTTCATTAAAAGAATTCTAACTCGCGACAAGCTCGGACAAACCTTTGTATCACGCTGTTTCAAACGCTTCACCTCCTATTCGAGATTCTGTTACGTCGACGTTTCCGGCAAAGACTAGCAAACAACAGCGAAAAAGTGAAACGTACTATCCTTTCTTTTACCTGTCGTCTTAAAATGACAAATAACGTGTTCCAGAAATATTCAAATGCAGTATTACAAATATAGAACGTCCGGTAATGTTGACAATGTGCATACAACAATGCGCAATATTGAAAATGTCAATGACTCGAAGACGCGGTGATTCTGTGAACGTTGAAGATTCTTTCGCGCGTCTGCACAGATCGATTCCGAAGGCTGAATTTCCCCGGAGTTCGGCTAATTCCACGGAATTCCCGTGAATTACACGCCGCTCGCGGCGGCAGCTTGCCAGCCCCCTTCTGCTCGAAATCGCGGCGATTTCACACCTCGACAATCAACCGGCCACGCATCTGGCTGTACGTACCTCCCCGTCTTTCAGCCAATCGGCGATGCGCTCCAACTAGTTCGAAACTAGTTCGAGCTGACGCCGTTATTCAGGCTTCGTTCGTTCCTGAACGTTATCAGGATTTTAACGGATCCCTTTTTCGCGGATCCGTGTCACGGAGTTCATAAATTTTGCGACTGGAATCGTTTAGCGGGATTACGGGACACCTCGAGCGTCCTGTCACGGTTAGAGGAACTAGTTTCACGGACGGCAATTTAGAGACTTCGTTTAAGGTTGCCGCTGTTCGATGGGTAGACAGCGATAGAGCGATTTTTCGACAAAACGGACAAGACGAATGGCTTCGGTAACGATCTCGAGATCTGTTTATTTTCAATTTGCCCGGGGATATTAAAGGATTTCAGTTTGATACAGCACGCAGGCAGCTGTATTTTTGTATACAGAAATAGATACTCGTACGGTGTACCGAGATAGCTGTAACATTGTGCAATTAATTACGCTCCCAATAATTATTTGACCAGATTAAAACTCGAAGTGTCCAAAATTATTTCGAAAAATATGAACGATTCATATCTGTGTACGCATTGCCAATTGTCCTGTGCTATTAGAAAGCACAGCTACACCTGGAACGTCGTCGGTACGTAAATTGGTTGCAATAATTCTTATCAGCCGCGAGCGTTCGTACAGTACTTGTGTGTGCAACTTTAAACGAGATCCACACTTGTTTCCACCTTCCGCGCTTATATGTTCCACTGCCTTTTCAAGCCGGGCCAGGATTGAATAATAAAGATTTTCGGTGGGATTTCCTATTGTGCGCCGAATCGTGCGCCCGATAGCGCCGCTTTTAAACGGTTCGTTCTACGGCCAGCCTTTTGTTCACAGTTTTTCTCCCACGAAATTACCGTGAAATACGTTTCACCCATGTATCCAGGCTGTTTAATTCTATTCGAACTGCATTATTGCCCGCGGACACCGTTCCCCATCGCCCGTGTCTATACGCGCGCACGCACGTATATATGGATCAATTTAGCGGCTTTACCATCTGTCATGAAAGTTGATTGAGTTGCCGCGGAATTGATTGAATTTTTCTTTTTTTCTTTTTTTTACCGCCCGCGGCACCGAACGAATCAACAACTATCCGGACTCGCGGTCCCGTTCCATCGAATGTTTCGCTCGGACGGCGAAGCGGACTCGATACAGGAATGAGGCGGCGCAGGTAGGTCGGGAGAAGCAACAAAAAAAAAGAAGGACGAAATATAGGAACGGGTATTCGGACACGAGGAAAACAAAAAATGGCCAGAGGGTTGAAAGTTGATGGCGGTACGAAATGGTGAGAGATATGAAATATCGCAAGCTCGATAATAGCGGCAATAATTGGTTAGTTGAAACGAAGTGCAACGGTTCGATGGCCGATAATAATAATTGGGCGCAAGGGAACGTGTTAAGAATCTGTGTTACGTGTTTAGTTGCGTCTCGGCTCAGGTGTCATTATATTCTCGTAAGGTAGGGAGAAACAGAGACCACCGGTAATGCCGTTGATTGCACAATAAATTCATTCTTTCTGCCGAGGAAATTCGGACGGGGGCTAAGGAGAGGAGAAGACCGAGTATAATGCGATTCAATCCGAGAGAATGGTAACCGAAGAAGCTGGTGGACACAGAATGATCGAATTAGTGGAGAAACGACGCGCGGACAACTAAATTGAAAGAAACGCGGAGGATGGCAGGGGAAACAAAGGGGGCCGAGAAAAATAGGGATGAAAAGGCGATTCAACGGGAGAGATCGGCTCGTTGGATGACGGGGCTACTTTCACGGGGATCGAGCGATGGCCCGGCGAAAAGGAACGAGCGGAAGATTTTCCGCGATCCATTCATACCGCTTCAAAGGGACCGAACCTCGAACCCGGCTAAACAAGGAGATCTCCGGAAGGAAATGTGGCGAGATCCCGTGAAACTTTGACTGGAATTAATTCGAATTCATGCCGAAAGTCGGGGCAACGGTCCCTTTTAGGGTTCTCTCGCTTTCTTTTTAGAGCCACTCTGTACACATCCCGCAATAAACTCGAAAGAATTTCAATGCAACAGCCCGGACACGGGAATGAAAAGCGGAGGAAAGTAGAATCCGAGATGCGATCGTATATTTGAATTTACTGTATCATAATTATTTTCCAAGCACGCGATACTTTTACATATACATACTATCATTAACTACGACGACAATCATAAAATTAGTAATTTCCAAGAGCGCAGGTAATTGATATAGAATAATATAACCTCGATAAAAAAACGTAGACTCGTGCAGACATTAAATGTGCCAAATGTCGAGCAAATAAACTCCATTACATTCTAAAGCACTCTGCAACCCTTTCGTTCCATTTTGCAACGCGAAAAGCGTTGCCCGGTTATGTACAATATCTAAAACGATCCTAACGTTTCGCGCCGTCTCATTTTCAGTTCCACGCTCGTCAGTTTCAATGGAGACGAGGCAATGGCCCGTGGAAATCTCCTTAGTAGGTACGGCGGCGAAGGGCAAAAGTATAACACGGTATCGTTTCAGCGGGACAGGGATAAGGGATGAAGGGGGGGGGGGGGAAAGACGCGAGATTAATCGAGCCGAAAGCGGTGACGCGATTACGAGTAAATTGGATCTTTCGTTTCACGTTTTCACCTATTCCTTTTCAACTCCCCTTTCGTCCTGCTGCCCTCCCTTTTCTTTTTATTTAAGAAGGAGAAGGGCGACGAGGAGACCGCAAACTCGATTCAAGTGGCCATTAAACCTCTTCGAAGTAACTGCCCTGACTGGTTCGTCTCGATAGTTTCCATGGGCTCTCGCGAGTCCATCTCGGCAACGAATTATATTAAACAAAGGGAATCGAGCCGAGACAATGGGATGATCTCGATCTGATCTGAAGACGGCGGAGGAGTTTGAAATCCGTGGCTACCGCTTGCCGTATTTCCACCCGAGGCTTGTATTATGGCGAATGATTTTTTGTATTTTTAAGAGCATAACAAAGTACTTGTAAATGAGGGCAATACGTTTAGAGGTTTAAACTGCCGGAGCCTCGAATTTGATGCTCCTCTCTGTATTGTTCGAATTTTCGTAAATATTCGACCTTACGTATTTCAGAATTTTAAGCTACCACGCATTTGGGGGTCGTTAAAAATTGTGGTTTTTCGTATTTTCAAGTGTTTCACACCTCGAACATTTTAACAGTACTATTTCCTCGCTGAGAAGTGACGAAAATAAAAATTCCCGGAATAATTTGCGAAAAGAGGAATATAGAAAATGAAAATAGAAGAGAATTAATCGTGAATTAACGCGGCGGGGCGGAAACGTTTTTCTAGACTCATTTCAGAGATGAAATTCCTTTAATCTCGCTTTTAATCTTATGACTCATTCTGCCGTGCTGGTTCATCGATCGAACGGGGCTGCATCGTGCATGACGATACACTGCAATCTCGTTTCCTCTATCCTCGACGTTTTTCATTTTCTTTTTTTTTTTTTTTTTCTGTTTGGTTTAACTCAGTCGACTGTTTTTTTCCATACCATTTCCCCGGCAATGTTTGATCGAGAAAATGTATAAAGGATGTAGCTTTCAATCTCGTAGGATGCACCGGAAATATGAAAAGCAAGCCTGGTCTCGCACGAAACAGAAAAAAGCGGAAAAACTGCAGTTCTCCAAATATTCCAAAGGCCCTATTAATAAAACTCGAATAATCGATGTTACCGTTCCAAGAATTTCTGCACGTTTCCCTGAACGTTATTTTTCATTGAACTTCGCCGCGCGACGAGAATGAATTGCATTTTCGACGAACAAAATAGAACTCGACGCAAGATTGCGTTCCTTCTGTTTCTAATACAGTTCTCGCGATGTATCCGTTCGAAACGATATCATTGTCCGCGTCGAGTCATCCACAAATTCCGATAATCCGTCGAGCTTATGGTTCTTTCACGGAGAAGCTCGTTCATCTCGGAGAAAATGAAGGGCTGAGGGAATTAAGGATCAACTATCGGGGATGAGTTTTCGGCCTCTCCTCGGGCGCATGGCGAGCCGCAATTCACATCGAGGTATTTACCCATCGAAAGAAAGGGGGATACGGGCATGTTTATACGACAGCCGGGATCCCGAGGGCCATGCAAATACCTTTGGAGAAACTCTTACAGGCACTCGACGTTATCTGGAAACGATTACCAGGATAAGGGACAGAGGAAAATCTATGGTCCTTGTGTAATTCGCCATGGATAATCGCTCTCGTTAATGCTTGTCGTAATAGCTTTCCTGCTTCACGGTGTTATTTATTATTTAATATAAATACGAATGGTAACATTATGGAAGCAACGGCCGTGTGAAACAAGGAATAATTGGACAAACGAGATTCGTTAATGGTTGCTTTCATTATTGACTCACGCTACTTAAAGGATGAAACACATGTACCTTCATTTGCAAAATGAAACGTTGCCTCGCTATTTTAATTTAGAATTCGCTGGTTTGGGACCGTCCGCGAAATTATTGACCCGATCTACTTATATTATACCGTGATCCAGCCGTACGGAATCAAACGGAGGACGCATCGCTGACTCGCACTACTCGCAGAGCTCGACCGCGCGAAAAGAAATATACCGAACCTTCACGGCAGTTTCATATAATTACATTCGCGAATAAATACACCTGTATCGACTACGTGTATTACTGCGCGCACGCTAAATCCGGCATTCACCCTTCAGAAACGTACGATAGTAAGACACTATTCGACAGGAGCAAGAATCGAAAGCCTCTTTGCGTTCGGAGGACGGCGGCATCGTATTCGCGAGGATTTCTCCACGAGACACGAAGTCACTACCTAAATCCCGGGGCAAAATGTTCGCAATCTTCGCGACCACCCCTAACATTCTATCACTGGGAATTTGATTTTCCAAGCTGGATTTACTCGCATCGCCAGACTTTATGTCGTCTTGTATCTCATTTCTCTCCCCTCCCACAATCGCAGACTGTGCTTACGCCTTTCTAATTTTATTCCGACGAGCCATAAATACGACAGTCGAAACTGCCATAATTTCTCGGCATCTTCACTAACATTACCAACGCCAGAAACCAAGTTATCGCGGAGTCCATAAAACGAAACGTCTGTCGATCGCACCTTATAAAATTCCAAGACGTTCTTAATAATCGTCAAATTGGTTTGCCCCGCGAGATACGAGAAAACGAATTCTGTATCCGATCCCGCCGAAAGTATGCATATCTTCCGAATTCTGGCTCAGAACAGGCGCGGCGTCGCGTCGCAGGACAAAAAGGCTCGCTTCGCGACGAAAGGACGAAGAGACACGACGGGGCGCTGTTTAATCACGCGCGCATTATGCAAGATTAGACGCGTCTAGAAAATTAATATCCATCGCGAGGCGCCGCTCCGCCCCGCTCCGCCCCGGCTCCGGTTAACGCCCGGTGATACCCGTATCTCGTGTAAACAGCCGCGGAAGAACTCGCGGAATCTCGGCTTCAATTCGCTAACATTCTGCTCCCGGTGTCGTTCGCACGCTGTCTCGCTTTGCGGATACCGCGGTGTGTGTCGCGGTGTACGCGATTTCTCGAGTTTCCAGCGACGTAGGAAATGAATTCGAACGGGAGGCAACCTCGATTCAGACTCGAGTTCACGCCGTCGCGGTTTTCCCGCTGATCCTTTGCCGAGAAGCCGTCTTGTTCCGCTGGCTTGCAGGTTTCAGGGGGCTGCTCGTTTCGGGGATCGTTCGTGGCAGAGTTATTGGATCGAACGGAGGGATTAATTGGACAGGATAGAGACGCGGCTGGATGGTGTTATGCGATTGGATGACGGCGGTCGTTGATGCGAGGGTTCAAAGATTTTTGTGCGATTTATTCATGGTTGTAGATTGTAGATTGTTGATGGGGGTCGGTTCGAATTGATAGGAGAACGCGAAATAAATGGTTAGCGAGACTGTTCGATTTCGTTGATAATAAAAGGGGAATTAGTTCGTGATTTGAACGCATTATGTTGAGAATTCAGTATCTATCTAAGAAGTTGTCTGGTTGAATTAACGGGAGGGTTATGCGTAATTTAGAATGTTCGCGCGAAATGAATAAATTTTGCGGAGGATTTAAGGGAAGATTGTGCGACGAATATCTGAGAATTTCTTAACGAGACGAAGACTTTCTTGTATTCTATCTCGTGTCCGTCGTTTCTCCGAATTTATCTGCGTCCCCGAGTCAACCATTTATTATTCACGATATCGCAGACCATACGACGGTTTGTAGCTTAATGTAGCGAGAAAAATGAGCGATATGAAAAAATTTGCTTATCTTATCTTCGACCGGGAAGTTACGGCGTGGTCTGTATGCGATTTCCGTTCGTCTCTAATCTTCTCCTGCCTTCTAGCTTCTATTCATGGATGGACAAGTTAATGCTTATCATTTATAAACTGTACCAACGACAAGCATGCGTCTCATAATTCACTACCAATATTTTATAGCAATCCCGATTCCTGTACTCCGAGAATGTACAATCGACAACAAAATCGTTTTGACCAGAAAATTGTCAATCTATAAAAGTCTCCCCTTTATCGCCCATGACCACACTTTCCTTCCAGATTTTTTTTACTCCAAAATCTGCGCAGATTCGAATGACTGGACTGGGTACCTTCGAGAATCTTTATCGCAACTTAAAATACCATGGATCATGAAAAATGTGATGCACGATTTGTCACGTCGCCACACGCGCGCGTATCGTTCGAACATTGTACGTATCCAGAAACGGCACACACAATTTATTCCCACACGAACAACACCGGGCGAATTGTTCGCGGAACATTTTGATCGAGAAATTGCAGTGCATTTGCGTGCAGATTTCCGTGCCACTCACTTTAGCAGTAATCGCGAACGAAACTGGGAGGTAGGCGGAATCCCTGAGCTCGGTTATCAGCTTCTCGACGGGGATTTCTTGCAAACGGTTTCACGGGGCCGCGTTTCACCGTTGCGTTTAATTTTCCAGCGCGGAGAACCGAGGAGAACCGATATTCGGATGCCTGCAGCTTTAATGTTCCGCCTTAATGCGTTTCACTCATTACGCGCGATCCAGCACCGCGGTCGTAAAACGAGAGAGGGAAACTTTTTGCGGGCGGAACGACGGCCACGGCCATTAGTGGCGGTAATCACGAGTATGAACGTTTGATAATGCACGCGCGGCATTATTCCAAGGTTCGTGATTGGCATTGATACGGGCACACGTCGCGCGAATACGTATCGAAGGAGGCAGAAGTGTAACGTGAGATGCGCGGGGCACCCAGTGAAAACCAAGCTTCACGGAAGGCCACTCTGTCTCGTAAAACGAAACTTTATTGACGCGGTCAGTATGCATGCGCTACGCGATGACTAGCCCCTATTGTATTACAATTGCTCTGTATCAGAATCTCTTGCGCAGTTAATTAACTCGAGAGGAATCGGTTCATTCGTTTCACCGATAATTAATCGTCGAGAAACATCGTTCACGTTCGAACGAAGGAATAAAGATTCAAATTAAGGACGAACGTGGTGTTCAAGCATATAATCCTCGAAGTTTTAGACAGCAACAGATTTTTACGCTTGGAAGAATTAACGATCAACGTTTCGTGGATCGAACACACCGAACGACCAGAAATCGAGAGAACGAAGAGCAGTGTACCTTCCATTGGAACAGAAATGAAATTAATTGCGTAGCCAACACCGGTACAACCGAGTCCTTTATTTTGAAGCTCCACGGTACGCGATACACACTGTCTCGCGGAAGTGGAATGTATCCGTAAGGCCAAGGGAACGGTCGGAAACAAATGGCGCGGGTCAGTGGCCGCTAAAAAATCACGAGCACAGAGGAACTTTAATCCTTTCCTTACTGTCTCATTCCACGGACATTATCTCGCTATTTATCTATCCCCTGGTGGACGTTCCATCGTCCAAGGTGAGATGGGAGCAAAGTAAGAGAAATTACACGATTTAATAAAGCGACGAATTCCTTTAGAGGGAATCAGTTTTTTCGGACGTGAATGTTCCCGTTGCCTCCTTTCCTGCTGGTAATTATTATTTTTCCCCTACTTCATACCCTGCAAGTTTGCCATTCCCTTTTCAATTTCGTTCTCCACCATGGTTCGTCGAATTTATTGACGACCTTTCGATCAGGAGGGGAAAAACGAATTGTGGACTTGATTGGACAGTCTAGTTTTTACAGATCTGCCGGTTTATCGTTCGGTAAAAATTTGTTTGTAAAAGAAGCTCCTTTTCCAGCCGTTCTTTCTGTTACATGTTAATTTTACGGCGTCGACTCGAAGGGCTTGGCGAGAAGGTATGACCGAAATTTACGAATACATGGAAAACGTTTTAAATCATTCTTCACGCATTCTACTGTAAATAACAGCATTGCGCTCAGAATTCTTTATACGACGCCAATTTCTTTTATCTAAATTATTCCGGAAATACTCCTGGAACAGCGTTTCCGCGAATTTCACGAACTCTGACTTGATATTCTTGTTATTAAATATTTATTTCATAAGAGCTCCTACTATCGACAATATTTCAAGGTGAATTCTATTCCAAAGTGCAGTGAAATGTTAAGAATTCAAAAGAAAATACAGATAAGTAAATCAAATAATGTCCCAAACAAAAAAGAGGTATTTATAATTGTATCTAATCGAAAGTTCTGTCGCAAATTTGTTTACATATCATATATATCCTCTATTATAGAATTGTGCAGTTTCATTAGACAATAATAATTGCACTTGCATAATAAATTTCCTTAACGGATTGGAATATTTTTAATCAACGGAGGGAGAAAATATACGTAGGGGCACGAGACGACTGATCGACAGTCGATTTCATCGGGAACGTTTTTCCTCGCGTGTTTCGCATGAGAACAGTAACTGAACACAATTTACGAGTGGGAAATAGAGGCGTGGGCCAAAAGCTTTTAGTCCTCCGTACGTTGGCAAATATGTGACTAACCCGGAGCTCTGGGGTGCACCCTTTCATCCACCTGTGTAATCGTTCCCCGCGCAACCTCCTAGTTCATTTTACTGTCGTTCTTCACGCGTCTGACCAAAATCGCCCTAACTACTTGGCCCTCGACTGTCTTTCTGTTCTCGTTCGATCTTCCCTTTGTCACCAATCGACTGCTTAACAAATCTCGCGTACAATTTTTCGACATTTTAGTGATCGTTCACGACGAAACAGGGATCGACGAATTGGACGATACTTTTGCGGGTAAAGAACTCTGTAATCCTTTTTTGTTCTCTTACTTTTTAATAGAGATTGTAATGAAAATTGGAATTCATGATCCACCGAATTTTCGGACCGGCGAAGCGATCAAATTAATTCGCCAGCTCGTAGTACGAAATTTTATTCTTATCGATGGCGTGATTGGCGATGGATATTATTTCCAAGGGAAATCGTTTTCGCGAGAATAGAATAGTAACGAAGAACGGGCACCTTATCGCGGGTATAACAATCGAACAGTACGCATGGATGGAGCGTTAAATATAAAACCGTGGAACGTTGTTAATCCACGAATAATCCGGTGCTAACCCATACAGAATTTTGTCAATGAGCAAAATGGAATTTCAAAGACCCCCATCGATCTGCAACGTTTCCCTCGGAGTATTAATCGTCGTTCCGCGACGCGACAATGGCGCTCGACAAAGGCTCCCAGAGAAATTAATTGGATTTGATCCCGTATTTTTTTCCCCCCGCCCTCAACCCTTCCGTAACCGAAGACTGAATTTAAATTACCGTGAAGGGTAATGAACCGAATTCTCGCGACCGAATTCGTCCATTGGTAATTAGATCGATGGCGATACGCGTTCGAGCCCATTCGAAATGCCTCGCCTTTCATTTTCGTACGCCGTAACTTCCAATTTCCCGATAATATCGTTCCGTTTGGCGGATGTTCGTGCCGCGGGTAGGAGGGATCCCGTTTTACCGCTTCCGAGATTAATATTTGTCAGGTGAAATACGGGTAACTGAATAGCGACGTGAATCGAATAGATGAAGACACAGGGTGGTAGAGGAGGGTGGACGACAGGATTTTTATTATTTCTCGGTACAATGTCCATCGTTTGCCGGCAAAGGGACAGTCTAAAGGGAGAAACAACGGGGTAAACGATCGTCCTTATGGCGGCGGATACGAGGGATGATATCTCTGTAATGCTTTGGGAAAAATCTTATTAAATATTTGACGATGGATATCGTGGAGTAAAATTTTCGTTCGGTCGCGTCATATTAAGTAATCCTCGATAAAAAAAACCTGCCGCGGTTCACGGAAGAATTTATTAATGCAGAAACGCGATTCGATATCAGAAAGAAAATTAGTCGGTTCGAGACTCGACGCGTTCCGCTCCCTGTTTAAATACCGCCTATTTATACATCCGGAGTCGTTAGTTGGAAGTTTCTACGGTTGGATAAACAGAAACTTTCATCGCCACTGTTCCCCTCCTCGGACAGTTCGCATAGAAAAATATAATAGAAAAGTTTCTCGGGGATCGCGGGATATTCCGAACTTTTCCCGTTTACGAACACATTTCCGCCGATTCCGATGCAATCTGAATTTCGATAGAAGTTAAATATATTCTTTGTCGATGCTCCCGGGAGAATTGGAGCGGGGCAGATATCTTTAATTAAAGAAAATTTCCTCGCACTTGAGACGAAATTGTTTCATGGCGGAAAATTGGCGCACGTGTTCCGGGTGTTCGTACATTTATGCGGGACATACATTCGATTCAAGCGAATCATTTGAAGCAGCGTATTTCGCGAGTATCTGTTGAAACGGGATGTTGATTTCGTCGAAAGATATAATACAAACAGGGCCAAAGATAAGATGAATCAGGCTTTTCGGACGCGTTACGAATATTTTCGAGATAAACACATCGATTATCAGCTATGGCCCGGAGAACACTGCACTCAGCGAAATCGTGCATTTCGACGAATTTGTTAATTGGTTTATTTCAATCCGCTCGCAAAATCCGGGTTTACTTTTTCCGTATCTTTCTCTTCCCAGTGGTGTCCATTTTACTTCGTATCGCTCCAAACAGGCCGATTTCAACAGCATTTCGTGCGGTGTCTTTTAATCGGCCCCGTTTCCATGTTTTCGACCAAATCGCGGATTACCCGATCGCAGAGCAGATACAAAAGTGTTGGCCGTAAAAAAGACGCAAAGAACTTGGCAAAAGGGGCAAAAAGAAGCAATTAGACAAATGTAAAAGAAAAAAAAAAACGAATAACAGGGACACGGACAGGGGAGGAAGAAAAAATAACGAAACAAAGAGGAAGCGAGCAGGAACCGGACAGAAAGGTGGAAAAATAGAGGAGGGTTGGAAAGGTTGCAAGAAATCCTGCGAAACCAGAGGGAAATTCCAAAGAAACCAGCCAGGGGAAGCGGATGAAAAATGTGAAACGGAGGGGAAGCGTGTACGGCTGGAAAAAAGGGTAGAGTAACATGGGGGTGAAAGTTGAAAAACAGCAAAAACCCACGAGGTGGAGTGGAAAAAAGAGACGCGCAGGCCGCGGGGGAAAAAAAAAGAATTAAAACAAACGAATAAATAAACGGAAGTAGACAAAAATTGCGCGACGGTTCAATTTGTCGCGAGGTCTATCTGGCATTTTGATCGTCGGTTTTTGCCCCGGAATGACAGATCGAGCGAGAATCAAAAGTCGCCTTGGAAAGTGGGGTGAAAAAACAAAAAAAAAACGGGCGATGTGATGTGGCGATTCGTTTTCTAGTATCAGGCCCTCTCTCCGGGGTCAATTCGTCCGGTGGTGAGCCTTTATTTCCATTTCGACACGGCGACGAAACATGCGTGTCGCGGCAGTGACGAGAACGAAATAATCGCTGGCGAGCTACAGGAAAAGCGTTCGATACGCGAAAATCGAGCTTGGCATTGCTGCAACGGGAACTACGTACGAAGTACGAAAGACATTGTCGCGTTCGTTTCCTTTATTATCCGTTTGTTTTATTTCTTATCATTAATAATATAAACGAACATATAAATCGTGAGTACTTGAAATTCTGACGAGCGGCCCGTGCTATACGCAAAAGCTGCCCCCTTTCATTCCGTCATTAAAATTCCTCAGAACCTTCTTCTCCTTACCAAGCGAAACTTTTTTGACGACCACTTTCGAGGGCCATACGATCAGCTTGTTTCCCAAGCAACGCAGAAGAATTCGAAGAGGAAGAGAGAATCAGCTCGCGAGACGCGCGGACTAGCGACAAGGCCATCGAACGCTGAAATCCCGAAGAAAATTATGACGTCTGTTCTCCGCAACACTGGCGGGCCACAGAGAGGAGAGGTGAGGGGTCACGGTTTATCACGATCTTCTTGTGACCGTTCATTGTGTCCTCTTGAAAACGTCCCCGCGTTTCTCGGTCTTGTACGCTTTCTTCGACACGTTGATCACTTCCTCTGCCCCCCCCCCCCTTCCACCAATCCTTGATAATCGTGTACGAGGGGATGGCGAGTCGAGGGAACTCTATAGAAAGTGGTCCCAACCGAGCCGAAGTCGTTCGACGGCCGTATTATCTACGGCAAAACTTTCTTATGGCTCGTTTCTCCTTCGACGATTTGCCGCTTCGTCGGGATCTCCTCTAAAACTAACTTCGGATGATCCCTGTCGAGAGAACAACACTTGTGACGCAGGGAAGAGAGGAAACGTCCGTCTGTTTGGTTTCAATATCTTGGATCATTTTGCCCGGCGATGCACCGTGGATTATTCTTGAAACGTTGCGGAAGCGAAGTGTGTACCTCGCAGGGGCGCAAAATATCAGTCGATAGCGGGTGTAAAATGTACAATGTATCGCGCGGTGTACAATATTTTTCATTGAAAACAGAAACTGCGATAAGCGCAATAATCCTGTATTCTCGCAATCAGTCACAGAGGCCTGCCTGACGATTCATATACAAATATTCGCGACAAGAATATATTCTAGCCACGCGATTCCTATGTAACAAGACGTCTCATGTATAAGACATTTCAGCTGCACCTACGAACAGTACGAAACACTGGGGGCCGATGCAAAAGTTGCCAAGAAAGAAGCAATCTCTCCGAAGGAGATTTTCTAGAACCGAAGTTCACGTGATTTACAAAGTTCCCGAATATCGACAGAAGGCGATGGTTGACGTAAATCCACGTGGACGACGGAGCTTTCCTACGCCTCAAAATTCCACACAAGTCTGGCCTCGCGACATTAACGTAACCGTAACATCTATACGCGTGTACGGTCGGCTGCTGCACAGTACATGCATAAAGATTACGATTCGTACGTTACGATTACTGTACTTCTACACTTCACGCGTATTACATTAACGCGTATTACACTGCCTGTTTTAGTAACGCGAACAAAAGTTCGGGCAAAATATTTCACGCCCGGCAGCATTATGCGACCAGACATGTTAACAAGTCTCGCGTGCTCGTCCCTCGACGCCAGCTTTTTCTTCCATCGTCGCGATCAACCCTTTCGCGCGTCACGTTCGCCGGATGAATCATAATTTACGTGTCGTCGTTCGCGGAACAGTCACTCTCTCCTTCTTCCGTTTCCTTTCCGTCCCTGTTCGCCAGGTTCATCGATCGACTACGGGACGCGATGCAATTCTGTAAAAACGATCCGCTTGGCAAGCGCGAAAATGCGATCCGTCTGATGGATCGTCGTTTTTTTCTCCCTTTTTTTTTTGTCGACGACGCGTCCACACCACCCATCGATCGATTGCCTCCTCTCTGTCGAGACGTGCACGCGATTAGGACAACCGGATGCACGGCTGCGAGAGGAAGTAACCCCGAAACAAATTGTCCACCGAGGACCTCTTAAATCCACAGCAATTCCGGTTGGAAGAGAAACGATAGGATTAATTTTTGGGGTATTTTTGGAGGAAATATAAAACAGTGTACGTCGTTATGAGTTCAATGTGCGGTTCAATGCTTTTGCTACAAATCTACGATTAGTGCGGAAATTGCTCGTTCAGAATTTCCAACGTTTCCACAACTGTACGAATATAAACGTGCATCAGCGTTACCACGTCGGGACTAATGTGCGTTTCTTTCCACCCCTGTGTAGCAAGGAGAAGGCTGGATTCGCGTGAGTAATATCTGGGAAAGGTCGAAGGTTGCAGAGGCTCATGCAAATGACGTGCACAGCATAGTACATAAAAGCCGGCTGTGAATGGGGTTTCGTGTTACTTTTGTTATACTCGTATTTCGATAAACCTTCCTCCCCCGCGAACGTGCTTCTGTTACGCGCAAATATGTGTTTTCATACCTCGCGATACACGTTTCCCCCTGATTTAACTGGATTTATAAGCCCCCGCCTCCTCGTATATCATATTGATACACCGTAGAAAAATGTGTAAGCAGCCACGCAAAAATAGATGCAGCCGCGTGGAGAAATTTATTATTACCCCGCGATAATTTATCATGCCGCACTGCTCAACCCGTCCTATCATTATTCACGAATAACCAAAATATATCACGCATCACGTGTGCTAATATTAACCGTGCATTAAGATAAACGGTTGCTAATTGAAAATGTAACGGGCGCGAGAATAAGCGATGAGAGTCGAATTTACTTGCGGACGTCGATTGTTCCATTATTATTTCATAAATGTTGCATTCGACGGGGCATAAATATCAAACATTCGCAGTGGCCGAATTATGTAAGACGGCGTTCATTGAGGTCGAGAAGACAAGGGGTGCAATTAGAGCATGTTGAACGGTTGTACCGTGCGTTTAGTTCTGTACAAAAATCTATTTCGAACGGACAATATCTTCGTTTAACGAAAGTGCTAATACACCGTATTGAAGCTGCCACGATTTTTTATTCAGTGATTCGCGTACAGGCAATCCCGAGCAAGGGTCTCCAATTAATTACGTCGCTCGGTCATATTACACTAACATGTGTTTACATCGCTTCACTTATTAATTTCCATCACACGTGTATAATTCAGCGGCGTGTACAAGCCTCGCGTTATTCTTCGCTACGGGGACCGTGTTTCTAAAAGATTCCACCGGCTTGCCGGCGACTTTTATTTCTCCGCGGTACGAAAATACTTGGAGCAAAGAAGAATGCAGAAAGGAAAGAAAAAATATTCGCGGACGATTCCCTTATTTCTCGCGCTTGTTACTTCCTCGCGGTTTTTTGCTCGACCCACCCGCCGCCGTAAGTCATACAAATTCCGTCGTGAAATTAATTATCGCGATACCATTAGCGATAATTAATTAGATACACCTCGCGGCGCAATATACCCTGCCTGGAGATTAGGAGAAACGGGAACAAGGGAAACGGAGAAAAATTAATCGACAAATGGATTAAAAATAGAGGACCGCGGCAACTGGAAAACTTTAAAAGTTCCGACGGGGGGGGGGGGATTACTATTTGGAGAACGAGCTATTCTTGAAACTGGATTCGACGGTGGAAATCTATTTTAGGTAATAATAAATGCAAAGTGTAATAATAATAATTATTATTAGCCTGCATTACGTTACTGGTGTAACAAAATAGGACGAAAATTCAGAATTTAATGTGTCATGTAAAAATCGGGGAACACTGTACCGATTCATTGCAACCTCCGTACACCGATTTTGTCTGTCTTACAGAGATGGAACAGTGATCATCCCTGTACGTGGGAATCTCGTTACGAAAATTCCGTTCGAATAATCAATTAAACGGATAACAGGGAAATCCGTGCGCAAAGCTCGGCCACGTAAAGCGTAGTTTATTCAAAAGAGCGGCGAACCATCGATGAATCAGTCAGCTTTAATTCACGGTAAGCGCTCTCGAAGCACTCCTCGTTCCCACTACAGTCGACTCGCAATAAATGCAATTTAAAAATGTAAATTTCCCCTGCCCGCTGCCTATGAGCTACGCCGTTATTCTTTTGCTTCTCGTTTCTTTTTTTAAGTTTTCGTCTTTCTCCTCTTTCGTTGCCCCCTGTAGTTTCCTATACGGTTAACCGCTTTGAATTTTCAGCGAACGAGCGACGACGAAGTCGGCAAGTGGTGGGGAAAATTCGCGATTCAACGGCGCAATTAAAATTTAATACCCGCTGATACGTGGTCGCATATAATTCCACGATCTCGTTGATGCGGCGAGTTTTACGCGGTGAAACGAATCACGCCCGGATCCACGGTGAAAAATCATTTTTCCCTTATTATCGTAGAACACCATCCTCGCGTGGTTCGAGGTATTCGTCGACGAGTGATGCCCCACCTTAAAATTTACGTTCTCGTCTCGTTTGCAGCGCACACCTTTCTGTGTACGCGTGCGCGCGTGTCTATGCATGGCGGATTCAAAAACAAACAAAACAGGGGTAAAAATGGGAAGTTGGTATTACGTAGCAATGTGTGCGAACTGTGCAGCCCGTGAAAATCAGTAAAATGTTTCAGCCACTTTTTAGCTCGCCGTTATGATGCCCTGTGGTCCAAGAGCATTTTTCGACAGCCTTGGAAAAAAAGCACTCTCGGTTCCATTGTTCATAGTGCATTTGATAAACGTTCAATCTCGGCGAACAAAAAATTTCCCCCATAATAATCTGACATTGTCCCCTAAATATATAAACGGACAACATAGTTGGACGAAGGAGAGCTCGGTTTCAGAAACTTGTGCTACTTAGATATAATTACATCTGTCTTATGATACACGGAGGGTATTTAACTTTCAATTAACTACAAATTCGCGGTAAAGTGTAGCTCGCCATGGATTACGTCCATAAATTCTAATAATAAGACTTAATTAATACGATATCCCGGACCCGTGTGAGTCCCGGGGATACACTGTGCTCATAGAAATGTTAATTTCCGACGGGAAAGGGTCAATATGAAGAGCAGACTCAACGCAACTTCCACGGTAGCTTAACCCTCTCTCGCGGGGATGATAATTATAAATGCACACTTCCGAGGGTGAAGTTACTTCATCATTGGTTAATTGTCCAATTAAAAAATCACTTTCGCCTTGTTCAATGTTAATATTACACAGTTCGAAATTATTTAGTATAGACAAATAAAAAGAAAGACAGTTCAAAATTAAGGTCAGGCTTGCAAGCACGTTTCTCCACAAAATTAAAGGACCACTTTTTGAAAATTGTCGATCCTTGAACTGCTTTGAACGCAAGAAAAATCTCGAATGAATATGAGCTCGGGGTCGTTAAAGGGGAGATTTTTCCCTTTAAAATGACAATTTTTCGGTCAATATTTAATGACCCTTTAATTTCGCGCGGGAGTGTAGATTATATTACGCTTCCGTTGCGCCATATTGGAAAAAAAAGCAGTGCATGCAACACGAACGAAAGTCATTTCTCAATCGCGCCGCGAGAAATCTCATTCGTCTTTGGGATTAAATTTCCAACGTATGAACTCTGCCTCTTACCTTATAATTTATCCTCTCCGTCTTTGCGTTACCCGCAAATCCCCCGGAGTCATGGATGGAGAGGTTAGGGAACCATCCTTGGAACGCGCCGATCGCAGAAAACCTGTCGTGTTCACCGGCAAAGCTTACGCACTGGTTTAATACGTTTCTGCAGTCTCAGCTTATTCCGACGATCCGGCTACAACTTCGACGGTCCCTTTCACCACTCACTTTTCACCGTTCACTTTCCAGCCGTGCACGGTAACAATGTTTCACGTTTCGGAATTTTTTTTGGAACCGCGAGGGACAATTTCCTTCCCGCTATTTCTATTTGAACGGCGCTCGCGGCGCCCCCCCACGACAGCAATGATCACCACCGCGAAACGACGAATTGAAATATAAACGCGACATTCACGTTACCTTGTGGTTTCTATTCGTTGTACAACGTGATTACGCCTTCCAGCGAGCACACTTTACGATTGCGTGTTACTATAACATGTAGTACACGTTCGTGGCATCGTACGCAGTGAACTTGGCGGCTTGTTGTTACCAATTTCCCCGTACCAGATATCGCGTTACACTTTTGTCCGCGTGTCGATCACGGCAGACACTGTTCGACCGCGACATCGTACACTCGCGCGGATCGGTAACGTTCGCACGTGCATAGTTCCAATTAACAGGCGTCGTTATTAATTTCCTACAAGCGGTTGTCACAATTTCGGGATTTGCCGCGGCAACACAGAAAAGAAGATGCACAATGGTGGCGTCGATCCTTTTCGCGAACATGGCGCAAGATGAGGAACTGTACTCCCTTGCGCGCGCAACTCGCGCTGTTGACCCATCGTCATGGCAACGGTGCGACGAGTCTACGCTCGTCCAAGGTGGACGGACTGCGGTCTGGCGCGGCGGAACAGAAGTCAGTGCACGCGCGGACGTCAAACAGTATTGTTCATGTATACTTTTTCGCGAACTCTTCGTGGGGTATCACTTTATCCGCGTTCGTTGCACAGTTAGTTTATCAGTGCTTGTGTTCTGTTACCACTCTGTACAATCGAGGGAGACAACCGTGAGAGATCAACGGGGCCAGAATTCATCTGCGTTAGAGGGATCATGGAGTGACCGCTGGACAGCTGCAACCATAGGGTAAGTGGCAGCTCACGATTTATATCTTTATCTTGTTAGATTGGCGCATATTAAACGTTTCTATCCATAAAAAAACAACGGCAAGGGAAGAGCTTCTATCCACGTCGTTGTAGCTGAAATAAAAAAACGCGCGTGTCGGCGTCGTAACGAGCGTAGGTCGTTGACTAACCCTCAGTCATCGGCCGGTAAAATTGAAACGATAAAACTGTTAGGTTATTGAACGCGTTATTTCCTCCGCACACGGTAGCTACTGTAAACAGAGGCAGAGTAATCTTGCGTGTGGTACGAACGACCGACGTTACGCAGATATTGCACATGTTTAAGATCGGAATTATGATAAAACGCGCCAAAAAAAAAAAACCAACATGGCGGAGCGATTAACATACTCTAACCTAATATCGTTATACGAACGAACCGGCACGATGATGGGTGCTCTAACAGTTAGGATGCAAGACTATTATTGTAAAACCGACGTCGTGCTGCGTACAGGCACGTTAATGGAAACCAATGTTTCTCAAGTGCTCTGGCTCTGTCAACCATGGGTCGAGTGGTTCGTTCTGCTTTTAGTTTTGAAGATCGGGTTAGGAGCGAGTGCACCGTTTATCAGGTTACGATGAAAGCGACGTTATCCTGAGGCTGAATGCACTTTCGTGATTTTTTAACCCCCCGCGCCCCTTCCTGCCGGGGCTTTCTCGTCGTTTCGATTTTGGTTGGGTTGAAAAGAAAAAAAAAACTTTCGACCCTTTTACATTTCCTATTCGCGTGGATAGAGTTTCGCACTTTTATTACATATTTTAGCGACGTCGGAAATGAAAGAAATACTTCATTCTTCTAAATATAAGAGAATCGTTTGAAGGGTATGCCCCCTTTGGACAAACTTGCGTCCCAATGCGAAGCATGCCTGTGACAATGAAGTGTTATGTCAAGCGCCTTTTCATGACCAGGTCGTTGAACTTGGTAGCGCAGTGTATTTACGCGAGAAAACCACGAGATTCCATTGAACAACGACAAAACAAAGCGGACCGCGCAATGTTTTCGACGGTATGTTATCAGTCTCAATTCCCGCAATGCCATTAAGCCTGTCAAGTTTTGTTCAACGCCCGCGAAATGGTTCCCAACAAACACTCGGATAGCGTCGCGCGAAATTACGCGCATCAAATATGGCGCGGCGAGTTAAATAAACGAAAACGAAACGTACACTTTCTCGGAATGCTCCGAATCGAAAATCGGATTGAACGAAAGGTGTTCCCGAAACGAGGAATTTACTCAACTAAATTCGACAGGCTTGATCTCGACGGAAATCGCGCTCGTGTAGTCTATGACACACGGTATGGCGTTCCCCGACGGGATGCAGCTACTTAAAAAGATCTGGTGAAATTCCGCCTCGACGAAGCTGAAGACGCTCCGTCGACTTCCGTTTCGCCAAGCGTTTCAAGGTTATCGTCGCGAAGACACGCACCAGTCCAAATATTTCCTCTTCGAATAAGCGTATCTTCCTCCTCCTCCTCCTCTCTCTCTCTCTCTCTCTCTCTCTCTCTCTCTCTCTCTCTCTCTCTCTCTCTTTCTTTTCCACCCTCGTTTGGCTTCTCACTTGGTCTCCCTTTTTCCCGCTTTTGTTTTCGTTTCCCCCGCGGCGTTCAAAGGAATCCGCGGCCGTTCAAAGGGAGAAGGAAGGCTCGGCAAGTATTCCTTGCACGATTCCCCGTGTGCATTTGCATCTGGCACGGTGTCGTTCGTCCATTTACTCGAACGACAGACGTGAAACGGTGTCTGTACTTAGTTTTTATTTTCGTTCAAGCGAACGTCGAACCTTGGCCATCGTCGGAAGCTCTCGCGCGCGGTCTTTTAACGCTCGCGGTACATGCATGTACCAGCGGAATTGAATTCTTTATGAATCTCCTTCACCTCCCCCATGTGCCGGAATGTCAAGCCATTTCGTAAATAATGCAAACATTTGTCTCGTTTCACGAATGTTACAGTGCCGCGCTTCGCGCACAGAATTTCGAGAGGTTCCGTTTTATGGCGAAAGTGAGGCCATGGGTGTTTTAGATTTTTATTAGTGTAAACGTCGACTGTTTCCCGTGGATTCGGAGTTGTCTGCAGTCCAGTCCATTTTTTGACTATAAATGAATTAAAGAACGTCGCGGGGTGAAAGCTTCATTTCTAATTTGGGGCGCGAAAAAGGGAGATCGATCGATCGCGTCGGTTGGATCGCGGGGTCGAGGCTATTGTTCGTCGCAGTACAGATTGTTTCTGTCGGGTTGAATCGTTCGCGAATTTTTCTTCCCTTCTTTTTTTTTCTTTTCGTTTTTGATTAGAGGAAGGTGTGCGGATCTGTATGGATTCGGTTCGAAATTGAGGGTAACTGAGGCGAGATATTAAAGGTAGGGGGAAGGGGGTGAGTTTCAGCGAGCGCGGTGAAAAGAAGAGTCGATTCGAATTGGAGCTCTTTGTCCATCGTGCCGGGGTTGTTTTATTAATTGAGATATCCGGGTCACCGGGGTTCCTTTCTTCTGGATCTAATTGAATCGAAAGTGGCTTCCATTTCTGCTGCAAGAATCATTTCGAATTATCTAGCAAATTCTCCGCCCTCTAAATAGTAAGAAAGTTCGGGAGAACAATTCTAATTCGTTTATCCCTCTCAGTTAATATTTCGACTTAATGCGAAACGATCAATCGGAATCCCCCCCCCCTCCCGTACTTCAAGTCAGCATGCATAATCGCAGAAAGTGTGCTGCATTGAAGAGCCGCGTATTGTACTTCCGTTGGGTCGACGCGATCGAAATTAGAGTAATGAAAGGGGATGCGCCTCCATCGACTCGTAATCGGCAGGAAAAAGTTGTTTCGCCGTGTTCAGAATCAAAAAGGGAAGGTCGGTCGTCTTGTTACCGTGAAAGGCGAGAGTAACTGCGCTCCTTTTTCCGACCTTTGTTCACGTCCGTTTTATTCTTCGTTCCGTTCCATTGTCAACGATGGCCGATGGGGGGGGGGGGCTGAAAAGATAGCGTCGCGGATGCGTCAGACAGAAATGTGATTTGACCCGATGGAAACCACCTCGTGCACCGGTCGTCTCGTCGGTGATCACAATTTCGATGGTTGGTTAATTTAGATCGACTGCGTTAATTTAGACATTGCTATTATTGGACACCGTTTCGCGCGAGCTTGTCACTCGCTCGATAGTATAATCAACCTGTGGGATTAATGGCGACCTTTGAAATTGAGAATTTGATCGAGGCTTCGGCGTTGAACGAGAAGAAAAAATTGGTCTGGTATTGAACAAACTGGAGAAATGGGGTAGATAAATGTTGGGAACAATTTTTTGTCTCACGTAGATGGTAGAAAGTAGAAGCTGCATATTCACCGTTTCTTTTGTTTGTTGGTGAAAGAATAGAAAATACGGGTGAAAATTTTTTAATAGTTCTGTCAAAGTGATGCACCGACAATGATTACAGAAGCATATACACGAATGTATATGAAATTCCATTTCTGTACCAAAGTTTTATCTCGTTGCTGGAATTTCCGACGTACAAGTGCGAAAGACATATTTTTCGCTGGATTTTCATACATCGTTAAGATTGCTTCAAAAGTCTCCGTCACGCCGCAAAGGTGAAATATATTGCTTCATCCGAAGAACCGAAAGAACTCTTCGTAGGTTGGAAGCACCTTCTTTTTCGAGAAAAGAAATTGTGGCGCATCATACAATTAGTCTCTTTGTGCCATCGCTCGTAAATAAAGTACATGCCATTGGCTAGGCATGATTGCTCCTTCGTCAGAATTGAAACAGTCAATTTATTAATAATAATTGTTACGGCTATTGCGCGATTAAAGGTTGACGTTTTAATTATATATCTTCCGAGGCCCTCGTGCATTTCCTTCCTTTTTATACGAATTTTTCGCCGGCTTTATCAGTATTCCAACGTTAGTGGATTCGATGGAAAAAATCGAAAGGGCAAAGTTCGACGAGTTCGATCTCCCCTCAAATTAACATTTCAAGATATGATCAACGGGGCGGTAATATTTATAGAAGGAGCTGGATCGGTTCCAATCTCGGTAAACTGGCTTGCTTTTTCCCCCGATAGAAGATAGGAAACTGTGAAATTATTTTTTTGCGATTCCTTCTACGAATTACGGGACGGTAGACATTTCGGGTAGACGACGAACGAATCCGAAATGAAAATACGCCCGTTCTCTAATGAGAGCACGCTTATCCGTTCGACTGACAATCTATTATTCCATTAAAAATCTACCTTTTCGCGGAACGACGTTAGATTCTATAACAGTAACCCGATTTTCCATCGGGAAGATAAATTTGCGGACGAGTACGTGTTTGGCGAAGCCACGTTTTCGGGGAAATTGATTTGGAAAATTTGCAGCGACTCTGAAACAAACGTAGAGAAAATGTGTAATACTGCGGCGGATATTTCTGAAGATCCGCGCAATTTTAAAATTTAATTGAATTTAAATTATTCCACTGATCATATTCAGCACCTATACAAGATTGTATATTTATATTCGAAAAAATCGAGAGAGCGGCCTTCTCGCACAGCAATCTTCCCTCAAATCGTTTATCAATTATTTACCATAGATAAAAAAAACCTCGAGAGATTTGAATAATATATGGAATACATTAAAATTTCCTATCGAGGGTCCAGCATTTTTCCCCCGCTTAATTTCCATTCTATTACCATTCTCTATTAATCGACCGACGATATTTTGCAAATTATCATTATCACCGATATCCCAGGATATCGAGTTATTGGTATATTGGTACATTCCGATGTGACGGATGAAACGGCTGAAAACAAGCCTCCGAAATAATTCCGCGACAGATACTGGAGATTCAAAGGAACCCAGACATATCCAGAGATTTCTTTTCACCGCTGTCCCCGCTGTCCCCGTACCGAATTGAAGCGGGTACACTTATTTTCTCATTCGATCAAAATGCACGCCTTTCTTCGACCGCGATTTTTCGCCACCCGGCGATACAACCGCAAATATTTTCCCAAATGGATCGCGACGGCGATTGTTCAAATCTATCTGACCAACTACCATCCGGCATTCCATGTTCCACGGTGCCTACTATTTGCAGCGGACAGTGGACAAGCTTTAAGCTCGATCTGGCAACGGACCAATTTCGAGTTGATCGCGGCCCCGTACACGTTTCGCCGATCGGCCGTGGGGGGGAAAAAGGAAGAAAAAAAAGAAAACGGAGCTCGTAAATAACCCCCATTGGCGTGTAATCAGTGCCGCGGATATGTCCCGTGGCGCTTTATTAAACCGATAACCAGTTCCTTTTTTTTTTTTACCGGCGTTTTGATTTAGACGCCCATTTCGACTCGTTTACCGCATCGACAATATTATCGCCGTGCACGCGCCTACAGAGCTATCCATTTTGGTCCCACGTCGTACAATTTTTGGGCGAATTAATATTTCGTTCACGGTGCACGCGGCCTGTCGTTTCGATTTCTCGTTTCGAATATTCGTTGGCTCGCGGTGGAAATAGCTTTCTGTTTTGTAAGATTGCACCGGTTAACGTGGTTTTGTCGATCACGATCGAGCACGCCGGCGCGCACAGGTGGAAATTTGTTTATCGAAGTTCGCCTCGTAATTGCCGGACGAATTTTTGTCGAACGTGTTTGGTACGTTCCGCGACCGAACAAACTCGTATACGTCGTTATTTGTTGTTTCGAAAGAATTCGGCGGTACGCTGTTTTTTCTTGCGCGGTATATTTGTGTAACAGAAATCACTTTCGGAGGGAATACGCGAAGGAACTGTGTTTTTCGAACGGGTTAATTTCCCTGCTAGCTTATTTTTCCGTGCCGTTTTTCCCTATTTCACTGTTTTTGTTGGGTGAAGTAAAGTAGGCTAGAGAAGCACAAATGGGCGGAAGAGAGAATAAGGTCGGGAGAAATGGAGATTTCAGAACGAGAAGCCTCTGATGGTTTAAAAATAGAGAAGCCACTTACAAACATCTGCGTCTTAGAATTCTAATTGGTCCGCGTGATATTCGATTTACGCAATATATTAACAATCTTGTCATTCGAGTTCTTTGTCTCTCGGTAGTTTTTGAAGTTAAAAAAAGAAAAAAAAGGAATAAAGAAGAAATATTGTCGAAGCATAATGGATCGCTATCTCTGGCGAGTTGCCGTGATCCCGGCTTTTCTTTGGCCGCAATTAGTCGCCTGTGCCGAAGAGGTTCCACGAGAATCCCCTTAAGACGGGGAGATTTTGCGGCGCGTAACCACCAAGGACCGGATTAACTCGCGAAACACAATTAAACCGCCTTAAAGTTTTCCATTCCGCGTTAATTCTCGCTTTTATCAGCGCCGGTTTAGCCGTCGGGAAGCTTTTTTAAATATCGCGCCTCGTGGAACGACGTGTCGACGAAGTGGATAGAAATTCGCAGTTACATATACTTGTCGAGAATCGTCATCAATTGATTAATCATTCAAGTGCCGTATTCTTCGAATTTATTCTTGCATACTCCTCTCTATCGAATGCCGTTTCATTTGATCAAGTCTGGCTGGCGATGTATAACCGTGTCATTTCAATATATATTAAGAGAAATATAGCCGAGGAAGTATACAAGAATGTTCCCACAAGCAACCCTTGGAATCGGTGAAAGAATCACGAACATAAAGTACACAAATAGTTATCCTTTATCGCTCATTAAATTTATCCTCGTCTCCCCTATTCTTTTTTTATCTTCGTCGAACGATTTCATTCGATCCGGCAGGATACGCGACGGTATGCAAGGGCTCTCGTTAATTATTTAAAGGTCGACCCAAGCGCTCGAGCGAATTCGCTTAGCAGCGGCGCTAATTACAATTGTAATAAGGTTATCCGGCGCGATGTAGAACACTGTATGTAATTCGAAGGATGCTAGGCGCCGAGTAAATTTGGACGAGCACGTGCGTCCGCGCAGATGGTGCCGAATGACGACATGTATAAACTTGGAATTTCGAGTATGATGGAAACAGTCTGCAAATCGGTAGACGGTATCAAGAACTTCCAGACCACCCCTCCGGTGTCGTCGCGACGCTAGTCTATCCGGAGTAACGCGCGTTTCTATTAGCAAGTGAATCCGTCGTGTTTCTAGTGAGACGGGACGGAAATTAATTATTGTAAACAGTTTGCTTTGTGGTCCGCGCTTTAAGAATATGCACAATTGCTTTCGGACGTGTTTGGATATTGTGTGCACCCTCGGTCTCTTTATTTTAGTTCAACGATCCTCTTTGGCACATCAATTCTTGGATCGGTGGATTTGCTTCAAATAGTTGATATATGGCAGTTCGCTTTTGGCATTGCGTTCGCGATGTTTGAGTAGACAGTCAGAATTTAGACAGTTGAATTTCAAGTGTATTTTGTTTCCACTCTCGGTTACTTTAGTTTCTGTGCATAATTTCGTATATTTTCTCTTTCCACGCACTTTCCACGAAGACGTTAATTACGAATTACGAGGCACATACGTTTGTCGTTCTCGTTTCAAAATGCGTTTCTCAATCCTATTGTACCTGGTTCTTTTTCGCACTCGCTGGCGCGTTACTTTGTATCAAGGATCGTATTGCGACCCATTTTATGGGCATTATTTTTAAGCCAATGTTTGAGTTTGCCCGGAATTTATGCGTATCAAGTAGAAACGCGGACGGCCCGAGCGACATTACCATTCGGCTAAATTTAATCTACTTAAAAAGGGTCGGTTTTTATATGTTTGCAAATCCGATTCCGTCGCGTGATATATTTACGGCATTAATCTCGTTTGCACGTTTTCGTCTGCAAACAATACGAGGGATTCACCCTCTCGAACGATCCCGTCACGCGACACTCTGTTCATGCAAAAACGACAAATCGTTTCACAAATTTGAACCAGCGCGTAGTGGCAAAGGTTCGACTTAAATCGCTAAAAATGAATATATTAATTATACTTACAAAATGATGGGAACATTTAATATTTAACTGAAACCGCACAGTTAAGTCCAGAAACGATAATTTATCCAAATATATTTGTCTCCTGCACACTCAGCGGCAGGGCAATTCATTAATAACTTCAAGCACGCTCAACCCTTTTATCCCCCCCCCCCCCCTCGAAATCACTATTCTCTAGCGGCCCAAAAAATTCCATTCCCAGGAAAATGTGTCTCCTCTGATCCGGAGGACCTTATTCTCGTATCTACGATCGTTGCTCGTTCCGTATCTGCGTATATCTCCGCGGGGGGTGGGTCCCGTGGATGGTTAGACCTTCCTCGAAAGGTCATAGATAGTCGAGCCAAAACGGGACGAGCAAGACGGGGCGGGGGTGAGTGCTGGCGGAGGTGCCGCGGAGATAAAAAGGGGATTAAGATGCGGATTCCCCGACCCCGTTCCTCTGTGTAATTGTAAACTTGTAGTCGCGTTGGCCATAAATTTCGCGGCTGCCGGGGCTTACTTTTAAAATTTACCATTCACGTGTACCGTTCGCTGGCAGGCCCCCATTGTGCGACGCGGCCACCGCAAGAAAAGTCGAAAAAGTCCGCGGGTAATTCTATCGCCGTGGCCAACCGCTTGATGCATTGATAAGGAAAGTTGCCGGAGCCCTTCTTTGTCTCGATGGCTGCTTTTTGTCGCGTTCACGCGCCTCGAGAGCGACTCGAGAGAACTTTCGCGGTCGTTCGGCAAACGAATGCTTCGTTTTCCTGCCCTCGCAATTCTTACTTCTGCGACGCGCCGGTTCTGGCGACGGCGAAATTATTCCTGCCGAATCGACGAGTGCCGCTGCGCGGATTACAATGGCTCTTGCAGATAAGAATTCGCACTCCGCCTCGTACTCTCGAAGCGGTTCGATTGTCGCTCGAAGCGACCGACCCCCACTAAACAATGGAATACACGATACGATATCGCGGTGTAACAATTCCCAGCCCTCGAATTAATTCCAGCCGTATATCACGGGCACACGAGACCCGAGGGCCCGTTTCGTACATGTAAATCTTCTCCAAGAGACGTGCAAACTTGGAGCGGGGACGATCGAAATTGAAAGGCATAAAATCGCGGGGAACGGGTCAGGTTCTCCGGGCCAGGAGTCCGGATTTTGGTTAATCTTTGTTTCGCTCGATGGTCGCGGGAATAATATAATTCTTCGACGATCCTCGATTCACAACCGTATCGTTCCGCCGTACCAATTCACCGAGACGAGGAACTCTTCTTTCCTCTGTCATCTTCTTGCCTTCGTTATTTGCGATCTGAGGAAACGAGATCGCGATAGAGTCCTTGGGGGTGGTATAATTTTCGCGAACTCGAAGTATCTCACCCTACGGGTGAACCTCCATCCTTTGACCAGATGGTCGAAGAAAAATGTTTCCACTGTAATGATTACGTCACTGGCGCGAACGTACGTCTGGGCTTTCTGTTAAAACTTGTGCCTGAGAATTGCTTTCCAAAGTGTGCCTAGTTCATTCGGCGAAGTTTCTTCTTCTAAGTATAGTCCTCGAAAAAATTCAATTGAATTTTTTTACCTGAAGTAAAGGCTTCTGGATGAACCCTGGTTGGCTGTTTGCGCGATTCCTTGTCGCGGAGTTACAGCCCTTTAAAAATAAGTTTGTACTTCGATTAGCTAGTCCGCCGCTCTAGCATGATCTTAATTACGCTTAATCGTAATGAACGCAATTTTAGAGTTACCGCTGTTTGTCGATCTCATATTGCCGAGTGTCAGCAATCGTCGAGCCGCAGGCCAAATTTAACACGGGAAACGATAGCGGCGATCTTGTCGCATAAGTTTCGCGAACAAATATACATTTTGCTAATTAAGCGGAGTCGGATCGCGTTCGTTTGGGCCGATGCAAATATTGGAACTATTCGTGCTGCACGCACGAGCGTTGGAAAATCGGGCCAACGCGTGTAATAGAACAATGACAATATTATCCTGTTTATTGTTGTCCCACTGCTAAATGAGGGAATGCAATTCAAATTCCGCGAACAACAAGGAAATTCTAGCTGTCCCGCAAGTCTTTTTACGCAACCCCATTGCCGTGTGCGAATCTTGCAGATTTGGAATCGTAAAAATGTTCTACCGAAATTATTTCAATGGTGATCTATTTTCGAAATATTATTGACAGTTACTATGTATCCGCACTTTTAGTAAATTTCTATGCCATTCCTTTCAACTATCAAGTTCTCATTAAGATTTATTCAGTCAGTACGCTTTACACAGACTGCATCTCTAACCTCATTCCTCGATTCGTATCTCCACTGGTAGCTTTCCGATATACATTAACCAAAACGGATATTACGAATTTTCTATAAACCGCTCGCGCACACTTTCCATCCATCCACGTTTCTCAAGAGCCTTTCTACTCAACCGTTCCCGAAAAATTCTCACTCGATCTCCTCCCCTAAACGCTTCCCAGTCGAAAAAAAAGGGAAGAAAAGGAAGCAGATCGAAAGTCTTCCACTCGAACGACCCAAAGAATCTCTTCCCCTTTCTGTCCACCAGTTCCGCCCCTCCAAACGACAGCGGGTATACAAGCGTATCTGCGCGTACACGATGGAAGAATATTCCCGGGGAAGCAGAACGTAAATATCACAGCGAATGCACCCTCTTAGGTGGGAAAAGTGGCGATCCCGTGCAACGTAACTGCTTTTGCCGGCTGAAAACGATAAACATCTCTCTTTCTCTTTCACCCTTTTCTACCCGAGAGCACCTTCGCGTTTACACACAGACCAAGATATCCAGGCGAAAGAAACTACCGGGGGGTAACTCCCTTTCGTTCCTCCGCTATTTTCCGCCGCGAGGGTGCAGACACGCGGGCTAAACCTAGACACGTCGAATTTCCGGTTACCTTAAGGCGCTCTTTCGTTAGACGACGACGCCGGTGAAACGGTTGCGGGAGCCTCAGTGCTTTCGAGATAAAAGATTCTGACGGTGGCGTTACGGTATTACACGGTGGCGGTTAACCCCTTGGATCCTCCGCCCTTCTCGTTTCGGTCCGTACACTCGGTACACTGTCCTTCTTCGCATAAATTCGTAAAACTTATAAGACGGGGTAGGCAAGAGCGCGGGTTATCTTTTTATACACTTTGTTACTTATTGTGCGTTTCATCGTGGGCGGAAAATTCCTTCGAGTGGACTCGCGGTTCAATTTGGAACGCTCGCCGCCGGTGGTCTTAAATTTCTCTGTTAAGAACCAACGGAAACTACCCGGGAGGGTAACTCCGTGGTCCTTTATGTCCCTGGAATTCGCATCGTGAATCGGCCTCGTGACGAGATTATAAAAGTAAACTTTACGTCGGTTGCCCGATGCTTGGAGTCGCGGGATTGCCTCGCGGATGTCGTTGCTTGTCGTTGAAAATGGGGTTGGGAGAGGGGGGCGTGCAGCACGATCCCGCGGGATTTATCGTTTTTGATTATGCGTCGCCGCCTGGGAACAGAAATTGAAACGATGAATTCTCACGAATTTCGGGGAGAGTGTAGCCTCGCTATGACGTCGCCCACGCGACGCGAAGAAATCTAGAAGGAAAATGAGCTCGGTCGCATTAAAGCGGAGGCTTTACCCCTTGAACGAACTGCGCAAGTTTCGCCATTACAGGTTTGGGTTAGGTTTGACCATGGAAGGGTTTGCGGGGTTTCGAGCAAAGTGGGATAAGATGCTAAACGAAGAATCAAAGATCAATGTGTTCGTGGTCGTTGTAAACGGGCAACTTCAATCATCCGATCCCTGGTGAACTAAGTTGAGGAAAAAATTACTCCAGGTACGTAGAGACGTTCGAATCTTCGGTAAGTTTGAACAAAAATACCTTTCCTTTGGCATTCCTCGAATCGTCGACATCCGATCCGGATGTTATACTTTCTTGCATCTTGGAAATAATGAAAAAAAGGAAATAAGAAAATCCGTAATGAGATCAGGAACAAACTATGCAAATAAATTCTCTTCCCATAGGATGAAATTCCTTTGGAAACGAGAATTCCGTCCGAAAGATATTCCGGTCTTCAGCGTACAATCAACGGGAAAAGGGAAAAAAAAGAAAGGAAAAAAAAACGGAAATCTCGAGCCTCCAACGCTTTTCCAGCTCGAGAATGCTCAGGGAGGGAGAGATCCACCCAAGGAGAAGAGGATCGGAATGAAAGTAAAAAGGAAAGCATCGATGGAGAATTGCAAAGTACGTTTGAACCGTACGTGAAATAAAAGCCTAGGAAACTTGTTAAGAACATTGAATGTTCTGGCTCCGTTCGTCGAGGCGATCTCTGAGCGGGGCGGAACAGAAGACGGTGGATGAAAGTTGCGCGAGGAAAGTTGTTTCAGGGGGTGGCGAAGTTCGTCGAAGGTCGAACTGGAGGGAGTATTTTTGAGAATCGTTTCTGGAGGCTTGGCAACTTTGCCCGCTCGTGTAGTCAACGCGAAAGACAGAAACCGAGGAATTTCAATGGGCAACTACGCGTTTCGTTAACCGAAATGATTCCCGCGGGACGGTGTTGATGTCTCGAGGGACGTACCGCCTCGAACACCTTTAACTTTCGTTCTCGTTCGTTCGCATCATCGCAAGCCTCGTTAACTCTTGTTTCGCGAGCACTCTGCCTCCCCTCCCCGTCGAAGGGTCGCAAGAAATGGATTGCGTCGAAAGGGGGCGAAAGCTGAAGGGAGAATAGAAATTGCGCCAGCATTTTGCACGCATTACGGACGTTAAAATTTGTCAGTTTGTTTAGCTTTAAATAAATTTCAGAACTTCCAGCGAGCAAACGATTTCAATTCTCCGCTCGGTTTCGGGACAGCCAAGCCTCTTCCACCTTCCCGGTTCAGAGGGGATTTATTCTGTTCCCCTTTTCGCTTTCTTGCACCTCAATTTCTGTGCTCCATTTCGTCTGAAACTCCCTTGTCCCGCGATTCGATCCTTTGCGAACATCCGGCAAACTATTCGTCGTTCAACGCCGTGAACGTCTTGAAAACATAAATTTCCCCTGACGAGGAGCAACTTTCGAAGTCCCCGGGACGAACAGTACCGCGGCCAGCCGGATTCTTCGGCCCGGAAAGTCAAGTAGCGGCGAATTAACTGGTCATCTGGGAACGACCAGCCTCGTAACTTCAAAATTTATTCTCTGCATTTGCCTCGAGCTCCTTCGCCAATCTCGTAATTAATCGTCGAAACAGAGTTCAATCAAAATCTCGCCCTCATTCCGTTTTTCCAGCGCGGTTTCCTTCGACGTCCCAGCGTAGATCGAACGAAGCAAAGGACGAGACGACACGACCTCAGTCAATACTATGAAAATCGATTGAAATAAAAACAAAGCCCGTTCTTCCCTCGTGTCTGTCCAATTCTCAGCCTCGTCTTAAACACCGACCGTTTCACGACGAAAAATCTTTCTCCTAAATAGAACGATTTATTAAAGCAATTCACGGGACGATTACTCACGATCTTCAATAACGCGTAGCCGCGTTAATTGCCGTTTTAATTTCGCCCAGGTCATTTCGCGAACGTTCTATTTAAAGAAGAACGCGATTCTCTTATCCGCCTTTCCTTCCACTCAACCCCCTGGAAACTCTCTTTAATCTCGTCCCTCTTCGTTCGGCGTTTAATCTCGGCAAGTCAGCCGTAATCATTGCATACATTCGCCTGCTTTGTTACGACGCCAGGCTTAATTACGTTAATTATCATCGTAATACCTGCGCGACGAAGTCGCCGGCTCCTCTTCGCCGGAAGCTCGCGACGTTCGTTATTATTCGGGGTGTTGATGCGTGAGCTTTGCTCGCGTTCTCGAATAACGATTTAATGACGACAGGAGGAAGTAGAGGCATTCATTATGCGTATATTTTTTTAAATACAAGAAGAATGTAACGCCAGTCGAACACTTTGGCAGTGAAATTTCTGAAATTTCGATAAGCGACATTGTAATCGTCCCTTTAATTATGAAAATTCAACACTGTATCTCGTTGTCACCGCGGAGAATTTCGGAGACACGATCGAGTTTCTGCTAGTTGTATTTCTGTGGCTTGGTCGATGGAAACGAGAGAATTGTGCGGGAAGTTTTTGCTCGGTGCTTCGTTAGGGATAATTAGTGGCTGCGATTGCGCGGGGCCCAGATTTAAGGACTTTTATTGAAAGACTGGATTCGTTTGATTATTAGACATCGGTGAGGCAACGTGCAATTGCGCAAGCACGTTCGACCGTTGCAATCGTAACAATAATTGTAATAACAACATAAGACTCTTCAGATTAATATTGAATTGGGATTCGGACTGGAAGCACACCTTCGTTTTGTTTTGTGGAGAACGCGTCGTTTGACCGCGGAACAAAATTTTACCACTTCTCCATTCTTCTGGACGCTCCCGTAGCGAATGCGAGAAATGTCGGAAAGGATATTAATTTCCGGCCCCTCGAACGCGTCGCGGAATATCCTTTTACAGTCATCTTTATGTCACTTGGACTGAATAAGTTCGAAATTACGCGAGCTTCGTCCGCTGCTCGCTGCATACGAAATTGGCGAGACTCTCCGCTTTTCTCGGACCATCGTAATGGTGATTGTAATTAACAAGCTATCGTTCTGGCGTAATTATTCGCTGATAAAATATAAAAAGATCCCATTCCTTAGGATCGCAATGATCCATCAATCGCGAAGAGTCCACGTCCTTCGATTCTATTCGTTTCAACCATCGCTGGCTGGCAAATCGCGGTTCAACTTTAATCAATTATGCTCGCCCGTTTCGTGTATCAACGATTTATCGAATATACGCATTACTATTTACAATGAATGTTCGTCGACCGCGATTGGACACATCCGCTTATAGTAAATCGATCGCGATATTTAACCAACATCTTTTGTGCGTCTATATCATAGCCACGCGCAATCACGCTTATAGGCGTTGCTAACCAACTCGTTAGCGCAATGGTTTACATACCCGCGGCGCGTGGAATTAAAAATGAAACGAATCGTTTTTACTCGTTCGCGTTGAAATCAGTTATATCACGTTTATGAAATTAAGCAGAATACAGTCTATTTGAAATTCTACACGCCCTGGCGGTTTTCATTAAACTGCGCCCCCGTTGCCGCCCGCGCCACCGCGAACCTCATTTGGAGCGGAAACAAGCGGGAACAATTATTTCAATTATCCTGTATCATAGTTGAGCGGTCCAATTTTTACATTGTCCGCGACGAGCGTTCGCAACAGGAACAAACGGAACAATGAATTACAGCACGGAGTGGGAAATTTTCGGTCTGCTGTACACATATGCATTATATGTAGAAACAATTTACGCATTGTTCCTGTAACAGTTATCGAGCAGAATATGAAACCATCGGTTTCGCATGTCGTGTCTGATCGACGACAGCCCGTCGACAGCTAGACGCAATCTGATAGTTCCTCTCAGTGTAATCTCATCGATTTAAGAGTTCACGCGTGTCTAGACAAACATCTGAATATAAAAATAGCGTCACGGTACTTTTTTAATTAAATAGCGTATGGTCTTGTGAACGATTCTTCGAGCCGTTCGACGGGCTGTAACTAGGCGAGAAATAAGAATCGTGCGCAAATTGTTAAGTCACCGTTGCAAAGAGGAGACTTTATTCTTTAAATCGGTGGTAATTCGAGTGGCGAGGAAAAAGAAAAATCGTACCTTGTAGAGGCGTTTGATTTTTACGTCTTAGTTTTTCACTCATGTTTTTTCATAACAAATGGTTCCCTGAAAAAATTCGCCCACAGGTGCGTAAAAGCAGAGGGTTTGCGCTTTAAAACGAGCACAGGTGGATTATTGCACGATTTTCTTCTCGCGAAGCTACAGCATTTCGGGGATCGACGGTTACTGAGCCAACGATAAGATCTACTGTCGCGACAGAGTATTGCACTCGAATCGAAAATATATTTCTCCCTCTGCACTTTTGTCGAAAGATTAAACGACAAGATCCACCGACGGTTAATGAAAAGAGACAAGCCTCGTTGAAACGTCGTCGGTGTTCCGTGAAACTGTTCCGCCGCGTCTCGTGGAACGAAACGTTCGACGGGGGAAATAAATTACTTGGGAGGTGCGCGAGCGTTCGCGGGTAATTCACTGACGACCGATGATAAAGAAAAAAAGAAAAGGGGGCTGCGATCGATCGAGGAGGATTTAGCAAACGAGTTTCCACGGGGAAGTAAACATTCGGTAAGGTACCCCGGGCCAACGATAACTCCCGGCCGCTCATAAATTACCGGTGGAGCGATTTATCAGGGGCGATGGTAGAAATTCCTTAACGACGACCCAGTTGGTGAAAGAGGTCCATTTCCTTGCTGTCGCTATCGGGTCACTTCGAGTTCCGATCATTCGGGGCATAATTCACCGCGAATGATCGTTAATGTTCCAGTTCTGCGGTTTCATCAATTTCCCCAGTGGAACTAGTCGACGGGGTGGCGCGGCCTAACGAAAAAGGCGTGCATTCGGAATGGAAGATGATCAGCGTAATGTAGAATACGAAAATCGGGGCGGAAATATAGGACGGCGAAGAAAAGATATGGAAATGAAAGGTAATAGCGTGGAAACGATAATGGAGGGCGGGGGAAAAATTCAGGGGAAGAAGAAGAAAAAAAAGGCGAGAATCAAAAAGTCGTGGAGGTACGTATAGAGAGATAAGAGTGGGTGTGTCCACTAACGGAACCGAAAGCGTGGAAAATAGGGACGAGGGTTCGTCGTAACGCGTAAACAGATAAAGTAACTCGCGCAGCTAACTAAAAAGGAACGAGCTGGGTCGTCCCGGACGAAAAAGCGGGCGAACGTTGGAAAGAATGCGGAGCGCGAGGGAAATTAGAGACTGAGCGCAATAAGATTGCGCGAAAAAGGGCTGCAAAAGAAAAAGAGGGCACGGGACGCGCCGCTCGAAGGAGAAACGGAAATAAAGGCCGGGACAAGAAAAGCTCTGCGAGAAAAAGGGAGAAGCTAGTACCGCCACAATGAGAACGAAGATATGGAGGGAAGCAGGGTTAAGAGGCGATAAAAATCGGGGGGATAGTCGGATAGGAGAAGGGAAACAGAAATACGCAGCGACGGATAACGAGGGAGGCGATAAGCGCCGAATGGGCTATAAAAGTAAAGGATTCAGAAAGGAACAAGAGAGAAACTGTTTCCCTGTTTATCAGACCTCTTACTTAACGCAGACACTTTTCCAGAAAATTCACGCGAATTTTAATAAAAATTCGTTAATAAACGATTCAATAATAACACGATTGCTGAAAGATGCACGTCTCCCACGACAAAATAATGCACGCGAAATCCAATCAACAACAAATCTTACCCGCAGCAATTACCAAAGAACGACATACAAAACATTCCTCGTTCCAAGTGAAGTTCAGTCGGATCACCGAACAATAGATCACCCTGTACACGCGCGACAGGAACATCAGCGCGAGTAACAAAGACGGCAGGAACGACAGGAGGAAGATACGAAGAGGAATGAAGGCACCAAAAGCTGGGGTCGGATGAGGTTGGGTGGCTCGCATCTAGGATAGAACTTAGTCAGGAGAGCGAAGATAGAGAGAGAGAGGACAGAGTGGGATAGCGAGGGATAGAGGGTGATAGAGGGTGATAGAGGGTGATAGAGAGGGATAGAGAGAGATAGTCACTATCAATTTTCCTCTAATGGGCGTGCAGCGGCGTAACGAGGTCGAAGGAGAGGGTCGCAGAGTGTCGCGAGCGATCGCACTCGCGGTAACGAACTCAGGACACATTGTGTCGGCGACGTTAATGACGTAACGAGAGAATCGACCACCGCCGATGCCGGCTCGGAGTCCTCGGATTTTCCCTAAATTCACCACGATTGCCTCTTTACGGGGCCCCCCGCTCCATCGGACCACAAATCCGGAGTGCCGACAGCGATGACGATGGCGTCTACCCTCCAAGTGCTTACGCGGGGCACACTTCTCCGATAAGGGCCGGTCGGATGGTTGATAGCGATGCTTTCGGCGCGGTGGGTTTTATAATTGATGGCAAACGTTCGACACACGAGTGTGGAGGATCGCGGCGGGATGAAAGTTCGACGAGAGATCGGGAACACGAGCTGTGGGTAAGCGGAAATCTCGAGGAGCTTGCGAATGTGTCGGCCGAGGTTTGGATGTCTTAACGCGGGGATTGAATTCAGAAGGGGCGGTGTGCGTTCCGCGACGCGGTACCAGAAATTCGATGGAAACTTGTGGAGTTGTTGCAACGCGTCGATATTGGCGAGACGTTTCAATGCACGGTCAGTCACGACGGTATACGTATGCACGCATTGCGGGAAAAGTGTTCGCGGAATATTCGAAACGCAGTCGAACAAATCCATGTACGAATGTTCGATACACCTGAACTCGACGACCTGGTTCGAACGCGGCTCCAATAAAGCGCCGTTGGCAAGGACGTGGCGAGCTTTGTACCTTTCGCCGAGTCGCGAACGGCGTGAACACGCGTAAACGAAACGTGTCACGGTTACCCAGCAAATCTGAACGCACTGTTCACGCAATTGCCGTTCCGCGAGGCTGGACGCAAACTTCATTTGTCAAACGTTGAACTGCGAACTGTGGCGCGACACTGGCCGGTAAAAGCCAGCCGATTTTTCTCCTCCGCGGTATCGCTTACCTTCGTCCGTTTCCTGTTCGCCAGGCGCCAACGGTTTCACGGCTGCGGTGGAAACTCGTGGAAAACCGTGGATCCTCGCTCGACGAGCACTCCCAGTGCTCCGTCGTTACGTCATTAGCGTCGTCAGCTCGTTTGCGATACCATTCGACCCGGTCCAACCCCTCGTTCAGACCGATCGTCAGAAGCTTTCAGAATTGCCCCACATTTTACGCCGCGCCGCGACGCGACACGCCTTATCGTCCTCTTTTTCATGGCTGCTCAAACGGCGCTCTGATTTGCCTCGTAAAAGTGCCCTGGATGCGATGATATTTTTTTTTTATATATATATCACCGTTATCTCGGTGTATAAATTTCTGTGATTTACGAAGAAAGGTCGATTTCCTTTTCTATTAAAATTCAGGATACTCGTTTGGTGGCAGATAGCTCCCGTAGGACTACGCTTCTATGTCGGTATTACTCTCGTAGGAGAGATATTCCGTTGCGTTTGTTTTCGGCTAAGATCATTGAACAATTTCGCCGAGGACGAGTGTATTTTGCACGGTAGAAAGAAGCGTCATATTTCTTTATACAGACGTTCTCGTTGTGTTTTGCTGGAAACGCAGCGATATCCAGCATCCGTCGGTCCTGGGGAAACTTCTTCTGTTTTACGACCGTAGGTCAGAGATGAACGCACACAGACAAAAGAGACGGCGGAGGTTTTTCATAAATTTTTATTCGCGGACGGTCGTTGGAGATATCGACCCTCTTTTCGTAGTCGTTGGCCCGGCTCAAAGGGGCTAAAAAAAAGCCTAACGCGGGGACGTCAAAGCATTGTGCATTCTATGTTAATTCCGCGACAAGTCAACTTCCTAAAATGGACATCTCTTGTCGAATAAGAACAATGGAGAGAAAGGGGGCGAGAGGGAGAGAGAGAAAATAATATTTCAACGCGTATAGAAGGGAGACAGTTGGGACAAGCTCGGTAATTGAAGGAGTCTCGGCGTTTTCCTTGCCATTTTTTTTACTGTCCTGCTGCGCTTTTTTTTGCTCTTTTCCTCGGCTCAAAGGAAGCTCCTTATTTTCCGAGCGAACGCTTAAAAACTTATAATTAAAAAATCGCGAAACGTTGAATACCCGTGGATGTTCCCTTTGTGCCATCGTGGCGTGAACTGTCTGGAAAATATCTAGTAGGGTAGGGAATACGATTGTCGTGATGCGTGCCTGTTAAATTGTATTTTACAATTTCACTTGGTTGGCGCATAGTTCATCTTTTCGCGGGGTACACTCGATTCGACGAACATTCCCAACCGTCTGAAATATGTAACCTCGTTCGCTTTACATCATTCGTATCAGAAGCGCATATTTTACAAATTTTCTCCATTTGCACGGAGAATTCGACTTCTTGCTAGTTCAAACATATAGCCTCTCTTCACTTTATATTTGACAAATATCGCCCACTGTTTAATTCAACAAGATTACCCTAAATTACCCTATAATTCTATTTGAAAAATCGTAAACCATCCTTGCTACTCGCGCTAATTAAACAAACTTACCCACCTGCGCGCCGACTCACCAACGCGAACTTACCAAGCCCCTTCTGCGCTTCCTGTACATCCCAAGATTAAACCTGTCTTCATTCTAATCCAATCCAAGACGGCCAGCCCGAGTTTCCCAGACGTTCGACGAGAAAGAAAATCAAGGCGACCGGAAAGAAACGGTTTCGTTTGGTTCGCGGGCAACCTCCTGTTGTAATATCATTTTTACCCGAAGGCGCAGTTCGCCCAGAAGACGTTTCTCGTTGGGATTAACGGCGTTCGCAACCCTTTTCGCGACGGCTCGCAAGCCTCGCGGTTGGGAGGCGCGCACGATGAAAAAGCGTGCAACGTGGGTCGAAGTGTCGGCTAATGGCGATAAGTCGCCAACCCCGGAAACGAGCATTTTTGCGGGACGCCGGCGACTCCAGCAGTTTCATTCGACCTCTTCCTGTTGCGTGCGAAAATACGAGCAACGTCCCCGTCCCCCGGTTGCTCGGACACAATTGTCCCGGAGAAATCGTGTAACGAGTATTCCGTTTTCCTCCCACCACGACTTCGTTCGTTTCTACTTTCTCGTAAATTAGACGCAAAGTTACCCGAGGAGATCTTTGTTCTACGCTAATTGGTCGTTTTGAATTGAGACAATATTCGTATCGAAGATGCCGTTTCAATTTCCATTGTGGATAGAAGGTTACTTATCGATCGATCGATTCATTATTCCGTTTTCAATATTACTTTACAACAATCGAGTGCTGGCAAGAAACAAGAGGATAGATTTCGTTTACATAGAGAATTCGGACTGTACCTGGACACTTCGGATGCAAAGTTGCAAAACGTTTGCACCAGCCGGAGCACGTACGCGTTTCAATAAAGAAGTTGGCTTTAGATAGCGCCCCTTATCGACGCGGCGCCGTCGCCAAAAAAATGCGGCGAACTAATCGCGTCTCGCGAAAAATAACGTCTCTCCGCGGCGGCCGGGGTACGGAAGGGGGCGAAAGCCGGGCAAAATAGAAGCGGAGAAACGAAAGATGCGACGCGGCAGATAGGCGAGGGAGAAACAAAAAAACGAGTATACCGGCTTGTCTAATTTATCCTTCATCCTTCGGTCCCGCTGTTCAAACTTCCCCTCGTAATTTAGATTTTACGGGTTCCCGTTCCTTTAACTTCCCCGACAGTTTTCATTGCGAGAGGGGGACAGAAACGGGTGGAGGGGGGAAAAAAAAAGCAATCGACCGCGTTACTGTTTGCTCTGCAAATGGAAAGTCCGCGGGTGCTTGGGAAAATGTGGCCGGTGGTACGCAACCGGAAGTTGCCCGGTTCATGACCGTGGATCGCTACTCCCTGTCCCTTCGAACTTGCAATTTTCATCCGTACCATCGAGCTTCACGCTTCCGTTACGAGCCGCGATTTAAAGCTCGCGGTTTGCATCGTTAAGGCCGGCAAACGACGTATCGCTGGTTGGAAAGAAAAAAAATATCGCGCGGCATTAAATCGCCGGTCGGAAATTGCTCGTTATTAAAGCTTTCTCGGTGTTCGCGAATATCTGCGCTCTTTCCGCGAGGTGAACGATTGGCGCGTGAAAAGTCACGGGGGAAAATATTTGTCGTTGATAACTTTTCAGGAAAGAGAGCGCGGCATTTTTTGCTTATATATTACGTGGAATTATCGGCTGTTTTGATTTTTATTTGCTTGTCTTTAGCGAGGTTCATCGCGCGATTGAATGTCACCGTTCGGTTAATCACGGCGAGCAAGGGCCGGTGCGGAATGAATTATTTAGATTCGTATCTGCTCTTGAACTCGCGTCCGGTCGGAAGATTGATGAACGAAATAAACGTGCGACTCGAATCGAACGTACGTCTTCATCTCTGTCAAACTAATTTCCGGACATTTGTTGAACCGAACGGTTTTGTCGCGCGCGAGACCGTAATCATTTTTCAACCCCGCCGTCTGAATATGCGAAAACGACAGTTTCGCCGGCTTTATGCTCCCGCAAACTTTTCACACTGTCCAGGACGAACTCCGCTCGGAGTTGCTGTCAATGTTCCGCGTTTTCCCCTTTACGTTTCGGCAACGATAACACAGCGGGCGAACGCCGGGCTGAATCCGCGCGGCAACATTCGTCGGGCGCGACGAGCATCAACCCTTTATACTTTAGCCAATGCCGTATCATTCGAAGACGAACGAAGACGAACAAGCGCGTCGGGCAGCCTCGACAGCGCGGCGGGGCAAAAATTTCTATCACGATGTAACTGCATTACCGATTATCGAGTCCTTAGGGGCACGCTCCCGATTCGCAACCGCGACGGTTATAAATTGTCGCGCCGTCCAAGCATCGGAATTTTTTCCCCGATACTTCGATGCCGTTCCCGGCCCCGGTCGCCTGTAACGGATGCCCATCGGGGGTGTCGTTAAAAATTAACGATACTTCCCGCGAGAGCGTAAATGAAAAAACCCGGTACAACCGGTGGCGCGGGTCGGCGTGTTCCGGGACGAAAGAAAAATCGGAGGGGGATCGTGTCCCGACGTGGCCATTGTTCCGCCTCTTTAACATTCCGCGTGCGCGTGTGTACGCCGGTCGAGTAAAATTAACGATTAAATATTAACGGCACGGGGATCGTTGGTGGCGCAGCGTCAACGGGTGGAAGAATCAATGAAAAAGCGTTTTCCAATGGGAAGCCGGGGCCATACCTTGCGTCCAGCGCACGGGCGGTTTACGAACGAGTATTGCGCGTGAAATTAACGGCACGCAGAAGATGAGTGTGACGATCGAAAGGTTTGGAACAATTGCTGGTTGACTGGTCGAGAGGAATTGTTCATAAGGGGGCGAAAGTACGGTTGGCCGATAGAGGGAATTGGTGATTTATGGTTTACAATATTGTGAGGCATCCAATCGGGTTTCGCGATTTATTCACTCTCGATTGTCCTCTGCTAATCGCTGCGAACTCGTGTCGAGCTGGATCGGATAAATTCGACGGAAAATAATTTCAACTCAAGCATAATACGTTATATTTGTTGCATCGTTGAATGTAAATGATTCTATGCAGTGGCATATTATTTAATACACGCATGCGTTTATTTCGTTGTAATATTTCGATCGATATCTTACTTTTCATTTATCCCCCTCTTTTTTTGCGTTTGCTCGTTAGGTTATTCGCGGGTGAAAGGGATGCGACGAATAGGGGCGGCTTTTTTGCCCGACGGTTCCGCTGGCACTTAACGATTCCATTAGAATCATTAACGGTAATAAGTAAGGCAACAATAAATATTGCACAGGCGGCGGTATTAATGAGGGCCGACCGGAAAGCCTCAAGGGCCTCCTACTTTTATCCCTCGCGCGAGTAATTAATTATTCCCTTTCCCGGAGCGGCGGAGCAGCCCCGATTCAACGAAACGTTATTTCCTTCTTTGTTTCGAGGATTAAATATCGATCAGGCATCGGGCATAATTGCGGCGCAAGCCGATGGAAACGACAAAAGAATATTTACTCGCAATCGTTTTCGTATCGTAAACACTATTGCTTGCGCGAGTACGTTTATCGGCGAATAAATTGTTGCATAGGAAAATCTACTTTCTCCCCACATTTTTCGCGCCGCTAATATTAACGTAGTCTGTTACGAGCAAAACGCAGTACAAATTGAGCAAAACAAAGTGGGCAAACGTTTGTTAAATTACGCAACTTTAGGTACAATAATTTTACGAAAATCTTATTCCCTTTTTTCATTGTCACGCTCAATTATCGTCATCATAATCTCGTCCATTTCTATACACGTACATCTTCGATTTCCATCAGACGAGGAATAAGATCTCCCTTACGCAGAACATCCATAGTCGATCGAAAAGCCTTCGCTACTGTACAGTCGGCGAAGCATCCGTTTCATCGCTGGCGGGGGCAGTAGGGGGTGGCACGAAACGTAGAATGTCTGGAGAGGCGCCGAGAAATCGGGGAATCCCTTCTCACGAACCCTTTCTGGATAACTAAGTCTTCCCTTCGGCTTCGGGGCGGCCCCTACCCTTCTGTCTACCATTTCCCTCGACCTCCCCGTTTTCCCGGTGACGCGATCCCTCGTAACACGCGCCTCGCGATAAATAATCGAGTCACGCGTCTGTCAACGAAAGGGACGAAAGAAACGACGCGCGACCGTCGTTCTTTCCGTCATTTCCACGGCTTCCTTTTGTCTGCTTTCATTTTGCCGCCCGGTGCGCGACGGAATAGCGTGAGAATTTTCGTGAGATCGACCGGCGGGGGGTTGGTTACAGGGATGCGCGGGCGTATCGATTTTACCTCGACACATTGTACGCGACGCAACGACGTCCTGGCATTGCAAATTAATATTAAACCGGGCGCGTCGTTCCGTTGGGTCGCGATAGAGATTGATACGCGATTTGCGGACGTTTCGATCAAACTGTTCGATCTTAGAAACGACAGGTGTCCGAGGCAATTGCTGGGATCGATGCTCGGTATTCGGGAACAGTTCGTGCGAAGCTTCAACAATGCGCCACGAAATTTTCCCGGCATTTTTTATTCCGCCAAACGATTCGTCGTCGTGTAAAATTCACCGTCTGCGATTGCCGCGGGGAATCGACAGGAACCGTTCGATAATAACGAGTGGAGCGCGTGTCCGACCTTTTCTGCATCTTTCATTCCCGACGGTCCATTCTTCCCTTCTCTGTGCACCCCTTTTGTTTTGAGGACGGAGCTCGTCGCGCCGGTGGAAACAGCGACGAGAGGGACGAGGAGAGACCCTTTAGCCTTGCGTCGTTGGTCGAGGATGTTGCGCAACTAATTAGAGTGGGATGAAATTTAATTAAATTAATCTAATTAAACGAATCGCGGGGAACGTCGAGGCGCAGTGTCAGTCGGAACGCAAAAAAAGAAAAAAAAATAAAGAGAAGAAGGAAAAAAGGGATGGAGAGTATTCCACTACTCTACGTTTCGCGTCGATGCACGGTGTTATACGGTGCCTAAATAATTAATCGACGATCCCTTTCCGTGTGCCGCCCAATCCCCGATTTCCGGTGGCGAACGACACGGTCTGTTTGAGTGGCGTGTGTACATGTCCGATGCGGAAACGAGCGGCTCGATTTTGTAGATGAATTTCTCCGTAAAAATACGTCGATGACGCGCGATAATGTTTGGATGAAAATTGTAGTATCGGGCGTGTGAATAAATGTTCGAGGGGTTGCATAATGGATAGATATATCGTAGCTGTTATAAAACGATAGTAATGAACTTTTGTTCGATTCAATGACGGATATTCCGTATTTTAATCCGTTCGGTGCGTTTACAAGCGCGACGCGGTTATTCCTCGTTGGAATTAAATTGTATTATTGCGCGCTAATTGTAGTATAGTTTATTTAAACGCTGCGGTCGTCGTTTTGCAGCAATTTTAATTCCACGCGGGTGTTGCGTCCGCTCGTACATACTTGTTTTATCCGTAGCTGCGATATCGCATCCGAACGAAATTAAAATCCGTCTGAGCGCGGCTTCGGGAATTCTCGATTAGCGAATTCGGGGTCCGGGGACAGGTGGAATTGTCTGAACTTTGACCAATTACGTAATCGTTTCATTAGGCTGCCTCGGGTCGGTGATACGCGATTCAACGAGCGCTGACAACTTGAACGAGGAAAGTGGTTCCTCAAGTAGTATCCACCGACCCTCGGGGGAAATATGAAAGAGCGTGAGGAGGGTTGGTTGCTCCTTCTTCTCTGATTTTCATTTCATGACTTGTTTTCAACCCTTATCCTTACCCCGCCATTCGAATCTTCGACGCGACCTTCATTTCATTAGTTCCTAAAGAATATTTGAATTTCGCGCCCCTTCGTCGTTCGTTAAATGTATTATTTGATACGATTCGCGTAAAATATCCAGAATTATTCAGGACGGATTTACTGCTGATAAATCGTAATCGTAATAATAAAATATGAATAGTCGCGTAAACGTAAATGGTGAAGGAATAATAACGATAACGCAAACAAAGAATCGAGTATTGCACGCCCAACGAATTCTGGGACAAAAATTCATTCGTATCCGGAAACATCGAACGTCCGGATGAAAACTAATGAAGGCCTCGCGGATCTGGTAACTGCTATCTGTTCTGGTGAAAAGGAGAGAGGAGAAATAGAGGGAATCTGGTTGATTGCGATGGAATCGACACTTGTGAAGGTGGCTCACTTCGAGAGCATCGATGCTCGTAATCGACCCTGGAAACCGATGAAGCTGCACTCATTTTGTTACCGTGAAGAATCGATGCTATATACATGGCTGATGCTACCGGTGGATTCGTTTGAAAAGATAAAAAGTTGACGCGATACGGAGCTGATGAAAAGTACCTTCGCTTTGCCACACACCACATAACGTCAAAAATTTCTTGCAAGAAAATCAATTCAAGTGCGTTAAAGCAGAGACCTTTCCCTTCGAAATGAGCTAAGGTTGATTGCAGTACGATTTCGTTTGGCAATTTTATCGAACTTTGAATGAAACGCGTGCCACCGGCATTTTAATGACCCAAGGTGCACCATGCAGGGATCGCATGCTTTTAGTTTAAGTGCGGTGAAATGGCGACAAAAAGATCGTACATCAATTCTTCTGCGCCCGTATGTCGATGGAGACTTCAATCAATGAAAAAAATTTTTTATGCTACGCAGAGACGTTTGAATTTTTACCAATTTCAAAGTATAAAAGTATCTTCTGTTTGCTATCCCTTGCGCGATGCCAACAAAAATCTGACGATCTCAGGACTGGTCTCATAAAAGTCTTAAGGGTTCGATACGTAAATCCCATAAACACAGACGTTCCCTGTCAACCACGTGAAAGCCGGCTAAATTAACGACGGCTGTACGCGTCGTTCGTTATCCATTGCAGGGCACAAAGGGGACGATCCACCTTTTCCACGGGACGCTTTTCTTTCTCCGGGCTTTCCCTTTCGCACCGGTCGAAGGGACAGCGAGCAGAAAAGTGTACACGGCCGCGGGCACCCCCGTGCGACTGCTTCGCCCTCCTTTCTCCGTCGTTCGTCTATTTTCCTTACCTTCCCACTCTTCAAACTACTCCGCGCCACTTGACCTCGCGTTCCACGCGTATTTGCTATCAGCACGCCGGAAACGTAAATGTTGTACGTTCACTGCGGCCGTTTCCCCGCGATAAATCTCGCACAAAATCCGCGTTAACCTTATGAATCGTACGAATCGTTCGAATGCAGTTCCCGTGTCCCGATCGAATGAAAACGTTCGTCAAAAATAGATCCGTCCCTTCGTTAACCGCAAAAACGTTGCCGCATCGACGGGATTTCTCGTCGTCGAAAGCGCTCCGTCGTACTGCGAATCGGGCACGTTTCATCAAAGGATTGTCGTCGTTTCAATTACGCAGCTTCCCCTTTCGAACGACGGAAGTAAGAGTCGCAGAAATTCGAGGAGAAGTTAATTAGCAGGCAGCGAGTTTTTGTATCGCTGTATTTCATCGAACTACTCGGTACCTTTTTCATCCCCGGGTGCTATATTGTGTATCGAAGAGCTGGCGAAGTACACCGGGGTCTTCGACGAAGCTCCAAGTGGTCTGAGACCTTCTTTCACCTCCGTTCGAGCTTCCCTCGCCACGCGAAAGCAGATACCTGGTATTCCCGTGCCGCGACGGAATGGGAACTGATCTGGCTTCGTCCAAGTCACTCGATACAGGAGTGGGGGAGGCAAAGGAGGGGGTGCAGCTTCTTTTTAAAGGTAGCACCTTGCCCGTGAAGAAGGCGAGGAAGCTTATTTCGTGATCCTCGAGAATCGTGGCTTACGTTTCCTCCTACTTCGTTCGCCCATTCAGTGTTCGCTGAAATGGCGAGAAAAAAATCGCGCGTCAATTTTTGAGCGGTCGTCGCGACGAGGAGACCTCTGTATTTAAATCTGTCGCGAATTGAGCGACGAAACAAATTTTGTGAGCTCTGCAGAGACGTTCGATTTCGACGAATTTTCGTAGGGAAAAGTGTCTTCAGTTTTGGACTACGTTTTCCGAATAAAGTGGCCATGGAAACAATTCGATTAAAGGACGCGAAAGCAGGGACTTCAACCTTTAAATCGAGCTCACGTTGGCTGTCATACGATGTTTTTTTCTCAAGCAGTTACAGGAGGTGAGAAGGCGACAGTTTTTCGATGAAAATTTCGCGACGAAAAGTACAGAAGGGGCGTAGAATTCGGGAAACATTGTTTCCATTCGTTTAGATATTTTATTTATAAGTCGCGGCGCGAGGGATACAATTGCAACCTTTCCAGAAAAGCTTTCGATTCTTTTCCTGCACGAATGCAGAGGAAACCGGAGACGCCGATCAACATCGATCGAAGCTTTTCCCCGGAGGGAATCGAAAACTTCTGTTCGACTTAACGCTTTCGTCAAAGCCTAGAAAGGGGTCTGTTTCCTCCATTCTCTTCCTCTATAGTAATTGCCGGTACCTTTAGGATCTTCTGCCGGGGCTCTCGACCAAAGTGTACCCAGATAAGATATTTCTGGCGCGTCGCCAGCCACTGATTCTCTCTGTGAAAATTCGGGTAGGACCTCGTTACTCGTGGAACAAAAATCTTCCCCCCTTTTCCATATGTCTGCGGGAATACATATTCCCGCATACGCGCGCGTGGCACATACAGGGTGGTGGAGGAATATAATGGCGGGGGATGAATGTTAAATGTTTCGTAGAACAAGCGAAGAAAATAATTCAATATTCCTTCCACAATTTCCGGCTAATAAATATCCCCAAATAGTTAGTAATTAATTCACAAACGGACAGGTAAATTCGACGCGGAATTCGATCACTGAACGAAGCGGTTATATCACTTTCTGTACAATCGATTCGAGACGAAACGATTATCTAATGAAGAAGTAATCTGTGGGTTATTACTATTCGAATTTATTACTTTTATCAAATTGGACGCGGCACAAATGTACCCGCGTGTCTACATACAAATCATTCGCGTTCGAACAGAATGATCTACTCGCCCCGTATCGGCGTCGGTCGTTCCCGTGTCACTTTACCACTCGCCTCGGACTTGTTATTGTCAATCCAGAGACTCGTGAATCCTTTTAACGACGTATTCCCGATAAGGGTGTTCCTGGAAGGCCGCCAACGCCCGATTCCCTCGTACCACAAGGGTGTTGCCGCGCGTTCCAGGGAATGGAATTCGTAAAAAGAAGCAGAGATTTCGTGACTAAGGCGGGACGACCTCCTTCCAAAGGGAACACCCTTGTTACCTCGCGAGCCCGTTACGGGAATCAGCCACGTATCCCTAGGGAATCGTCTTTGTCAACGTTATGAAGAACGTGTACCATATAAATTCGAGACGCCGCGAGCGTGAATTTTTAAGCCTTCTCGCGCCATCGCGTAGAAAAATTCGTACGCGAAATATTTTATACAGAAGAAACGATACTTTACGCGCGCAAAGCAATTGAAGCATCAGACAAATGAAGAATAAACGCCGAATAATCTTTCGTCCCAGTCGAGCGATGATCAAAACTGTACCGTACGCGCGTCGAGAAAAACATTCGTAATCAATTTTCTAAAACCGGGTGACTCTTTCCGTCCGTCGCGACGCTTCGGTCGACGTTCCCCGAGGTCTACCTTCGACCCAAAGTCTAACCTTCCGTGCGGAAGGTCCGGGGCGACCCTTTATCGGCTACGATTGTCTCGAAACGAGGCTGCTTTATCAGTGGCAGCACAGCCATCTGTATTTCCTCGTGATCGAGGCGCAGAGAAGAGGGAAAATCGGATGCTTTGGCAGCCGGTAAACGAGCTCCGAAAAACGAACGGCCCCGACGTCGGAAATTCGTGGGCAAAGCGACCGTCACCGTGCCAACGGGAAACCGTTCCTCTGGTTGGCCGGAAATCTTTCTCGTTATCGACCACGGGCCATCCAATGAGTCGAAAACGTGACGAGCACACGCTATCGGGATATTCCACTTTTTAGCCCGCCGCGACACGTTCCGGGGGCCGATTATTTATCGTATAGGACGCTTTTGAACAGATTCGATATTCAAGGCGGTACGAAGCGGCACGGGACGAGTTACGGCGGTATCTCTGAGGTTCTCCACCGATAAATTATGCAAACGATGTGTCCCGATTTATTGGACGTCGGTGGTTCAATTTTGTATCTTTTGACGAACAATTCGCCGTGGGGTCCGCGTTTAATCGCGGCGAGTTGAATCATTCGATTTGGCCGAATTTTCATTGTGCCTGTCATTGTACGGTTTTATATTCGTCGAGCAGTCGCACGACGCAAGGAGGAAAGTTCGTATAGAATTTTCGTTGAGTTCAATGCCGCGAATTGGGGAACACGATCGTCCGATTCGGCGGGCGGAAAATCTAGCGCGGAAAATTTTAAATGTCGCTGAGAATACATTCGCGGAAATCGCATCCACGGCGTGCTCTATCTATCCGGAGATTGCACGCGCTCGATGCTTCATTCTCAGTCCGTAGCCTCATCGGAGCTATCTATCTTGGAAACTGCCGAAGCTGGGCGATCTAAAGTGCTGAAGGCCGGCGATAAAAGCGACCGCCGCTCCGTTGAAAATGTGAAATTCGCTGTTGGCCGATGTAACTAGGCTTCGATGGCGCAAGTAACATTTCCAATCGACGGTGGTTGCGTACTTTAAGGACAAGATTCGTTCGCGAACGAGATTCGTGATTTTTCGCTCGTGAAATATTTCTGCGATTCACCCGCGTCGTATCGATTTTCGTTCAATTTCACTCGATATATATTATCGTCGTGTTATTGTTCCGTTACAGAGATGCGCAATCTATTTATTTGTGCTTCCTTGTCTATTGAAATTCCGTGCAATAATGATAATTATTAGGAATTTGTAATCCGGATACTATGAAACGAACATTTAGAGCATATTCCGACAGAGCTTCCTTCAATTTTCCTTTCATGCTAAATCCTGCTTTATTTCGAGCATCGAGACTTCTCAAGTCCTCGCGACAACTGCACATGCATCTTCCGGTCCTACGAACGTGTAATATAATTCTCGATCTACCGTCTTGGCAATCTTTCTTCTGCCATGCCCTTAAGTTGAACGGAAAAGACGTCCCGGATTAAACGTAAAGGCAAGCCCGTGGAAAACGCGACCGCCTCTGAAGCACGCGGAAAATGCTGGTAGACGTTACGCTAATATATCGTAGCATCTTCATGCTCTTGGCAAAAGATACCAGACGCTTTTCCACGACAATTTTCGAGCATCTTGGATTACCATGCACTCGTGGCCAGCCATTGGCCGTGCACTCTTTCCATCGCCGACATTCCCACCGTTTCCGTCCATTTTTCTCGTCGGGACTGTTCGCGTCGTCTTGCCCAAGCTTGACGTAGACACGTCTGTGTACAATTACGTCGGTTAACAGTCTTCCACGATATTATTATGTACACGTATGAACCGGAGGGGCGCGAGTTTGATGAATTTACTTGGACGGCCCGCGAAGGTAGACAGATAGGGGTGTAAATTTATTTGGACGGATCTTTGGCGAATTTTTCGCACGGTAGCTGATATTTATGACGAGGAAGATAGTGGAGTTTGTGGTTCGTGCGGTATGGGGAAGAAAAATTGCATTGGAGTTGTAGAAAGTTGAGATGGAAGGCTCTATGCTGGGGAAATTATAATCTTGTACCGGTAGTAACTTATGGGGAATGGTGATGCACGAGTAGAATTTTTAATGGATGTGTAATTGGGTACTTCATTGGTGCACTATAATTCAGGGGACGCCTCGTAAAATAATCTGCGATGATAAATGGACATAATTCTCGCAGAAGCTTTTCGCACCGGTTTATGAAAAAACCCATCATATTATAGATATGTTCATTTAACCGGTATTTCAATCACTCGTCGAGATAATCGATTCCGCTGTGTCGGATTTTCTGTACTCCTCGCGAGTAAAGAAAATCCGGCACAGCTCGGTGCCCTGTAATTGCTACGCGTTTCTGTAATTTAATATGCAACAGCATTATCGCATTGGGCGAACGCGCGAAACACAGCGTTGAATAATTGAAAGAAGAACACCGATTAATTCATCAACCGATCTGTTGTCCAAATTAAACATCGGGGTAGCAGAACAATAGTGCGCAATAATTCACCGTCGACGTACAGAACCATTGCAAACACCTCGTCCCTAAATTATTTCATGGGAAGCCTGACGCACAGATTCCCCATGAATTCTTCACGGGAACGACAAACAACCGAGCAGGTCCATCAACGAAAATTCCACTAACCTCAACGTTTGATCGTTGAATGTATCTCACATTCGTGCTTGAAGAGTGCCTACTAATTTTCCGTTAATCAAATATTCCCAAAGAAATTCCTCGTTGGCCCGCGACAGGTAATTCGAGCATCGAGCGCGAATAAAAGGTCACGCTTCGACAGTGGCCTCGGAGCTCGTCTGTTTCCTCGTGCAATTGCATGCGCATACGTGGTACACGGATGGAGGATCGTACGGTAATGTAGCATGAAAATACTGAGGGCCAGGAAATGGCCGGGCAACTTACTCGCCCCTCGAATCGTCCCTTCACGACGCTTCTTCCGCTTTATTAGCTCGACCCGGAGGGTTCCGCGACCCAGTTTCAGCCTGGTCTCGAACAAAAGATCCGGGGTCGACTATTAAGATGCTGATACTCGGGTAGGCGTAACCCTCTTGGAATTTAAACGAGGCAAGGTAGAACTACGATTTAATTTAATTCGCGAGCCCCTCCCTTTTATCTCGTCCTATTTGAATCGTTACCAATGTTTCCTCAATTTATATAATTCCAACGGCGGCACGATTCGAACGCCAAGACACAATACTCGAAGCAACCCCGTCGTCACGGAAGAATCATTCAACGATTCACGGATAGTCCGATCGTTCCGCAATCGAGCGTACCCGTGCCAATGGTATACTTTTCTCCGCTCTATTTTTAAGCTTCCTCCGTTCCACGGGGTGCTTAATCTTCCCATTGGACGAGCCACGCTAACAGACCACCCTCGCCATCTGGCTATTAACGAAGCTTCGCAACGGTGGCTGAAAGTGAGTAGAACCCGTCGGGGCGCACGGTAGAAAACTGGCGAGTAATTTCGTTTCAGCCGCGGCTCGAAATTCCGGCGCGTCTCGCGGCAACGAAAGACGCGCGCTCGCGCGCGCGCGTTTCGCGGCCACGTATTTCCGGAATGCGGCGAAAGACGGCTGAACACGGGGAACGAGACAGATAAGGGAGCGAGAGGTGGGACAGAGGCGGTGGCTGGAAGAACTCTCTATGCCCAACCGAGTTGAAAATAAACTGAAAGGCGGCGTTCGAGTTGCACGCGAAACACTTTTCGGCTGACTTTGTGGTGCCGCGGGGCCGAGACGAAACATCCGCCGGCTAACTAACCCTCTTCTGGCGTTTTCACGACGGGGTTTGAAACGGCTAGGGCTGGATGAAATCGTAGTAAAAGATTTCGGGGTATAATATAGGCTGTTACGTCGGAGTGCTGATTAAAAGTTTGCAGCTGGCTTTACGTTGGGACGACCGAGTTCGCTGGTAATTGCGATCGCGCGTATGTGTGCGAAACTGTACTTAGTCGCTATTATTATTGGCAGCATTATCGTACTGTTTATCGCTGCGATCTGCGTGATAGTTCGTATTTCACGGTTCATTGTTAGAAGTTTTGGTAACGATAAAAAGATAATTTCTATAGTTCTGTATAAATTGCTATGGTAATCTTCAGTTACCGATAGCTTCACGGCGAATGAACTCAACTTCCCGATTTTCTTCTCTCTTCTACAATCGTGCTAATTAATTGTCCGTCGCGGAGAACAATAAACGTCGAACGTGCAGTTTCTTTAGATGAAACGTGGCGCGATCGCTGCGACGGAAAATATTTTGCGCAAAGCAATCCCTTAATCACTTCTGGAGGCCGATAACCTTAATTAATCGCGAAGATAGGAGGGCGGAGAAAGTGAAAGGGGCGGGGGTGTGGAAAGAAATCTTGGCGAAGAGCGCATCGCGGCGAATCAACGTGAAATCCTTTGAAATAAAGGCTGAGTTGGTTCGCGTTCAGGAATTAATTCCCAGACTCATTAAAGTAATTAAAACCGGCTGGGCTGCGGGGCTAAAGGAAGGACAACGGATAAAGGGAGATCAGAAACTATAATGAAGAAGGCTTGCGGAAGAAGTTGGAACGGGTGAGAAAAGCGCGAGGCACACCTGAGGCGCCTTGATTAATTTTAGACACGTGGATTAAACGAACCTGCAATAGCTTGAAATATTATTCGGTGATAACTTGTGGGAGCTTCGTGGCTTCCTTCTTCCACGTCCACATCATGCACGAGGCCCCGGCAAACTCATTCGCATTATCGAGTCGGTTAATTCTCCGGAATCCTTCTTCGATTATTTACGAGCACTGGGCGTTGCAAGTAAACGAAAAGAAATGTATGTCGCTCGACTTACAAATAAATCGATGGTAAAGAAAGGTCACTATGACCGCGGGCTTGAATATTGCGCTTAAAATAAATTGTCACGCCTATTATTATTTATATACAATTTAAAGTGTGCAAAAGTAATGTATGTACTTGCAACGCAACAAGTTTTTAAGTTAATTGATTAACAGTGTATGGTTGCATCAAGTACCTTGGTCAGAGTGGCAATTATTTCTAGTTACGGTGTGTCGTGCGTGGTACGGTAATTCTGTTACCTGTACAAGCTCGTTATTTTATTGCCTGCCTGTCCTGTTACCAAAGGGTTGATGCTTTAAACTACATTACCGACAAAATGCACGGAATCACCCCTTTATTTTGCAAATATCCAATTCTTCGATCCCCCCCCCCCCCCATATTAATTCCAAATTAATATGCAAAGGGCTGGACAGTGATTTAATTAACGTCAATTTATCGATACCCGAAAGGACCGTACAATGTTTACCCCGATATTATCTTCTATCTGTTCTATACCACCTTGAAACACCTAATGATTCCTTTTTAACCGGTACTATTACTGATACTTTTAACCGGTGGCGCAAAGAAAAATTTATTGCACACCCGCCCTGTGTGATTTAACGTAGAAGAACAATATAATCGATATCTGGTTCCTGAGCAAGCAGCCTGCAACACTTTATTCAGCCCGACCCTGTGCAATCCTATTTTCTGTCTAACCACAGACAGCAATCACCATCGCTGTTGCCATAACGAAAATACTGCCACTATTACAGACCGCGTACACATTACGCGCATACATCTGTATACCGTCGCATTCAGACGTTCAGTTAGCTTTTCCATTCGACAAAAGTGGCTCACGCGAGCCTGAACCTCTTCATGGTCTCCTTTGGATCGCGTCTCCCTTTCAATGGCGGACCTGTGCTCTTCCGTCACAGATGAGCCAGCACCGGAAGCCACTCGTGGAACCTCAATATCTTATCAGCGGTCTACTCGTCCCAGAAAAGTACACGGTAGGAAGGGCACGCCAGTAGAAGTCGTCTGGCTCACTTGGCCCCGTATTCCTCTTTCTCCGTTGCCCCGACGCTGCTCCGACTATAGTTACAGTATCGTTTCCTTTCCAGTTTATTTTCGACATCGCCACTTCTCAGCTTCGTCCCTCTTCCTTATCTCGCCGCAACCGTTTCTCAGTTTCCTTCGAACGGGTTCCCATTTCCTAGATCATCTCTTAGCCCCTTGCTGCACGACATGTTTCGCCAATGAAGTACCGGCAAACGTGTCTGTCCTCGATACTATGTTATCGGGTCACTAAATTCAGTTTCTTCCGTTCGGTTCGGATATTTTTAGGGACATTTTTTCGATGGGGGAGGGGGGGGGGAATTGCTTGGGAATTTTATCCGAATCGTCGTGCGTTTATTCGGAAATATTGTTTTTCGTTTGTATTATCGACGAATCGGGAGCAATTTTTGTGCAAAAGTATTGGTCACGCTTATGGTTTGTATACAATAGACAGTTTTTGATAAATCTTCGTAGTAATTTTGGGCCATACCGTTGTTGCTATATTATTTTTGCTACACGAGTAAGGCTACCTGGAAAAATTGTGGTGGATTTTCCGGCTCCCTTTGGATCCTACGAACGAGTGACGGAACTTCCAGCACGGCTGGAAAAGGAAGTTCCACTCGTTCGAGGAGACTTTTGCTTCGTTATACCAAGTTGTTCCAAATTAGCGCCAGCTGCTGCCCCGCAACTTTCTTTCCCAGTTTATTTTCGGGCTTGGGTTACGTACAATTTTTCAAAGTTTTGGTAGCTTTCTTTTATTTTCTTTTTTTACTTCGCAAGAAAATCGTATTGCCGTATTATTGCCGTTATTATTATCATTGTTGTCACTGTATTTCATAATAACCGCAAGTATGATCGTCAGCGCAGAGAATCGCAACTTACATTGCTCTTCCCGCGGTTACATTTATTTCGCTTAATTTGAGGTTGCAATTGAAACCCCATCATGCCTATTCCATATTCCCTCTGTATCCAAATAATATCAACAAACCGCGCTTAATTAATTCCGGCCACGATCGGTAACAAGAAGCCACTTTTCATTCATCAAAATTCAAAAATTCCGCGTTCTCTTTTTTCGTCACGTTTCCACGAGCGGGGCTTTCGTTTCCACCCAATACTCCACGGCTGCCTTTCATCCGAAAATATCTCATTTCGATCGAATTTTCCTTTCCGAGCGATTTAATTTCGTTCGCCGACGAGATCTGAATAATCCGCGGACCCCCGTTCCGAATACTGTAAACGGCAATATTTTTCGTTTCTCGAAGGGCAATTTGTTCAATTCCGTCGAACTGTAATAATTGTAAATTAAGCCAAGGCCCGTAAACTTCCGCAGATTTCATCCCATCTGGCAGGATATCCGCGGAATGTTCGGGTCCTGCCATGCCCGATTTCCCTTGACATAATGTGATTAAATTGTATCACAGCTGACGTGGTCAGATGCGAGAAGCTTCCCCGGACCTGAAATTCTCCTAATTGAACATTCAGGTTTAGTTATATCTGAATGGACACGAAGCAACCAGCCGTTCCATGGTTCTAAGCTCGCATTTCACAGAAACGCGTGTACCCAAGGATCGTGTTACTCGAATAAAGTGTCCGGAAAGTAACGCGTCCGAATTCTACAACGATTTTAACAACCGCGGAAACATGACGGAATATGACGTGGCACCGAAACGAAATATACATCGACGAACAATTCTCGTCAATTTTAGTTCATCGTTAAATCCGGCTTACATATTCTGTTCTACAAATAATATCGGCCAACCCTTTCCATTATTCGACCAACTTTACACCGTCTTTCGCAATTCATCCTTCTGTCCCGCCTCGATTTATCCAGGCTTAAAATTATCTTCGCCACCCTCCGGCGGGGGTCGCAACCCCGTCAATCCGACTGTTCCTTTGTGAAATCAGCGGTACACACGAACGATTTCCGTTTCAACCTCCCCGGCGCCGGCGTTCAGAAAAATTCTCCGTAACTCTCGATTAATCGTTTCGACAAACGATCCTCCTGCTCGTGCCCCAGAACCTACGTCTCGCGTTTTCATTTTTTAAGCTCCTCTCGGCCGGCAAGCAGAGCTCCAAGCGGATCACGTGCTCGAAACAGCAGACCGGGTCTGGTTTTCATTTTCCTCGGCTCTTTCGTCCGCCTTTACTCCGCGCCACGGAGCATCGCCGGTTGCTTGTTGACCCAGCTCCGGGCGATTCTCATCGAGAGGAAAATAAACGAGCCACTTCATTCGTGATTTCGCGGCGAGGATTTTATTGGCGGCGTGGCCCCCGGGAAAGCGGTATTTCTTTACCGGTGGCCGCTTTTACTTGCACTTCACAGCGGATGGATCCTCCTATCTCCCACCCTATATAGTTTTCTCCGTACATATATGTACATCGTATTATACAGGCGCGTTTCAGAGCTACGTATCCGAACCGCGGAGTCCTACATGGTTTAAGGGGAGCAAACGAAGGGCGTTCGGAAATTGCGAGAAGACTGTTTCGGATGTATCGTGCATTAAGTGACACGAGTAGACAAGTGCAGGATATTTGAGAAATATTCGCATCTCGTACTGTATCGTCCGCGATAAGTTCTCTGTTGTCGATCAATCGGGCCGATCGAAGTTTCGTATTCTTCTGTCGACCTGTCGTCGACAGGTAAGTGGACAGATAGGATCGTTAAGCACGCGAATCAACAAAGGGCTGCAAGTTTCGCTGTCGTGTTTGGCTTGGACGCTCGACAACCCGTCCACGTCCACGTGGGTAAACAATCCACGAGGACTTTGGCCCATCGGCGTTCATGAATCCTTTATGATGTCTTTGGTGAATTCCGGTGGAAAGTTCTGGCCAGCGGCTAGTACCGTAAGCATAAGTTTCAAATAGTCCTCACGTAGCCTTATCCTGGCTTTGACGCTGACTCGATACGCGCAACGTATTAGAAACTTCGTTGACCCTTCTAGTCTACGTGTTACGCTCGTCCCTTACAGACCGGCAATGATCGACCAGCTAGTCGCGAATAATCGCTCGAAAATGTTGAAAATGCCCGGCGGATCATATGGTAGCAGTGGGTTTCTGAGAAAGAAATATTTCGTTGAAAGAAGGAATATCCAACGTTGCCTATGCTCTTGGTATTGTTTCACTTTAATTTATTCCTTATATCTTCGCGGCAGTGAAAGAAACTGTTCTGGACAGTGCAGCACAGTGATTTTATTAATATACTTCATTTAATTACTGTGTTAATGCGTGGAAAATTCAGCTGCACCGTCTTGCTAAAAATCTTGCGAACTGAGAAATACACATCGTAGCAGTAATTATTATATTTGAAGCGATTTCTGGAGTTTTTGTATACTATAATAGAAACGAGGGAGAATGCTCACGTTTCATTATTGCAATAACATCCAACGGTTATCACGCCTCGAATAAACGCAGCGCGCGGCCAAAAAGAATAATGCCCGCTACGTCAGTTCGCCGGGCAACTTTCCTTCCTGTACGAACATGATCATGCCACCATTCTCATTTATTCCTCGGATAAAGTATTTGCCAGGCAGCGCCGTCCTATTCGTCGAATCGACAGTTCGACTTTTCGCAGCGCCGTTTTCCTTCGGCCCTCCTCGCCTTCGAGTCCCGTCACTTTCTTTTTGCCCGACCCGAGAAACTCGTCGGTGGATTCGATCTATCGACGTCGTTCGTCGGAATCTTCTCGGGATATCCCTGGCGAAGAGCGCCGAAATCGTCCGGAAGGACCGTGCGAAATGGATCCTCGCAGAGGCATCGGAATTATATAAATCGTCACCCCGGAACCGAGGATTTATAGGGCCTTTCAACATCTCTGGCACGGACTAATCCGTTGACCGGCGACGATTCTCGAAAGAATTCCCAAGAATTTTCGAGGGATTCGAGTAAACTGGGGCTCGATTCGACTCGAACGAAAAAATGTTCGCAACCCTGCCGAACGAAAGCACGTCGCGCTACACCTACCTCCATCGGTCCTCGCATATCAATTCACCCGAAACAAAGATCGACCACCCCTCCACGGGCAAAGTTCGACGGAACTTCCCCGTATCCACCGTCACGGTGTTCCGTTTCTCGCGAAAACTATATCAAGACGGTCGGTCGGGTCGTAATCAGCAGTTGGTCGGAAAAAGTTGCACCTCAGTCCCGGCGACGCACAGATTCGTCTTATCTTTCGGCGGACGATTATATATACCTGCATTGCACATGGCGGGCCAGCGTGCACAGTTGGGAACTCGATCTTTTTCTGTCGAGAACTTTCCGTCGGTTCCACTGCAATTCCAGCCCGCGAAACGAGTTCCATCCCCCTTTCGCGCATGCTTCCCTATAGATCTTCATCTGGTTGTCTATGCGGCGGGACGAGAAATCTACACACACTGTAAGTAGAAAGCCCGGCAGAATTTCGTGACGGCGTCTGCGCGACCATGCAAATCGCAGACCGGCGCTATTCAACGGCCCGGCTATTCTCGATCCTCGATTCACGTGTATATATATCCGATAGCGGCCGACTAACAACCCCTTTCCGTTCTTATTTATCGTTGGCTGGCGGATATCGACTTCCCCGACCTGGGACGTGATAGTTGGTTTTTGGGATTAATTGATTGCCGTGAAATTTATGCGGACCGCCACGGTGTACTTTTCTGTAACGGAAGGCGGTTAAATCGTGGTCTTTACACCCGATGAGATATTATCCAACGATTGTTTGTGCAATGATTTTTCTGATTCTTCTTAGTAAGACAGTTTTTTTTGCGTTGCTGTACTTTTGTATCTATCGCGTTGATTACTGTGGAACGGACCTCGTGGGACTGAGTAACGTTGATGCCGGTCTGAAGGGGTTGATATCGCAGGTTGAGGGATATCGCAGCGGCGTTGAACAATGAACGGGCCAAAAACTCGTGGTAATCGTATCAGAAGCGCGCGGTTCGCGGCGGGAATCGCAACTTTCGGGCACACGGAGGTAGGCCGTTAATTAGCGAAGTTGCACACTTGCGTTTTAACGAGTGTTGTTTCGGTCCGGTTTATAATTGATTCCGTTTAGGCGCTTCCGATTCATGCTTGACGTTGCGTGTTTGCGAGGTGTCCGGCGAATTGTTCCGGGCGATAGTTTCGATAGCATCGACGGGCGTCGGAAGTTTCTGACCGAAGCTTCGGCGCTGTTCGAAAACCGATTCTACGGATCCGCACAATCCGCAGGAGAAAAAGCGAAATACAAGAACGAGCAAGTAGAGTGACGAAAATATACAGAGTTTTCACGAAACTCTGCGATTCATCGAATTAAAAAATATCAGAGTTACAGCCGTTGATTTATGCAAATTAATTCGCATAAATTTGCCGCATCGAAAGAAACAATCCCCAAATAATTTCCAAACGCGATTGCATCGTTCGTTCGGCCCGCGTTGCAATGTACAGACATAGCAGTAATAATAATTATTAATATTATCGCCTCCAATTCGTACCAACTTTGTCTTACCTTCCGCCAACGCTACGATTCCCGTTACGCTTCTTTCGGTATGCAAATGCAAAGTTAATTTCCCGGCCGCAGTTTGCTGAAACTTTGATAGAAACAAACGAATCGCCCGGAGAGAAACGGAGACCGAGAGGTACGGATGAGGGGAGAGAGAGGCACGGTTAGGCGAGGGCGGGTATTGGTTGTGTTAACAGGAATATTTAGGTAACGCGGCACGTAGGAATCGCGGTAATTATTACTCTGATGAGAATATTATCTGGAAACTGCGGCGACGTAGCCTGACGAAACTTAGATCTGCCCGTATTCACTGGATTTCGTGACAACTTCTGTATGCATGCGGGGCGCAGATTGCACCGCTAAATGTCCTCGATTGCTCGTTTCTACGCCAGTCTCCTCTGCACCTAGTTACGCCCATAAACGACGGAACATAATCCGAGGGCTCAATGGGACAAGATTTTACTGGCTCGCGTTATACCGTGCGTTTATCCTCGATTCTATACGAATCTCGCGTAAAATTCTCATTCGCGTGTTGTTTCCGTTCAGATCGCCGTTTCGCGAACGATTCCACCGCGAAATAAATCACCCTCGCGAAGATTCATTCTTCGTCGCGCGTACTTTTCGCACGACCCGCGCGCTGAGCGAAAATTAAGAATTATTAATCGGCTGCACGTATTTCAAGTTTATACCGACAATCGTCCGCCGATGCCCGCCACGTTTTGCATAACAAATCCGCGCCTTCAGGAATATAATTTTCATTCGCCAAACATTGTTCCAGCTCATCCGCATAATTTAACAGCCGATACGCCATACGCAAAATGCAAATGCCTGGAACACGAGGGTCTATGTAGGTCGTTTCCGCGCCACCGTGGCCCCCCCATAGAGGCTCGTGTTCCTCGTGAACCGGCCACATTCGCGTGCTATACGCGTATTGCAGAAACGTGGTCGAGATGGACACCGTCCCATGCCATATAGAGATCGCCATGGTCCAACGACATGTAAACGGCTTAAGCCATTACATCGGCCGTCTGCTCAGGCGCGCGTACACGTTAATTCCTCTGTACCGCGGTGTATGATCGTAGAATTTACATAACGGGGCGGGCGTAAACCGCGTGAACGCTGGAATCAGCCAATTATGAAACAACAACCCGGCTTCCGTTCGTCCAAAAACGGGAGGAAAAACTCGGTGGACGCGTGACAATTATTCGCATCGTTCACGTTCCACTCCATACTTCGATGTAGAACGATGGCCTCGCGTTATAAAATCTACACCCGTATATTTCTTCAAATCCTGACCTTTATCGGGCACGCGTTCCAGTTTAACCGTCCACCGCAATGGTTCGCGCCGTCTTTACGGGCGCGTCACCTGTATGCTGAACAGCTTCACCTTTATCTAGTAAACACCTGGGCGTCGTATAATCCAACGACCATCTCTAAATCGTTCCGCGTTTTACGTTCCCATTTATAAACCAGACTGGTGTCCGTCTATGTCGAACAGTCCGCGAATGGTAAGACGCCTTTTCCAGGAGGCTGCCGGTTCGCGAGTCAGACGGAGCGCGAGGGGTTGAACGAACGATTTCTTGCTTCGCGATGCGTGCTCTTTGACGCAAAGGGAGATGAATAACTAGCTGTGAGTGCGTGCATTGTACCGCGATGCGTTGCACAGCTCGTGGATTATCGTTTCGATGCTTCCGGCGGCGGATCGTTGCGTTGGATGCAATTGGAATTATTGAGGCAGAGTGGTTGTTACGTTTCTGATCTTTCGAGAGGGATTGGGATCGAGAGATTTGAGAGAGGGAGAGAGAGGGACAGAGAGAGAGTTGATACTATGTTTTGCAGGATTGTTGTGGACTGCTTTTGATAGCTACCCGAGTGTTTACGAGCATTTAAGGAAGAAAGGGGTCTGATAGCCGAGTTTGCTCGTTTGGGATGGTTGCTCGATGAGATTTAATGCCTCTCGTTTTGGGGAACAGCCGCGGAAGATTAAAGGATTAATATTTGTTCGCGTGAATTTGTATTTTCTGCACCTGTTGTCAGGTGCAATTTATAATTTGCTGCAGTTGCAGGCGATAATTGATTTCGCAAAGAATCCTTCATTTAAAGGGTTGGTATTTTTAATAGGCTTATATGTATCATAGAAAAATAATTTTTGACAAATTTCTGACAAATTTTTTATTTGCTCGACATCCTGGATATTCATTCTGACAATTCGGAATATTTTCATGGCGCGTGTATTATTCTGTACTTTGCAATCTAATCAAGCCGATCGGAATTGCGCTGGACGGTACATCAGCGACGATTTTATTCTGATATTCCATGAGCATGCAATGTGTATACAGTGCAACAGTCCACGCTCGTCAATAATCTAATAACTTGTAGCAATCGATGTAATCGAACGTGACAGAGTTTGATACAATTCAATCTCGCGCCCCCCGCTCCGTTCTGCTTTCGATAATACAAGGGTGGAAAAAAACGTGATTAATTCCGTTTCGCCAAATGGTACGTGTTACACATGTCCAACAATATCCGTCAATATCGTCAATGTCTGGATCCAAGCGTTCCATTTACTCGACAAATTTAATCCCGCGATTTTTGGCATCGCGCTTCCCGACATTTTTTAACGCTACCCTTCGCACTTGTCATCAATCCTTTTGATAGAAACCCCCCTGCGACATAAACGATAATCTTCGAAAGACGAGAATACAAAAACGCCAACAGAAATGCATCTAAACGAATATTTCAATAAATCTGCACAAAAGTATACCGTGCGGAACAAATGTACACAAATTAAAAATCCCCGACAACCGTTCCGTTAATATCTAAAATCGCTCCCCTCCAACGATTCCAAATCCCACAAACGTCCATTTATCTCCGCGCGAACGCGAACCTACGACCTCGTCCAACCCAACCCTTTCATCCTCCACAAAAATCATCGGCAAAATATCCGCCACAAATATCCTCCCTCCTTCGCGAATCCATCCCTCCGTACCTTCGCCCTTTTCCTCCGATCGGTCCCTACGGATAACCGAAACCCGCCTGCACGTTCGCACAGCAGCGCGGTTCGCACCCGTTACGAACTGACAACACCCTCGCAGCGTTAGAACACGCGACGCGGCGCGTCGCGACGCCACGATCCAATATACGATTCCTCTGAATAGGGATGATGCATGGATTATGAGCGCGCGAGTTGCCCCATAGGCGCGCGTTCTCGCGCTAATAAACGCGCGCGAGCGAGCTAACGATCGCGAGGTGAGGCTTGTATTGTTCGCCACTCGGTAACAATGCAACAATGGCCCGGCTGAGAGTGGATTAAACGGCGCTCACGCGTACACATCCCTTGGCGATGATACTCTTTTCGACGTGGACCCTATCTAGATCCGGCCCAGACTGGGATAAATCACGAACACGCCGGGAGGCAGGATTGTTCGTACGGGGCGCAGTAGTCGGCGGTCGGCTGGATTGACAGGATTAATCGGGACGGACAGAAGGGATAAATTGTGACACGATAATGGATCCGATCGACTTCCGGTGGTGGACAATCAGGGAGGATATTTTTCGTTCTTTCTTGGTAGGCGGTTGCGTTTCCAACGCGGGGGCAACGATATTATGTTTGCGACGGGAAAGACCGCTGTGCTCAATTGGTTGGTTCTTGTTCTTCGGGATTCGCGAGTGATAAGAGGACGGTGAATCATTGTTCCAGAATTTTCTCCAGAGTTAATATTCGTCAACGTTCCGCGAAATCGTAAATCAGACGGACTTTATCGTCACCAAAAATTCATTAATCCGTGCCGTCCCCTTTCGCCGCTATCAGTCGGCAGACCTGCCAGCGTTCGCCTGGTTCGTCGATTCCCTCGGAATTCTGGTCACGATTAAGAATTCGATTTAATTCGGAGTAATTGTCGCATTTGCATAATCGTCCGAACGCTGAAAACTGATAGCGTGACCCGCCCTTAACGACGCGCAGTCGTACGGGGTTAGGGGGCGGAGGGTTTTCGACATTTCTGGCACGTATTATATCGCTTTACGTGATCCAAAAATTTACAGGGGACCCGCGCCGCGGCACGGTGGACAGCTTGTATACGCGCGCGTCCGTGCACAATTATAATAAACAGGCTTTCAGAAGGCGACAGAGTCGAGCGACGAAAAGGTGTTGTCCGTTTTATTGTATGACAAATAAATGGTAACAACTTCCTCGGAATTTAATGCGGGTGCCTCAAACGCGAGACCGGTGACAAATTTAGTGTAAACGAGACGAAACAGAATCCGCCGGCGGGGCGGAAGTATATAAGAATGGGCGAATATACGAGAGAGAGTACATCCCCTGTAATAAAAAGCTAACAGAAGTGAGACCAGTTCAATTACCATGCATCTCCGAAAGGGGCGCCGCGATCTTAGCGGGTAGAACGACTTTCAGGGGAGTTGGCGGCACTGCAGAGGGGAAAAATAGCTCGACTTTGTTAGGCAATGAAAGGCGAGGTCTGAAAGCCGCGGCAATGAAGTTTTAAGACGCGGGTCTGTCATCCGCCACCACTTTCATCGGCGGCGAAGAGAAGCCGTCTGCGCCAGAGTGCAAACGAAGTATGTAGCGAAAGGCAGACAGATAGACGCTTGCCATCCGGCGAGTTAACGCCGTTCAAAGAGAATCCCCCGTCCTTGTCTTTCTCTGCCGCGGGGACACTTGGGGGGGTGGGGAAGATGCGAGGCCGTGCAGAGGGAGGGAAGGGGTTTGTTAATGCACCGGCGGTTTAATTAACCGAGAACCGCTTTTCGCGAAATTGTGTCAATTAATCGCGCGGACAGCGAGCTAATCACTGGGGCAACGAAATAAAAGTCATCGCTGTTTTCCTTCTTTCTGTCTTCCTTTATTTGGCGAATCTAGCGATCCCTCTAATCTCGTTACCAACTTCAGAAACGACTTCGCTTCTCCATAAGCAATCCGATCGAACGAACACGACAACCGATGGGGTGCGTCGCGAAAGGTATCGCGAAAAGAGGATTATTAATCGCGAAAAGTGACGCTCTGATTATCCGCTAAAGCGGAAAGGCGGGGCGAAACTTACTCGGAATCGGGAACAAGGGGGTGAGAAAGGGAGAAAGGGGTAACGGAAATGGATGGAAGAAAGGCAAGGGGTGTATACACAGAGGGATTCGCGAAGAAGTCCATAGAAAGCCGGAATAGAAGAAAAACACGAGCTTCTCTCGCTTCCTGGAATCGGCCCGCTGTTTCTTCTCCGTCTTCCTGCCCTATTCTCCCTCACGGCCACCCCTCGGCCGATAAAAGAATTTCCAAGAAGGGCTGCGAGCAGCCCGCCAGAGCCCGGCGACGGGACCTGATTGAATTATTTGCTTACTACCCCCTGGACGTCCGTGTACAAGGTGTTTTTAAGACGTTTGATCGGGATGCCTGCTACTCCATTCTTCTACTTTTTTTTATGGCGGAAATGGAGGTCCCTTGGGGCTAAAACTATCATTGATTTGAAGTGTACCCTTCGGTTCGTGGTAGTTTTCGAGCGACAGATAGCCGAGGAGCTTTGAAACGAACGAATTGCATCGTACGACAGAGATTTTTTTACAAATTGAATTAATATATTTCAATGTATGCACTATATCTCCCTGAAATAATTTTCGTTGCTGCGGTTTTCGCGTCGAAACGTACAGAACAGTTTTGTGTTAAACACAGAGATCATTCTGGACCAGGGAAGACACGACATAATATTTCTGCGGTTCAGAGAGTTGTTTTACGTTCCGATTTCTGCGGCATTGTTGAACACAATGGCAACCGTCCATTTGGGAATAAGTTCCTTCGGATATTCCCGTCTGGGAAATCCGGTGAATCGAGATGCATGCACGCCGCGTAAATGGAGCTCATTTATCAATCCAATGTCTGGTCGTATTCTTTGTTGTTCGAACTTGCTGGTAAAGCTTGAGAGATTGCGTTCGACGAGTCAAGCTCGTTACACGATAAGTTCCAACGGGGCATCGCTCGGCCAGAATTACAAAGTATAAGTTGCCCGGTCGCCGGATAATGTGTGTTCACTGTTAATTATAATTAACTAACAAGTAACCGACGGCGCCACGCACATACACACGTAAAACTAAACAATGGAAGCTTAATTGGTAAATTGAGTCCATAATACTGAAGTTCGGGGAAGCTTCAGTCTGCTAACGATAAGTTGCCAGCCCAACAAGTGTCTTCGAATTTCCATTCCGGGAAATGGCCCGACTAAATAGAGTTCGGAAATATGCACGAATGCGCCAAACATCGTTGCGGTTAAATGTCGAAATACAATCGGCTGAACTTTCGCGGAAAGTCGAAACAAATTTCAGTGGAATAGCTGCACAGCGAAATTATACAACATTCGATTAGCGTATAAATTTCTCCAGTGCTATCGCGTTTTATTATATTAATATATCGTCCGGCGCTACATTCGACGGAAAATAATATCCGCCTCGATTGAAAATATGAACGAGTTCAATTGTATATTAAAACACAAAACGGTACATAGATATTTCCATTCCGGCGGCCCATCCCATAAAACCCTTAACGTTCCCCAACCTCGTGCGATCCATTCTGGTTTCAATTTTTCCCCGAAAATTTCCTTCTCGACGCGTATTCCCCGTTCGTTCGTAACACCGTTTGGGTCCCGTGGATCCGAAGTGGACCATCTCTACGCGTTTCGTTGGAATTTCAACGGTAACACCCCCCTGAGTTACATTGACGAAAGTGCCGACGGGAATGGCTCTAATCTTCGGAGCTACTTCGTCCACCGTAGGTTCCTGTTCGCGAATGAGGCTACGCACACGTTCACGGGCCTCACCTTTCTCGAGATGATATCTCCTTACGACGCCCTCCGCCATCGCGTTTACGACGCCCATTATACCGTTCTTGCGAACGGCCGATTATTAAATTTTCCGCCCGTTCCGCTTTGCGATTCCACCATCGCACCAGGATAGGCAACGTGGTTTTTACCAGAGATCTACCCATCCGGTGGAAAACGCTGTCTAGTTTGGGTCAGGTCGGGTCGACGCTTCGGGCGAAAGAAAACGGAATTCAGAACGGGCTTCTTCCGAACACATGTCGAAGTGCCGAGGGGGAGGGGTCGCTCGTTTTATAATTCGTGTACAATTTTCTAAATTATCGATGCACCGCGTGGTATTGTTCTGCGAGTCACAACGAACGTTCGTGAAATTGTCAGAGTGAAATATTTCAATAGGTAGCTCGCTAAACGAGAACTGGCTTCGGTTTTAAGGATGTACAGACTGTACACAGGGCGAAATATTTTTCCACGGCTGGCAAACGATTCCACCGAATCGAAAGACCGTATTCCACTGGCGTGATTCAGCTATTACATTAACGATCCATTAACGGTAGAACCAGGTCGGTGCCGAAATCTCTTTCCCTCCGATCTCGTTCATCGACGCACCCGTAAATCAATTATGATAATTGCCCAGCAATAAATCGCTTATTACTTTGGCGAGTCGTTGGGCGCACACGCGCGCGCAGTGCCACGTCCATACCTGGGCGAAACGTACGGAAAAGTCTCGCGGTTCCGGTTTTTAATCGACTGGAAAAATCGCGCGTGTGTACCGCCGTGAAAATATCGAAAACTCAGCGAAACTGGAGCAATCGGTTTTATTAATCCGCCGCCGCTGTTATTGCAATTAGAGTGATTCCGCGATTGCACGGTTCTTCGATGCAGATTATTTGCAAGCGAATTAACAATCGACGAAGGAATAACTGTGGCGAGGACGGACGAATCGAACCGCGTACCTGAATACAATAAAATCGAAGGAGACGAGAAGTCGCGCAGTACACGAATCTTTTAATTCTTGTGTCTCAAGTAACGCTCCTTTGTGGGGCTCGCGAATATAAGAGTACCAAAGTGCTCGATATTTGAATAGAAATCTCCCCCAAAAAGCGTCGCAATTTTTCGCCGGCGGCTATTCCCGAATTTGGCGGCGGGAAACTCGAAACAAGTGCGCACGAGTGGCGGGAAATTGAAATTGTCCGTGGGCCTCGAGCGACTCGTGCGCCCCGTTCAATTCCGTCCAAACGGTTTTATTTATTCCGTATGCATAATTCAATGGAGCGCCGCGGACGAAACTTGAGGTCCGGAGCGCGGAAAAATTCTCGAGGAGAAGAGCGATAAAACCGGCTTCCGCCCGAACACACCGTGGAAGCTGACGGAGAGGGCGGTTCGTTTGTCTCCTTAACGCCCCGAAACGCTGGCCTGTTTTCGTCGAGGGTAACGAGAAACGGCGGACACGAGCGGGATGTAAAATTTAATTTCCACCCGAGAACTCGGGGCGGGGACTTAAGACGGCGGCGGCGAAACGAGAAACGCCTCGGGCAGCTTTTGTTTCGCGAGGAGGAAAGGTGTTTTAACCGGGGGGGGATTTCAGGTTCTCCGTGTCGTCGTCGGGGTGCGCGATTGTTCGTGCTAAAATTTGAGACAGACCGTCTTTTTGCTTTGCCTGTTCGTCTGCTAAGTAGTTTGTCGTTCAATAAAATCGAGAGGCTACTCGCTGGCACGGAAGCGTATTTGTTGTCGGAGACGTTTCATGCTAACAGGTTTATTATATCATTACGGTACTTTCCTCTTCACGAAGAAGAGTTATTTTTGTTTTCAGTTCGATTGATCAGCAGACTGTTGAAATGCTCTCATTGAATGCGGAGAGTATTTGTTAAATACGCGTTGTAAAATGGGAACCATGGAATTGTATTGGTTAATAAATACACCGGGACGCGATTCCGTTATTCGCGACTACTATTCCCTGACCTACAATAAATTATCGGTGAAGTTTAATTTAGTTGCAATATCGGACGAGTCAAGATTAATAGAATTTGCATCGAAATCTAGCCTAACTTAACGTCAGCCGAATCGAGTACAAGGGTAAAATCTAGCCGTGGCTAATCCTCGCCAGATCTTACCTGAGATCTAACTTAGCTGTGTGTTCTAATCCACACCTGATGTAGATCTAGCCTATTCTGATCCTATCCTGGCTCACATATCTGACTAAAATTTAACCAAACTTTCCCAGACTAAACAAAGTTCCACCTATCCCGATTATCAAATTTCCTATAAAATTCACCACACGTCTCTTCCATTTAAAAAAAAAATGCAATATCTTGTATGAAATAAAAAATCTGCAGTCCAAGATTACGTTCCGATTTGTACACTAAATCAACGTTAAAGGCAACGTGATCATTCCTTATCAGAAACCGAAGGAAAGTTTCCAAATATGTACATATCGAACGTGTTACTAGTTCCGTTTCGATTCTTCCCAGTTCCTAATTGCACTCCAACATTTTTTACTAATCCAAGTGCCTTCCAAGCGTTGGAATTCTTCGACTCGGATGAATTCTATACCGTTGAACGACAGGAAATAATAGGGAACGAAACTGGCCCATCTGGGTTTCCCTTCTCGCTGCGAAAATTCCTGACACTCCAATTTGTAACTCGGGAAAACTAAATCGACTGAACGGTGGGTTCCCGGTTGCTCGTTACACCCGGTTATCGACGTCCGTGACCCAACTTCCGTCGTGACCCAACATCCAGAAACGACACTCGAAGTGGCGTCGTTATGTCGACTGCTGGATAAAAATGGGCCGCAACACCGGCGTTGCCCTCTGGAAATTCTCACGACTTTTCCCCCTTCACGCTTTGCATAGATAGGACGATTTAATTATCCGCTTTCTCCCGTTACGTATCGATGATTGGATACGGCTGATTGCGGGTTGCATCGTAAACAATGATAATTAGATCGCCCCGTGGTGCATCTGGTAGTAATTAACTTAAAGTATAGCTACAGTTATAATGCCAAATTATCATATTTTATTTGCGTTGAATGATGGGAAAAAAATGCTAAAAGCAACGCGGTTATATTAACGTTGACGAGTCAGAGATACGCGTGAATTTAATTAAAAATTTGCATCGGCAAATTTATTCATTTCAAATGAACGTGTACATGATTATTCGGACGGTGTGGGAATAAAGTTGAAGGTATGCGCGACGTATGTCCACACATTTCGCTTGGCACAAATAATTATCGAACCTCGTTTCCCGAAGGCTCGCGGGTTCCCCAGTGGTGGAGGCGCGAGCAGTGGAAAACAAAGAGATCCGAAAGGAGCCTGTAACCGCCGTCGTGTCCTCCGGGGAAGAATTCGTGGGGATGTGAAGTTGGATACGTTCCCTTGAAATACTGGCGTTCTGTGTCCGCGGAAAAATATTCCCAACCGGGGAGAGAGTAAACGCTCAATGAGACGCGAAACACACAATGAACAACGAAACGCTATTTCTCCCGGGTCGTGTTCGCGCAAAAAGGTGCAGGTGCGTCTGATCGCCACTTGAAACTGAACTACTGAAATTGTACAGCTTACTCCATCTCCATTCTTTCACATTTTTGTGTACAAAGAAAACGGCAAACGGGAATGAAATATTGTTGCGTCGGGTGAAACGCGAATAAACGTTGAACTTGGACGTAGAGCATTTATTTTTGTAATTAGTTTTGGTGGTTAACGGAATTAATTAGTAGAATTATTTCCATGCCTCGCTATCCTTCATAGTAATAGGGCAGTATCTATACGATCCGTAATGTGTGTCGGCAACGTAAACGAATGAAATGCAGGCGTATAATGGCTGTGACCACGTTGTAGGACCATCGCGTGACATTTCGCAAGTATAATCGAATGAAAATCTATCGAACGGCAAACGCGTCAGCATTGTGCTCTACGGGCATTGCGTAAACCCGATTTTCTATTGTTGCCCGTCTCGTATGGTTCGTTATTTAATTACTGAAATTAGCAACGATAAATGGTCGGCTCGTTAATGCGCAGCCAGTGATATTTGACAATCCCTTCGCGTTTGAGCAACCGGTGACGTTTATTACTGTAGCCATGGCAGCGAAATGTTGCAAGCGATTTGTACCCAGTGAACGACGATTACTCTCGCGAATCTGCACACAGAGTGACTGGCAAATATATTAACGCGTCGTCTGTACCGAAATATGTCTTTCTATATTCAATTCTATTACGAAGAAGAACCATCTTCGACTTTTGAAAAAAAAATACACGCATCAGCTGCGTTAAATTAATTACGTTAAAAACGAGACCGATAAGATTGAAAGGACAGTCGTTAATATCGATGGAAAATCGTGACGATGCATAAGCTGTGTTTGCAAAACAGATTCGAGTCCGGCGACCAAGCGTCGGCTCGTCGATTTTTAGCAATTTACGACAAGTCGAGGGACGGCGAGGATCCCCGATTAAACGCTGGCGAATCGCGCAATATTTACAAGGTAATCGGATTTGACTTGGAATAAATGTTAACGACGCGATATTATTGATAAAACCCGGTGGACGCGAGGCACGAATTAACGCTGCCCAGCCGGTCGCGGATAAAATTGAAAAGTAGCTTAATCCTGTCGTTGCGAATTAGCGTCTCGGCCAGGTGTCCGAAGTTTCGACGCGAATTTTCACACCGCCAGCGTGTATCGCGGCCGATGGAATTTTTGTTTCCAGAAACCCCGTTGACTGCTCCCAATTCTTTTTGTTCCAAGGGTTGTCGAGTTTTGTGCAGAGAAATCTAAACGTACAGAAGGAAACAGAAAAGGGTCAGGTTCTATTTATCGAGTTCACATGCACGCGGCCGGGCTATCGGGGCAGGGACACTTAATTAATTAACCTATCGAGTTCACGTGTGCTGCGCGCCAATGGAAACGCCAATTAGTGTCCTCTCGTTTCGACGATTTCGGCAAATCGAAATTGCACGTCGATCCCTTATTACAGACGACCACATCGAACTAGTTTTCAACAAGGGTGCATCCTTTTTCTAGGCTTGCTTTATTACGGTACCTGGCATCTTGCGCATAGAGCAATCTCCGCTGTAAATAAATTCAAAGTTAAATGTATTACAGAATCATACAAATTAGATGCAATTTGGAAAATAATTAATATCAGAGAAGCGTATCAGAAATCAGAAAATCGTGTTCACTTTAAATGTATTAACAAATTGGTTCGACCATTAATTACAAACTATTAAGTATCCCACGCTATCGTACCGAGCAACTCACGTTCGTGCTACTAGAATGACAACAAAAATGGCACACGCTCGAGATCAAATCGCACCGCACATCCGTTCACGTTCGAAACAAAATCCATTGATCGAATAATTCTCAATTACACGCGAAAAGGAGGAAGGTATGGAAAAATTGAAATCTCCTTGGCGGTCGATCGGCCGCCGACAATTATTGGACAGGTTTGCCCGACTGTGCCAACACTCTCCAACGAAACACAGTGCTGGCCGGTTGAATGGCGTTAACCGGATAACGCGGAAAATTGAAAGGATGAGTTATTGACAGGGGTGCCGGGCTCGCGGCTGGTTTCCGACCCTTACCACCTGGGAAATATATGAAACACGGTGTTCCATTACTTTTTAACGCGTTTCACGCAGTCGTGGATCATCGTTGACCTGTGCTCCGCGAATTTCCGCCCGGATACGAATCATTCCTCGGAACGATCGTTCGCTCTCTTTTTCCCCTCGCAACGGAACGACACGGAGGAGCATATTCGACGGTGTCGTTGATTGGTCGTTTCGCGATCGTTTTATTCTTCATAGAGATCGAAAACTCGAACGTGATTTATATCGACGGATCGTTTGAGTGAATTGAACGAAACGAATGTACGTGCAACGATATTGTAGCGGAACAAACAACTATTTTTATACAAAAAGATATATATATATCGCTTTACCCATGGGATCGACTGTATTCCTTTAATTATTCTTTTCAAGAGCCGGAGAATATTGAAACCCCGGTAAATGGAATACTCCTTTCATATTAAATTCCTCGACGATCGCACAATTTAACACGAACTTGCGCCCACCGTTTGCGCACGTATGACTACGCACACGTCCGGCAGGTTCGAAAATTTTATTAAACCGACGCGAAAAAGAATAGACGAGCCCGGTCGTTTCGTCCATAGTTCCCCGACGGAGAAACGAAAAAGCCTGGAGCTCCATCTCCGCGGAACCGAGCTTGGCGATCGCGAAATTTCCCCGATTTTCTCGAGCATAAATCCGACGATTTTTCCCCCCTTTTTTACTACCTCGGACTTTTTAATAAAAGCATTCGACCAACGGCTCCCCTAATGAAATATCGTCTGCGACGCGCGTTCACGGTTCTTCCGCACACCCACCTGTGCGCGGTGACCAACACAGTTTCGTAGTATTTTGGTATTCGTTTGCCAGTCGTGGTGAAATTGCGTTTCGGGCGAGACTTTCGGTCGTCGTTCGATTCCCTTTTAAACCGTTCGCGTGATTTTACGAGGCTGCGGAGAAAGCGATTCGTAATTGGATAAAATAGCGGATCCTCTCGTACGATTTTTCTTCGCCACCACGGCAACGTTAGATTTTAGCACGACGGTTCTTCGTGACGATTACGATCGCGAACCAAGATAAATTGTGAAACGACTTCGACAATAACGCAGATCGTTCGCAAGCAATATTGTTTCCTAAAGAGAACGTGAAAAACAGAATCAAGAACGGGACAGCAGAGGTCACAAATTGAAACGTGACCCTCCTCGAACAATTTCCACATTCAAATCGTCCATTTTCATTTAACCCTCCCGGAGTCTCGCAGTCTCGGCCTTTCATTATTCTGTTCTACACCTCTTGAAACGCGGATTTCGCGCGGTTACCAGAAACGGCAGCGAGATTTCCATCCCCTGTTCGTCTTTCACGAACGATCGAGCGAGCAGAGGGCTCAGACCTCGTAATTTCCAACGGGATCGCAATTTTCCTCGTGCCGGAAACGTTTAAATCCCTCCGTCCCGCCCATTAATGCCATACGTTCTTTCAGCCTCGTTATGAATATTCTCACCTGCGCGCACGTGCGGCCGCGTTCTCCATAGAGAGAAAGGAACGGCGGGGTGGGGAGACAAAAAAAAGAAGGGTCGTCGGGTTAGCACGCGCCGCGACGACAACCGCGTCGCGAATATTAATTCGTCGCGGTCGACGACGCGTTTGTTGCGTTTCAAGACGTTGCTAACGCGTTCGGGGTTTTTATATTATTGATTGGACGAACTGTTGGCGGCCCACTTTTCGATTCAATGAACGGTAATGCGGGGAGAAAGAAAAAAATCGTGCGTTAATATTTGCGTGGCAGTCGGAACGGGGAGGCCACAGTCTTCGAATTCATGGCGATTCGAGTTGAGGCGACGAATTGTGACTCGGTTCGGACGAATTTTTCGAGGGAAAAGTGACCTTCTGTTTTGCACCTCGTTTTGTAATGCAAAAGGGACGGGATAGTAGAAGATTCGCTAATTAAAGCCAGCCCACGTTGGAATGTGGTACGTTGTTTTCTCTCGCAAAGTTAGAGCTGTTCAAAGATTGATCATTTTTTTTATCCAGGATTGGTAACCTTTTAATTTTGTTAACGAGTGTATATCTTATGATATATACGTATATATTTACGTATTAATATCAACTTGAATTAGACAACAGCACAGTGGTACGAAGCTGTTAAATATATTTAACAAATCGGGAATATATAGAGATTAATATCCATTTCATTCGGCAACAAAATGCTTTCTGTTAAATATTCGTTCCTGCACACTTTCTATAATCGTACAGAACTTAAACACCTTGGCCAGACTGCCTAGTTGAAAACGGACATTTTGGTAATTAAATCTAGCAGATGGCGAACGAATGGGAGCCCGGAGAGCTTTCTGGGGGGTGAGGGGGAGAAAAACGCGTACAGGGTGCCATCCGGCTTGAATTTAAATTCCTTATCGATCGCACGATCCGAGCAGGAGTTCGTTTATTTTTATCCGGTTCGAAACGTATTGCTGATTGCACGATTTCGACGCTCGAATTTCTATCGACTTCGCAACTTGTTGATTCATTTATAGGATTTGGCAATCGCAGTGCCGCCACGCCGACTTTGCACATCATACATTTTGGCAACGGCCCGTGAAACGTTTGCACAACGAGGAATCACACGATTTTCGGTTATTTCCTCCTTTCTCTTTCTCCTTTTTTATACCCGATCTTCGTGAGTGAATTTTCCTCGGAAGAAGCAGCAAACCGAAACCGAACCGGGTTCTGATATAAATACCAATTTTACACGAAACAGAACTTTATACGGTATAATAATTTTATACGGTACAGAATTGAGCAAACGGTTGATAGAAGAAGATAGATTCTAAGGGTAATAAATTGTATTCCGGCCCGTCAGGAAGCATCTCATTTCTTTAGTTCTTCTACAAATAACGTTAATCAATATGCGAACGTTTTAAAACATTTTATATCCCTTTGCGTAACTGTTCCAATAATTGTCATTTGCCGAACAATCTGAAATATTCTTTTCCTGTTCCCCAGCGACTTGAAATCGCCAAACCTCGATGGAAACATTTGTGAAGCTTAATCTTCAGACTTCCACGCGACCCAACGCAGAAACAGAACACGACGCGATCTAATGAACAACAGGCAATCAATTTGCAACGCAGCCTTCCGACAATATCGAGTCTTCTTCCTGACGGTATCAACCGTCTCCCCTTTCCCGTGAAACGAACACCGCCGTCATTGGTTTCCATTTCGCCCAGTCACTTCTGCAACTTCCATCCGCCTGCATCTGCAATCCGAATTCAATAAGCGGCCTGGAAAAAAACGTGAAGCGATCCGATCGATCAGCGGTGAAACGAAAACGTAATGAAATACCTTTCGGATCTTAAATCCGGTTCGTGTCCGCCTCGGCGAGATTCCGTCGACTTTCCTCGTTCCTTCGTCTCCTGGACGTGGAGAAACTTCGGCGGGAATAGTTGACCTCTCGATAGGGTAGGGTGGATGTCCGGATTCGAGTTCTTCTTGTTACACGGTGATCTTTCCGCTTCCTTCCTTCCAGCTGTTTCAAGGATTTTTTGCTGGAGAGTTCTTATAGAATTTCTTTGCTCGAAGAGGAAATGACGGAAGCTGGGAATTAATGGAGGAAGGGGTCGATGAAGTTGGAGGTATTTTTTTAACTGAGGGAAGTGAAAAGGTAAGAAGCGTAGACGGTGAGATAGAGAGGCGGGTAAATTATTGGAGAAAAGGGTTACGCGTGTAGAGCAAAACGTTAGAAGAGGAAGGAAGCGGGGAGAATAGTGGAGAGTAAGGAGAAGATGGAACAGTAAGAAGGGAGGGAAAGAAATGTATTGAGGTACTGAAGTGTAGTGGAGGGGTGAAGTAGCGGAGGAAAAAAAAAGTTGCAGAATTGGTATAGTGAGCAATAGGGAAGGCAGTGGAAGTGACAGTGAGATAGTTGAAGGGAGCTGGAGAAAGTGAGATATTGGAATGGTGAAAAATGGGGGAGAAGCGAAGTGACGAAGGTGCGTAAAGGAACGAAGGTAGCGCGAAGAATCGAAATAGAGAAAAATACGGACAAACGAAGACAGTGAAATAGTAGATAACAAAAAAGGAATGAAATAGAAAGCTGAAGTAATAAGAAAGAAAATTAATTGCAGAAGGGAGAGCGAGGTATTGGAACCGTGCGAAAAATATAGGACATGTGCAAAACGAAAAATTGAAGCAAGAAAAAAATATGGAAGGCAGTAGGAAATTGAATGAACTATACGTCAAGATTCTAGGTCGATCGAAGAAATTATTGCAACAACAACAAAGTTGAAATATTGAATATTAAAATATTCTTTGTTCCCCATATTTTGCATGCAAGTGATCTAATAATTTTTGCGCTCAATATAAAACGATCGAATAAGTGTATCAAACATGAAAGGAATAAACAGAGGGAAGGAAAAAATGGAGAGAAAGAAAAAAGATGTATGAACCGAAGCCCGAATTTGCGCCACGTGTTCGAGCATAAACGTAGAGTCAGGTCATAGAGAGTAATGGCAGCTCATAAAGTTCTAGCACGAGTGAACAGCCGATCTCTGATTCGACGAATACGTCTTTGTTATTGTCGTTTAAGGAACGCTGTGTGCGGCTCACGAAATTTCTCAAATTGGTCGAATGAAGTAGACACTGTTGTGTAATAAAATTTTGTTGCTGTAATTACATTCCACGTCAAACGTGTAACTTCTTTATCTATGTACAATGCTAACGCACAGCTGACTTAAATTTGCAGCAAATTTTCAAGACGACTCCAGCAATATTCGCAACTTATATTTATCTTCGATATGAAGTCGATTAGGGTACTCATTTTTGTTTGTTGCTAAAGAACGAGAGATGTTCGCCTCTTATAATCAGGATAACATCCGACTACGTTTATCTTTACAACAAAAATTTCAACTTGCCTGGCTGTTTCTGAAATCTTGAAAATTCAGCCCCGTCTGTGTACTACTTAAACTCTTGCTTCATACTTAACACATACTTTTCTAACTTAAACATCGCTCGATCTTTTACGGCGAAAGCTTTTCATGCAAACAGATTGATTATTATTACTTCGCGCTATAAATTTTCGACTGAGATTTCGAAACTTTTCAGCTTGATTTCGCGTTGTAATAATTTTGTTCTTCACAAAATCGCTTCCTCCTTTCTACCCAAATGCGTTGAATCGAAAGGACGCTTTATATCGAGGGATAGTCGATGATGTTTGAAGGCGGCAATCGCGTCGGCCCAATAATTGTTTCTCGAGGCCGAGATTATTACCGGAGGAAAACGCTCTCCCCCTAGGACAATCTCATTACTCCCAACGGGGTGGTTGAATCGCGTAGAAACTCCATTCCAAAGTATCAGCGGTAATGTACTTTCTCTGCCCGCGTCGACCAACTGCGAGCAAGAATTATTAAAAACAATTGCCTATGAAAAACGAATACTAAAATGCACCTTAATCACTGAAGGTAGGGAACAGAAAGATCTCGTCTATTATCGCGTTACTATTATTATGATTTATCATAGATGCACATTTTATTAATCGTTCAAGTATTAAATAGAGTACAGCACTTTTTACCTGCTACCTTCAATAGTGCAATAATAATATCGAGCTGAATAAGAATATAAAATAGTATGTAATAATCAAATGCCACGACACGTTATTAATTAAACAGCTTACGAAATATTTTATTGAACCCCGTTATCGAGTATATCCCCGACCATCGAAGCAACCATCTCTCCTGACATGTTTCCGACCAAAAATTACGGTTCCCCGATCGACGTTCCATCGAAATTGACTTTATCGATAAGTCTGCCGGCAGGCCGCATAATATACGCTCTAATACGAAAGTAATTTGCGGAGGCGGGTCGGGAACGATCGTCTGATTGATTTATGCATGACCGCGCGGGGATGCTCAATTTCCTAATTCCTGGCCAATCTAGGCCACAACAGAATTCTTCAGAGAATTCGCAGCGCAGCGTAGCGAAAAAGACGGGGTTCATCGTTAATTTCCCAGAGAACAATGTACCAGAAAATAATATACGTACGGGTACAACACAGTGCTACCCAGAGTTTCAGGGTAGAGCTGCAAGTAGTACGAGTCGATACTTGGTCAGACGCCCCGGTTCTGTTCGAATTAGAACGAACCTGCTTATATCTTTCAGCGTTGAAATGATTTTTCAAGTGCAAAGGGCGCGTACGATTGTTTTTATTATTAAATATAATAATAAAATTAATAATTTTTAGGTCGTTCCAAAGTTTTAGCGATTTCTCAACTGAATTGTAATCTAAAGCGACGACTTTATGATTGTAAACAGATCTGTATGCACTGATTATTTCTAGTAAGAAAGAGGCGTGTTGCATTTCTGTCGATGATAATTACTTTAGTAAAACCGTATGATTAATGGATAGAAGCCATGGATGTACTCTTCGCGTATATACGATATATTCTGAAACGATATAAGTATCGTTGATGTCTTTACACCAGTCATCTCAGTGATACAAGAAACGGATAAGAATTATTTACAAAACAACGCGTACACGACGGCGAGTCGTAGTTGGCGGAATCGATTACAGACGAATGATCGAATGCAAATTAGCGGAGCGAGAATATAATCGTGGATCCCCCGGTGGCCCATTTTCGAGATTTCCAGGCCTGGTTCCAGCGGTTTCACCCTCTGTTCTACTACGCTTCTGCCTCCCTTGTTCCAATTTCGGCATGGTCCCGCGGTATCCGATGGAAACGTTGCTCCGCGAGCCGTGTAATTTCTGCGAAAGTCGATACAATTGGCATGTGTCGGTGTGAATGGATAACGCGGTTGGATGGACGGACGATACACGTGCGGATGGAGTATCCTTTTATTATAGACAAAGTCGTTCGAATAGATGAGTAAAAATATGATATTAGTATTCTCCGGAATTGTCCTTCAATTCGTTTAAATACGTCGACGCGAATTCAGTGAGGCACAAATGAAATGAAATAGTTCCAAGTGCCTAATGAATCACTAAAGGGGACACGTGTCGCTGCAAAGAAATTGGCGTGACAAAGCAAATAACGATTAACGTTAAAGAAGGTTGCAAGAAAGGAGGCGAAGGCAGTGCAAGGAGCACACTATTGCCAGAAAAGGAAACGCGGGCTCTCATTTTTCATTCCCGGGTACTAGAAAATAGAAAACAAATAGTAATTACTGGACAGAAGCGAGTGGAGGTCAGCGGATAACGAAGTATGGTTCAGAGGCAGCAGAACGAAAGAGGACTGAGCTCTTTATTTTATACTCGTAATTGCGCGTTCAATGGTGAGCGACGAAAGCTTAAGAGAGTGGAGCGTGCAGCCTGAACAATAAACAAAGGGATTGGCTTCTACTTTATTCGTTGCTCGCCTCCTTCTTGAAATAATGAGTGACGAATAAATAAATGACGAATGTCAGACGAAGATAGAAATGGCCCGTTGTGTCGCGCGACAATTGTGCCGGCCGTTAAGGCGGCAAATCGCGAGGGGGAATTCATTATTTCGATAAAGGGCAGGTGAATAATGTGTAGCGAGTAAGGCATAGAAAGATTGCAATACAAAAACGTTGGATTACGCTCCTGAAACAAACGATACCACTGGGAGAACATATTTCACCATATTTGTACGTTTTAATAATGGAAAATTGCTGCCACGATAAACTAGGGAAACAAATGGCACACGCTGTTTACGTTCGCAATTTTTGTACAAGTGTCTTTATAAATATTCAAAGATCTCGTTAGCGTCTACGAAACGGCTCATTACCTTTTAATCCGTGTAATTTCTCCGGGCTCCGTTGGAAAATGTGCAGGGCATACAGCACGTATTACGATTCGCGCAGCAAAGGGTTCTATTATGCCGTGCGATTCAATTGAAAATATTTTCAATGGAAATTTTTTATTGACAAATGAAATAAATTCGAACAATACCTTTACAATTTTATAATCCCGCGATTCGCGCGTATTTGTTGAAGCCCCTCGATATTTCGAATACCCCGGCATATCACTTTATCGAATGGCATCATCATATCCACGCCGTTACCATGCACGCATACGCTCAAAGCGGGAACAACTTCGCTAAAATTCCCTTTCGCGTGTGAAAAATGAAATGCAGAAAGAAGAATTGAAAAACGAAACAAAACCGAACGTTTCTTCTGCACCATTCACTCGCGCTTTATAAAAGGCCACGTCTTATCGCATTAATCCAATAATGGAACAAACACCGACATCGCCCCCCCCCCCTTCGTATATCTCAACTAAAAAAACGCGGAGTAAATTAAGTAAAACAAAAATTGAATTTTCCTTCGCAAGTTTCAAAGCGCCGTCTCGCGTATTAAAAAATAATCAAAGCAAGCAAGCTCCGGCAACCCCAATCCCCCACGAACTCCATCACCCCAATCAACGACCATGCAACAACCCCTTTTACCCACTCCATTAACCTGCGTGCGGGCAAAAGCGCAAGCAGTTCATTAAAACGACTTTGCCATCAGGAAAATAAACCGAATCCCCCGTCCTGTTCGGCGTACCCGGCGAAACAATGTGTTTCGTAAGAATTGCCCGTACATCGGCAAGAGGGTGGTTCAGCCTCGAGGACAAAGGGAGAACGTTCAATTGAAGCGGCCTGTCGAAACGAAATAAAAAAACAACAAACGTGGAGCGGGGGCGGTGCTGGTGCTGCACGATGAAAGCACTTTTTTTTAATCTGTCGTAGTTCGCCCGGCGACAAATTGCCACAATGGAGGGCCCTCCGTCTACGTAGCTTTCAGCCTTCCGCCATTTATCGCCGATAATTACAACGGTTTGCGCGGCTACGGGCTTATTTTTGCGTTTCGAGCGCAACCGAGTTAATTGCCGGCCGCTCATTAAGCGATACGCACATACAGAGAAACGATCTCTTTCGAATAGAACGCTAAGTCACTTCGCGGGCGTTCTCGTTTTCTTTCTCGCGGAAAACCTTCCGCCCGCCACTGGGAAGACGAACGAAACGGTTCAACGAATTGCTGGGGGTTACGGTGTTTTGTTTTCGTACGGATATGATTTCTGTTTAAAGACGCGACTGCTGCGGAACGTTGCGGAACGATTTCACGATTCGTGTGCACGACGATTTACATGTGCACCCTGTCTACGTTTACCCCGTCGACAACGCACCCCTCCGTTGCGAATTTTCTTTTTCGAAAAGGCACACGTGATACTGCTTTTGAACTCTCTGGATATTTGGACGCGCTCCTTTGAATGCCTGCGGAATTTGTTTTCGATAGAAACTTTGTTACGATAGCGGTGGCTGTGTAAGATGGTAGCCGTTGGTCACGCTGTAACGAACGCTTTTCCCGGTGGCAGAGGGTAATATTTCGTTTCGCCATTAGAGGCAAACGTGTCCTCGAGCGGGCGAGCGAAAGAGAAGCGATAAAAAAAATTGTGGGTCACGGGCGCAGGTCTGGAACGTCAATAAAATTTAGTAATCGCATTTATCATTGGCCCGAGGCTGACTCTTTTTCGATATCAACAAAATGGTGGAGCGGAAGCGTTCAGTGAACCAGTTATCGCGAGCTGGCGTTTCGTTCGACCCACTCGCTCTCTCGCTCTCTCGCTGTTTGCCTTTCTCCATCTCTCTCTCTCTCTCTCTCTCTCTCTCTCTCTCTCTCTCTTGATTTTGCTCGCTTGGTCGCCCTAAAGGCTTTAGGCTAAAGCTCCGCTTTTACAGACGCGACTTCTATTTCTACGCGATAGCAAGGTCCGCTGCACCCGGACTGCGTCGCGTGTATTATTCGACGAGGATTCTTTGTACCGTTCGCTCCTTTAATTTCGCCGAGAATCGAGAGCGAGCTGGCCAATTCGATGTTCCTTGATTCAAACGGAATTACCCAGCACGAAATTGCTGAACCAAATTTATCTGTGAATCGGGTTAAGCTTGAGGAAATGGTTGTTTTTGTTTAAATGGATATCGGAAGAGGACCTGGAAAGCTTCGCTTTCGCAATATTTAGCGTCGTTATCGTGTAAACGTCCGACGGATTGTTGATATTTCTAGCTCTTTGAATAACAGTGGAGTAAAATTGAAGTTTAATGCGTTTGTAAAATTACGTCTACTCTCGGATTCGTCTAAGTATAATAGAATGTAATTGTCGAGATTAATTTATCCTGCATCGTCTCACCCGAAACTCGCAACTCGCAGTCGAATACAAATGCAGCCACTTTTAACCGCGAGCGACTAATTGGCCTCGAATAATCGCGGAGAACTTTCGGCAAATGAAATTCTCGCGAATTCCAACGGTTTCGAGTGTTCAGTATCGTGATACGATTGCTAGTGGAGGCACGTTCGCGCACGCGTCCCTATTTTTTTCTTTTTTTTTTTCTATCCAGGCGGATGGATGATGGAGGCACGGCGGAGGGAGCGGAATCTGGAAAAATATCACGGTCGCGAGATCAAACGGAATGGATGGCACGACTCGCTTACCCCCGCCTCCTTCATTGGCCTGATAGCAGAGATAGATGTACACGAACGTGTATTCGTGTGGATTCATGTGACTCCTGTGTGTGGCGCATTCAGTGTGGTACGGTTGAAAGGTGGAGGGTAAAACGACGACGGGGCGAAAGAGGGATGAAAGGAGGTTGCAACGGAAGATTCGAGATATTTTGCGCTGGAAGAAGGTTTTTGTCGGAATTTAGAAGAATTTCGGCGGTGGCGCGTTGCAGAAAATATTCTGGGTGGATGTTGGGGAAAATGATGGAAAACATCGTCGTCTTAATATGCGTCTTACAATTAGTAATTCAGTTCATTAATCCTGATGCAGCGCGCAGGATTTTTACGGGGGACAATGCACACCGGTGTACCTGCCTGTTTCGCGAAAAACCTTTCAAGAGCATTTTTCTCTGCTACGAAACGAGCGCGCATTTTTCATTCGAGTATTGCCAGAATTTCAGAATATTCGAAAATGTCAAAGGAGTTTGCGGTCCCCTTGTTGTGCTTTCAATCTTCGGTGATTTTTAACGACGACCGCGTGCAATCGTTGAGGGTTCCTCAAATAGAACACTCATGGTAACGTCTGGAAACTGTACGAAAACCCCAGAAGAAGGGAAACCAGTGTGAGCCTACCGGAGCCTTCGATATGAATTTAATGCGCCACTCGGGAGGTCTCGAAAAGTTCCGATATTTCGTGAATTTCGCGATCGTCCGGGCCCGAGAGCCCTCGAAAACAAATAATGGAGAGAATCAAGTGTCCGTCACTTGTTGTAAGCGAAAGAGGTATCCATGGACCAATGAACGGATAAGGAAAATGGAAAAATGAAAGGGGCTAAAAGCTCGCTGGACAAATGGAATACACTATCGGCTGAAAGATCGCCTTCTCTCGCAATTGCTGTATTGTAAAAATTAATGGAAAACGAAGCTCGCGAGACTCTTGAATAGTAAACATGAAAAACACGAAAGAAAGAAGGAAAAAAGAAACAATTTCCAAATAATCACATAACAGCAATGTCTTTACTACTCTTTTATATTCGTGCAGAATAGTAAATACATTTTGTACAATTCTCTTTTCATTTCTTAATTCTTGCGTATCACGTTGTAACAAACAAATACCGTCCACTACGGCTAATAATAACAACATTAATAAATAACACCGCAATCGATATACGTACTCTTCCAAATCGTTCGTACCAATGCGCATACATTACGAGATTGTATTGAAATATTTCTAAGCATACTCCGGCACCCGTTCTGACTCACACTTCCGACAAGGGGGTCGATAGTTCAGCCTCCCCGTTGGGCGAATAAAACTTTTCGAGCTCACTGTACGGAAATACAAGCGTCAGATAACATATCAGAGACAAAGGGAAGAATGTATGACGGGGAAGGCGGAAGAGAGACAGGAAAGAGGATTTCAATCTATAAATATAAACCATCGGGCCAATTCCAGCTGCTCTCCGTTCCCTTTATTGGATGCCGATACTAGCTGCGAATTCTCTCCGCACGGTTTCCCCTTTGGACTCCCCCTTTTTACCTCTATATCGTGTCTCGGCTCTCTTATCATTTTCCGTGCTCGCTCATCCCCCTTTGAAACTTTTGTTCGTTCGATGCTCCCCCTTCCCGTATACCCCCGATTTTCGCCAACGACTTTCCACGCATTTCTCACCTCATTGAACCCAGACACGATTTCCAGGGGGTGGGGGTTGACTTTTGTAACGTTATGCCAGTTCGAGGATATACGTGGTTAGGGAGGATGTTCAACGGGTTTATCTATTAGTGTCCTATTAGTGGTAGATGATAGTTCGATGATTGTTCTAAGCGGGCCGAGTAATGGTGGAATTGAAATAACACAATTGTAATAGTAATATAGAGCAGCAGAAAAAAGAAATGCATAAATAACCGAAACGTAATCGTCCTTGATTGTATCCTTCTGCAATGTTCCCCACGAATGCGTGACATTATAATTTACGTAATACAGAATCGTAGTCGTTCTCGTTAAGGCGAAAAATCAATTAACTTTTTCCGAGTGCAGCCGGGTAATTGCACCGGAAATCGTGGAGCTTCTGTCGCGGGATCCGGGAGAATGAAGTCGTCGGGTGGACGGAACGAGGCGAAAAACTTTGGAGAATCCGTGGGAAAAAAAAAAGATTCCACGGATGCAAAGTTCTCGGCGACATGCCTGACGATAAAACACCGCGGTAGAAAATAAGCTTTGGGCGAAGGGGTGTGTCGGGGGGTGTGGGGGTAAGTGGCAGCGGTTCAATTTCGGGAGAAACGAGGACGATCGTCGTTAATAAACTTTTTACCGCGGGCCCGTTCGCTTTCTTTTTCTTCGACGATTTTCGTTCGGAATCGACGGTTTCTTTCTTCCTCCCTGCATCGACTTCCGCCGCTGCTTTTTGCCATTCATTTTTTTTTCCTCACTTATTTCTGTATAGCTAGTTTTGGATCGGGTTATGCAAGGCGAACGTACGATTGGAGAATTAATTTCCAGACGATCGTTGAATAAGATAGGGATATCAATATCTGTAAGTGAGAAAGTAATTCGAAATGAATTGCTGCGTGTTTAATATTTGCTTTTATATGTAAACAATGGTGAAACGAAAGTTTACGACATTTTCTAATAATCGATACTTTAAGGTGTTCAAGTTGAAATGTCGAACGATTGTGGGAAGTAACGTGGTATGTAAAAAAATATTTTCTTAGATCTCGTCTCGAATTTATTTTCCCCCTTTAGTGCAGTACTTAGTTTCTCCTTATCGTCGCGCCCCGTTGAAGGCGTGTACAAAATCGATTGCTACAACTGAGGTAATGCATCTTCGACTACCTGCTTATTTTTGTTCCAATAGAAGGCCGCGTGGCGAACGTAATTGTAAGCGAGGACTCGTGGCAGCTAATGTTAATTTAATTAAACACACCCTCTTCCGACGTGAAGAATGTTCTTGGCGAAGGTAGACGGCGTAGCACCTGCTTACCTGCTTCGGGACCCTCGAGACGATTAATCAAATTAAATGTCCGATTTCCGACTGAAGTTTGCCTGGCGCTAACGACTCGCGCTCTCGTTTTTCCACCTCCCAGCGAATCGAATAAATTTAGTGGACGATTCTTGTCGAAATGGGTACTTGTTGAATGGGAACAGGTGTTTCCACTTTTCCTAATTAAGCACGGTAGCAACAGAACGATCTGTGCTTCAATTCGAATGCTTTCGCACGGAAATTAATGGTTAAGGGTTCGGGGGTTGAAACCAGATCGGTTAACCCTTAATTGTATAGCGCTGGCATTTGGTAATATACTTATATTCCTCAGTATACGTATTACGATAATCAGATATAAGCGAAATCAAGAAATACATTTCTTTGAATAACAAAATATTCATTACCTTTGGAGGGGCTACGCGTTTACTACAATCGTCATTTTTCATTACACATCGCGACCGATAGAACAGAATATCGTTCCGAACAATCGAACGATCCCGTTTAACAAATTGTTCTACCGCATTTAATGGCGTTCACTAAATTCCAATGAACGAGTCGTTGCGCATAAAAGAGCAGGCGCTTAACGACAAACAAAATTCGACAACGAGAAACACTCGTATGACCGCGTCGATAGAAACAAACGTGCAAGCGCCAGGGGGACATCGTTTCGGCGCAGTTTCGAATCGATATTGATTTGCGACGTGATATCGGAATCTGCCGGCCAACCGAACGATTAACGGGATTCTGTAATATCCGTCGGGCGATTTTTTCTTTTTTTTTCTTTTTTTTTCCCCGTGGAAAACCGGATTATCCGCGGACGTGAATCCGCGGAAATGAATTTCTCATGACGAACGTGACGCCTGGCGTCCTGCAATATGGCGGCGACGCCGGTGCTAACGGAAGAACAGACAACGGCGAACCAAACGACGCCGTCGGAATACGTTTCGATAAGGAGGGCAATTTAGGTTGATAAAGGAAATCGACGATGCCGTGCTTTATCTCGACGCTTTCTCGGTTTCCCGTAATCAGTGTTTGTCAAGCTGTCGCCCGGGGTAAAGTGCGACCACCCCCTAGGTAAATTTACTTGGCGCTGCTCGATGGTATACGGGAGTCGAAATTACTGTTCGGGCACATATTTTTATTTCTTGAACCGTTTTATTCCGAAAAGAAACCAGTGGCAGATATATTGATGAACTATTTCGTTCGGTGTTTCTATTCGAATACCGTAGTCTCTTCGCGATCTTTCGCATTTCTGTTTTATATATGGTATGGCATCTCCTGTATTATTAATATATTATTATTATTATTATGTGTTATTAATATATTTCGTGCTCTAAGTAGATAAAGAAAGAAAAGAGTATAATATCTCAGTGACAATAATATCATAGTAATAATTGAGCCAACAAAATGAGTTTATCGCGTCCAACAAAATTATCCAATATTTTTTTAAATCCTCTCCTAAACATTCCACGATAGAATTCATCGATCCGTGTATCCCCATTCAACCTCAAACATAGATCCATCAAACGGCACAGAACGTGCTCTTGATTTTTCTGAAAATCCAGTTCACTTATCTCTCAATTCTCTCGACCGAAAGAATTTCGTTTCCAAAACATATCTCTCGCCTCGCCCATTCACCCCGACCTCACAGCATTACGTGTTTTCCAGCCATTCTATATCGGTCTCGCATCGCCTTCTAACGCCATAGAGGAATACCCCTTTTTTTCGCGACGCTGCAACGGATGAATACGCGACCCGTTTCATCCTATTTATCGCGAACAGGCGCGGAGAAGAAAGGGGGAAAAGGTATCGAACCACTATAGCGCGCGGACGCTTGTCAATCACACGCTCCCGTGGAGAGGAAACGTGGAATTTACATTCCATTCGTAGTAGCACATTTCCATTAAACACTGTTGCTGCATTGCACAAGACGGTTCCGAATTGCGCCATCGCGGACACGCGTTCATCGTTAATTATGTTAATTACGACGATTCTCGAGGGGAGCATTTTTTCTCGCAGAGGTACCGTAGTTCGAAGGTCGACAATTCTTCAGCCAATATACGACGATCCTATTATTCCCATGCCGTCTGTACATCAAAACTACTGCGAATAAAAATTAATATACACCGCCGCGCACTTTGTCACATCGGGAATCGTTTGAATTACGTGACACGTACATTTATAATTATTACCAGCTTCGTTCGTCGTCTTGAAGTAACGAGAAACAGAGCCCGGCGTCAATTGAAAGCTAATCAATCAGAACGATGTAACGTAAATTAGACGGCCGCGTTTGCACACCGCCGCCTGTAATACGTCGTCGATCGTAACCAATTTCCATGATTTTCGATCGTGCGTTCCGCTGTTCCCATTTCATGGAGGGTCGGACTCGAACGCTTTCAACGCGCCGAGACGAATGGAATCGATAAATTAATAGGGATCATCGCGTCGCTCGAGTTTTTGCCACTTTGTTTGCTCTTCGATACCGGTGTCGAGTGTTCGTTGCTAGTGTCCGGTTCCCCGGCGCCGATGGAGGTATTGATTTAACAGGGCTGCGGACGCTTTGAGGTACGACACCTGGCCTGAAACCGGAGTCAAACTACGCGTTCTCGTGGCCGCTTTCTCGTCGATCGGGCTGTTACAGCGTTACACGCAATAAGCTGTAACGCAGGTGAATCGCGAGCATTGCATGTGATTTTCCGACGGGGACGCGCCACGGAAACGAATCGTCGATCAATCAGATATCAACACTTAGCATATAAACAGATCTTTCCTCGTATTGTATGTTCGCGCAGCATTGTTATGTGCCCAGGGTTTTTTTTTCTATCAAAGTGAAGTTTCGAGCGCAAAGTATATTTGGTGAAATTCAGCATCGACATAATTAAAACGATCGAAGTTCCGATCGCGGCCGCGATTTCGTAACTTCCGAGCCAACGCCGTGAAACATCCATTAAAGAAAACTACCCTTGTTTTCCATCGACTTTTCCATTGAGCTCGCGCCCATCCGAAGCCCCTTCCTGTTCCCATTCTCTACCGTCGATTCGATGAAAACTTTCGCCGGGGAATACGTCCGGCCGTGGCGTTTATTTTTTAACTTCCGATCACTTAAGGCGAACCTTTCAGAAGTTTTCCTCGGGCCGGAGCTCTCAGCCGACGACACAGACGCGCCGGTTTCAACGACGGAAAAGAGTCGATGGAACATGTGCAAGGATGTTGTGTTTGCGGCTCGAATCGTCGCGCGACACGTACTACGCGCATCGCGAAACGTCAACTATGTCCACAGTTTCGTGGATGCTAGGCGTAGCTCAAAGGGTGCTCGGCCCTTCTGTGAGATCGATACCCGTGTCTGCGATACTATAAGTTTCCGGCTAATCACTACACCGGGGCGAAGGGGAATGGTCCCGTTTCGGTCAGACGAATGTGGCGGACGCTGGTGGCTTTGGTTCACTTTTAGTAGTGGAACAGCTGAGAACAGAGAGAATGATTTAATGTACGTAACTCCTCTTGGCGGACACGGTATCGAAATTAAATTGTTATCATTTGTTAGCAGTAATGGTAAAATATTGATCGCGTTTTTGGTACGCGATACAATTCCTTCATTTCTTTTCTCTTGCTGCAAGAGTTCCCACGAAGTTCCTGTGATAAGTAAAAGTAATCCAAGTGCTATGTAGGAATATAATTAAACACGTATATAAATACTTAACGATACTGTGACTTACGTTTAAACATCTTTCGGGAAATAACTAGGATATTCCTCGAATTATTCTCTGCATACAGTGATATATAAAATGTATCAAATATTGTACATCCGTTTAATTTCTCCCTACAGCCCGGATTCTCCGTAGCCGGCACAGTTTAATTATTTCACTTCATCGCGATTCAGCTTCGTTTACAATGTTAACAAATCAATCGCTGTGTTATTTCGTTGTATTTAGTACATTAAAGTGTGGCCACCGCGAATGGCCCCTGCACAATTTCCCGTTAAACGGGAAGCTGTGAAAAGAGTGGAGAAAAGAAATAAGGATCCGAGTCAAGATGGGCTAAAGAAGAGCACAGAAATAATTAGGAAAAGAGAGAGAGAGAGAGAGAGAGAGAGAGAGAGAGAGAGAGAGAGAGAGTCGCGCCCGCCGGTCGTCCGTTTAAGCGGTTTAATTATCCGTGTGTAAGCGCGCTTCATTAAAAGCACGGCATTTAATTTACTCGCTACACCTGCTCGCTGCAACCGAAACAGCCAATTAAGATTCCTAATTTCCCTGTTATCGCTCGATCGTCCGCCGCGGACCCCGGATCGATCGGTATCGGCACACCGGGACGAACGTTTCGACGCCTCTATACTTTTCGTACCTGAGAGCGTACCTAACGACGTAACGATTACCGCGGTGGTTCGCCTGCACAAAACATCGCGGATTCAGGTGCTCGCTAATTGCCAGTCGATCATCGACGGTTCCATTACCGAAATCAATTCCTCGCGAAATTCTCACCGTCCATAAATCACGAGTACCCGTCGTCCAATCGCGCAATCTTCACGCCCGTCCAGGAAAACTGAAGTGTCGATGCATGCGTGTAGAGACGGGATGCCAAAGGTCGACGGACCCTGTGTTCCACGAGGGCAAACGCTCTGGACGATTCGATCGGGCGTTCTCACCTCGGCTATAATCATGCTAATTAATTGGCCGCCGGTTCACCTTGCTGGCTGCGGTTCGCGAGGAATACGTTGCGGTCTGACCGTCGGTCGGCCAGAGCTTGTCTCTAGCTTCAGAGCGGGCTTGGGGCCCGTGGCACGGGGCACCATTGTTGTCACTGCGCCCCGATCATCTCTCCACCGTGAAAGAGAAATTACTGGGTCATTGTGCCCTGATTGAGCCGTAATTTTCCCGGCAAAGGGAACCGGAGTGGCTATTTAGCCCCTTGAAACAGTCCATTGGCCATCGACCGTGCGCGATTAGTGAAATATCGTCGACGGTGTGGCGATCGTGCGAAGTGAACTAACGAGGAACGGAATTTTTACGAATATCAAAATTCATTCCAGATACGAGCGAGCGGCGTAACCGCAATATTTCCCGTGCCTCGGTTAATTTGTCGAATTTCGCGCATACCGCCAAGTCGTCTGACGGAACGATCAAAGACGAAAGGGAACGGCGAGGTGGCCAATTAACGACGGCGTAAACGCAAAGAACGTTCGCCATGCGACAAGAGCGGACGAAACGCAAACGACCATAGATTTTCGTGCGACCGTGCGCGTTAATGACCACATACCGGTGGTCGCAGCTTTTCACCGACCGATGAACAGGCTCAGAGGAGTTATTCCATTAGCACCCCCTCCCCCTCTTTCCGCCCCGACTCGCCCTTTCTGCCTTTCAACCCCCTCCAGCGTGCAGGAACGAGGACTGGTTTGCAGATTTCCAGCCGAGATTTCGCTGAATTTCCGGAATATATCGACTGTTTGCCGGCGAACGCCACGGTGAACTATCTTCGTCGATCGAGCCTGACGATTTTTCGTAGCCCTCTGAGCGCAGAGAATCGTTGAAATTCGTCGACGAATAGGCAGGAAATTATGTAGTTAACGCCGCGGTGATATCTGAATTTAATGATACGTTATAGCTGAATTTATCTTGTCTTTCGAATAAGTGGATGCGGAAATTTTGGAAACGGTGTATGGGATCAATGGAATCGATTTGGAGAATTGTGGATGTTTGAAATATTTTGTTATTCTACAATAGTATTCGTGCGTTGACTGTCTTCTGTGCTTTCTGAAAGAAAACCCATGAAACGTCGCGCTGCGAGATAGCAGAGGGCGAGCATTACATGAAAAGTAGATTCCGTGAAAGAAACGGTTCTGAAAGATACACCGTACTTAACGCGCACCTTAAGACATTTTCCGTGCTTGTTGCAACCGGACGAAGCTGTTAACTCATAGATAACACTGTTTAATGGTATGCTTCTGGTTGCAATGGGGAAACCTCGTAATGGAAGTGTACGTTCCGCCGGGGAAGTAGTTCTGAAATATACACTTGACATCTCACGCGGACAGCGGCAAGACCGAGAAGGAAAAATTGCAATAACACGAAAGTAACGCTGTATTCTACAATCTCCACGGTCCGAAAAATAAATTAATGTAACTGTCAAAAAGAACACCCCGCGCGTACAAATTAACCCTCGAAGTCCGGCAACTGTAATTAAAATGAAATTCACGAAATTATTCAAATACGCGTAAAGCAACAGCGAGCTTGAAAATTCTCTTCGTCGAATAATTTCCTTTCTTTCAATTCTCTTCCAAGCAAACGTTTGCTCGGTCACAATATTTGCGCATTCTGTGGCAACGCAGGGACGAATTAAAATTGCCCGAGAGAATATGTATGTTTAATGAACAATTCGAAGGCGACGCGAATTCCGTACGCGGAAGTTCAGAATTCAGACACGCTCGTTACCCCTTAGCGTGTCTCGCGTGGAAGATCGATGAAGCCGCTGATGAACGGGGACATTCGGAGAACATTGTACCGGAAGATGTCTTCCAGCCAGCGTCACAGTGGAAGTGTAAATTCTGCAGTAGGGGGAATAGTTCTGAACAACACACTTGTTACTTTCAGCAAAGTTCCACGATGGAGCTCGATGAAACTGATGATTCACTGGGACATTTCGGGAGCGTTGCTCGGCGTTTCACGATTCAGAAAGTACCGGGTCAGGCGAAGCCGCGAAGTCCCATAATCCATTCATTGTCCGAAACAAATTAAGCGAGATCATAGCCGCCAAGTTGACGGCGATGACTTTAGAAATTATAAATGAGAACGAAAGTTTACGGTGAAATATATATATATATATAGGTATTCTATAGAGTAACTCTGTTACGGTTATAATTGGTATCATAATTAACCAAATCGACTTTTCGTATGATTTCAGGTGAGAAGTTATTTCTGGCCGTAAGGTGATTTATTTGGATATACCAGGCACAATTGACTGCGTGCATAGTAAGTTCAATACATAATAATGATAATACGCGAAATGAAAAATGCTTGAACGTTCAAACACTTAAGTATACCAGCTGTAAGAAAAGCGTTTCCCGTCTGCCGACGTGTGACCCTTGTTTCATCTTACCCGTCGCTGGATGCCACCCAGTTGTTATTAATTTACTCCACTTTCCGTTCGACGTCCGTCCTCGACTGTCTGGCTCCTCCCGTTAATTTTCTGTCGAAGTTTTCGCACGGCTCGTGCTTTTCGCGAAAAGTTTCTCGAACACGATGACCCCGTTTCGCACCTTGATCCTCGCCGTCTTGCTTCTTGTCTTATTGCATTACGAAGTTTCAAATGCTGCTTTCATCTGCGAGTTGACGCTGTGATTTTGCTGTTACTTCGGCTGCGAGGATAATTCCTTCGCTGTTCGACGAGCGTTTCAGTGTATCACATCGGGATAAAATTGTTTTCGAAGCAACGTTTCATGGCTCGTAATAGGAAATTCGATTTGCTTCCACCTTCTTGTCGCAAAAGACAACGCACCCCGTCCTGTTTCAGAACGAACAGGAAAATCGAAGCCGCTGGAGATTATTACAAAGTAATTGTAAAGTAAATGTGTACCTTTTACAGTTGCATATATTTCCCGAGTTACTGTCGAACGAAGGGAAAAATTGAAAAGTAAAGTTCGCTTTCCATTTCATCTTTCCCTTTCTCTTCTCTGCGAGCGAGGCGGTATCGTCAAAAATTCAAAATGACAATAAATAAATGATCTAATCTGTTTTTATTAAGCAATTTTAATCTTCACGATAACGAACTAATTTGGTCAGCATCGGCTGCGATTCAATCGCGTTTACAATTCAACGGCGCTGCCCCGAATACCTAGACGCCTCGAGAAAATTGTTTACCCAAAAATCTGACCCATTTCCCCTCCGCCAGTAACGGCGATAAAAATCCACGGTCGGGAAACACGATTTGTGACAAAGTATCCAGTGTTTCTGTCCCTCTTTCGCCCCTTAGAAAAATTGCCAGCAGACACGGAAGTGGGACGAGCACATTGTTCGCGAGGCTCTCCGTTCGAGTCTCTCTTTCCTGCCAGAGAGAATTTGTCGGGCGTCGTAAATTCGACGCGAGACGACGTCGATTCCATTGAATTTACGGCGTCCCATTAAGACGCTATTTATTCGTTTATGGGACGACGGAGGGCCAGCTCGATACGTTCGTTCGGCGCTGGAAACGCAAGCGGAAGTGAATGTTCGCCATTGAATCGTTCCTAAGTGTGTTGCACGATTGTTTTGCCACGGTTTCTGTTCTTCTTAACGCCGGCTTTGCCTTTTATTCCGTTCTCCGGTTGTAACCGATGCCGGTGATGTGTAGAAAAATGTGTCCCCCACCCTCAGCGTTTCATAAACTCCCTTTACAGGGTAGTTCTTGAACTGCGAGGTTCGCTCTACGCTGGATCGTCTCGTCTGCTTCGTGACGAATTTTCTTCTGGAGGGTGCAGAACATGTCGAAGAATTTTATCGCATTGATTTCCCGTTACTAACCGACACTACTTTACGCACCTGGTGGTTTTAACTAATAAGAAACGAATTAATCGAGGGCAGTCTGGCGACAAAATCACGAGCATTTCCGCAGCAAATAAGTGTTACTCTAAAAAAAATGTACAAGTTTATTGAGACATTATAATACAGTAGTTGCGTGGAAAATAATCCAACGTACTTTTGATAATTCCTCGTTGCCGAACAGTTTGAAAAGTCCTATGAATCGTTCGGGCAAAATTTATTTTCATTTATTTTGTTCCCTGTCTCGAGTTATCTGTCCTTTACATCGTGTTCCATTCATCGGCGGTGACACGAACCTCCGAAAAATTCCGTACAACCGAATCGCCGCGCTATTATAATAGTTGCAGCCGAGTTGATTTATGCCGGTTTACAGGAACGTCACAGAAACATTGAATGGAACGGACGTGGAAAATGCGGCGTCCGAATACGCCCGACTGCGTTCGACAAATATCGAATTTGATAAGTGTTTATGACGCGCGATAACAGCTGCCATTCGCTGTATTAAACCACGGACCGATAAATTAATCCGCATCTACCACCGGAGCGTATCGTCGACCCCCGTTCTCTGTTTGATTAGTTCGATCGGCGAATTTTAAATTGGATAAGCAAGAATATCGGCTGGGGTACTTTCAATGAACTGGCAAAACGGCGAAAGCGAAATTATTTATTTCGAGGGAGCCAATTGTTGATCCCACAACGGTGAAGATAATGAATAAATTATTTGATCCAAATAAATATATATATATATACAACATTGTTATTATTGTAACATAACTTTTATCTCTTCGAGACCGTTCAAAATAGCTGACAAAAATTTTCACCGACCACTTACGAATTAATGAAAATTTCCCTGGATGATTCGTTAAGTGCTTTCCACGAGGTGTTCCCAATCGGTGATACGCTTCCGGTTCAGGTGCTCGTCCCCCCCAAAGCTCGTCCGTGGCACGTTTATTGACGAGACAGGGATGCCAGCGGTCGAATATCGGAATTACGAGTGCCATTAATGATGGTCGGAGGGCGGTCGAAGAATACGTTTACGAGGGACGCAAACGTCCCTGGCGTCTTGCTGACGGAAGGGAATCGAGCTTAAGCGCTTTCCAGACCGCCGAGAAACCTTTTACTGTGCATCTCGTCGTCTTAGGCCGGCTGGGAAAAAAGATCCATAACGCGTGAAATAATCGTCGCGAAGCTTCGAAGAAACGCGCACAATCTGTACCGGCACTTTTCTCTTCGTGCGGCGAAATTGTTTGCTGTTCGAGGGTTCCACGGGGATGCAGTTCATTTGGAAGGAGGTGTAAGGTTTGTTGCGAAATAGTTTGTGCATGGGGAAAAATGTTGAAGTTCCTGTCAGACATTAATTATTACGTGGACAGTTCGAATATAATGTAGTTAACGCGAAATTAATTTAACCACAAGGATTCATGTCAATACTTTCTTTATCAGTTTTCCGAAGGTTTACAAATTCGGTTTCAAAGTGCGTCGTATACGAGACGCGCGAAGCAAAAACAAAAGGAAACGTCGCGCATCGTTTTACTGGAAAGGATGTCAATAATTCGCAAGAAATAAAACTTTCGGCAAAAGCCAGGGAACAATAGTTTAATGGCGTGTGAAATTCACCCTCGTCCGGTGATTCCCGGCAAATTGCCCCTTAAGCAACCCTCTAATTACACTTCTCAGCCAGGTGAGGAAGTATAATTATTACCTTTTGCCTGCGAACTTCGTCGAGCTCGACACGAAGAACTTCTCGACTTATCGATAAACTTCTCGATTACTGAACACTTTTATCGAGCACGCGGAACGACGACAATTCCCCCTGAGTGCTCCCGTTCCCCAAGGAATTCATTAAAAACGTCAATTAGAATTTCCGCGTCGAATCGACGAAATGCGCAGTAAGAAATTTTCACCTCGAACCTTTGTTTCCGCTCTCTGCAAAAATTTTCCAACCGAAATATTACTCGTCGCAGGAAATACAAAGTTTCGATTCGGATGGTATCGAAACGGGACTGACGACGGTAAGTGCAAACAAAATTATTCGTCGGAAATAAAAATTACAAAGGGAAACGCGAGAGAATAATTAGAAAATATAAAACCATCACGGTGAAACTATGACAAAAATGGGAAAAGGACAAGCAAGCGAACACTAACGCGGAGAAACTACCAATCCTCCCACTTGTACAGTCAATAATGTAAACATTCTCCGCTCGGAAGGAACAGCGGCGAAGGAAGAAACCGTTGACAAGATAGTACGAAGAAAATCACCAATTAAAATAGGCGGCCGCGGCAACGCGGCTCACGGAAATGGAATTCTAAATTTACGGAGAAACCGATAGGACGCCTCGCGAACCCACCGCTCTCATGTTATTCAAATTTCGGTATGAATGAAAATGCTCGACACAGCGGGCTCGGAAAATCGTCTAACACGCGTTCACTTGCGGGCATAATCGAAATCGGCGGCTCGTGAAACGTGTAATGGCCGACGTGTGCATGTCTCTGCATTGTACGCTCAATATTGGCAATCTTTTCGTTTTCCGATATCCCGAAGTTTATTCATTTTCTCGTGGAACAGACGCCTCGCGTTGAATGCATGAGATTTCGATATTTGAAAATTGGGAATTTAACGTGCGAATGCGCAGACGCTGCGGGATATTCATTGAAAGCTGGACGGAATTGGCGATGAATCGAAATGGAAGCCAATTAAGCATTGAGAAGTATGTACGCGTGTTCATCCACCGCGCTCATCTGGAGAATCATCTTGGAAATATTCGCAACACGGTCGCGCTAATTAATCGGTCAGATTATTAATCAACGATAACGCGGGCAGTCCATTGGGCAAACAGACATTCATTGAACTTCGTTAAGTTTAAATAACGTCCGTCGAATTGCTCGTTCTCGCCACCAATCGTTCGAGTAACGTTGAACAGAATTTAATAACGCGCGGAAAAGGATGGCCGCGGCAATTGCTGCCAGGGAAATAGATATCCCGAGTGATAATCCGCTCTTGATCGTTCGAAATATCTTTCAGTTCGAACACGGCAATGAATTTTAAAATCGTTGCGCGTATGGGAGAAAAATAATCGTACGTTTAAGTACGCGTCGCGGGTACTCCAATTTGATGTCTCTTTGCCCTTAAAGCCTTCGCAAATATCGAACAGTGAACTCCGAGCGAATAGTATCTTCCAAGGAAATCTTTTCGCGCGTGTCACCGTGAAATTTCCCCCTTTTTTTTCGCTCGCCGCGTTCGGCCGCAAAACTTCTCGTCGCGCAGCTTTTATTCGGTCGTTCCGCGGCCAGCGCCAATATTCGCGGTTTCACCGCGACGACTTGCGTTAAAAACGACCCGAATTCCCCTAAGCGACGCTGACCGGGCGTCGCGACGCGACGCTTCGACCGACCGCGGTGATTATTTTCGCTAACTGTCGCGGTTAGCCCGCGAACGCAGTCGCCATTAAACGCCTTCAAGCAAAATGTGCTCCGCCCCTGACCGCCAACCAACCCTTGAATGGCCATTTCGCGTTTGTTCGATTTAACATGGAACCCGAGTATCCAGAATAATTGCTGCAATGAATTTTCATGAGTAACGTCATTTCACTCGAGTGTTTCGCCGTTTGAAAATAAGCTAAGCGGTGCCGAATAAGATTAGTTTACTCGCGAAGGTATTTGTTTCACAACGAATCGCCTCCTTTTTTATAATTGTTGGAAACAGTGCGCGGTCTTAGGATTGTTTTAATTTAATGTCTTTAACGGTGCTGTTATTTTACTGATAGACGTAATACGTTTCATTATAGTTCTACGTATATTAGGAATGTTTAAGCAATGCTCCAACTACTTTCCTCGCGTAAGCAAGAGGTAGCAATCCTTCGAATCTTAAAAGTTCCGCAGCATCTTCCGCCAGTAGTCTATCCTCGGCGTTCGTGAAATTTTCATCGAACAACTTGTCGTAAGCCGAGTACTCGGCAAGCGTACGAGCGTAAGAACTTCCGAAGCGGTCTGCACGATACTAAATATTACCCCCGTATCAATTTACGATATTACGGAATTACTCGCCCACGCGAATCGAACGCAAATCGATTATTTCGCGATTATATTCCCGCGAAACTTGGTACCCGCTTCCCGCGAGCCGCGACGAATAATCCGTCTCGTCGAATTCCCGTTGCCGCCGCTCCACCTTAACCCCTTTTGCGATAAAATCCGGCCGCGGCAATTCTTCTTCCGTCGCCGCGTCGCCCGGCGCGACGTCCCCCCAAAACTTCTGACCTCGCAAATTTGACAATCTCGCGTACCGGTTTCTAAGCACATCCGGAAAGTTAGCGGCCGCCGACCGTGTAAATTACGCGCGGCTGTCCCGCGAACCGCCATCCCCCTGACAGATTCGTAATTCACGCCGTTGGACAACTAACTATAGTCAGCGTTTCTCATTCGGCCGCCGTACTATTTGTTCCACGACGACGGAACGACGCGCAACGAAAAGGCCGTGTGCCCGCGCCTCCGTCGACCGGGCTGCGATCGAAATCGCGGCATTTGCATGCTAACGACGCGCGTCAAGGACGCGTTCGGAATATTCGCGGCAAGCCTGAGATAATGGGATTAGCGGGACCATAATGGCGGCTGTCTGGCTGCGAGCGTGCACCACCGGGAATTGAATTCGTTGGAGTCGCGTGTTTCCGTGGGCGATTCGATTTATTGTAACGGCGTTGCCGCGGCACGGGTAACTGGCTCATCTCTCGGCACGGTTGCCCGTTTAGGGCGTATTTCGCGAACCGGGGGACGCTCGGACGAGTTCGAGTTGACGGGGTGTTTCTGAGTTTTCAATTGCACGGGGGGTCGACGGGCCGAACTTTCATTCGCGATTGAATTCGCGCGGGCGGACAGCGAACGGCTTGATTCGGTTATATTTTACGGTATTAATTTCCGTTCCGCAATTAACTGTCCCGTTATTAATTATATACACGGCCGCAAGCGACGAGCGATTTTTGCCGGAATGTTCCGCCGCTATTTGCACAGCGATAAATCGTTCGGCGTATCGGCGAGCTCGATGAACGCTTCGTTCCCAGTTTTATTAGCCTTCCGCGAGTCGCTCGCGGTTTTTGTACCGCAAACGGGCATTCACGGTGGCCGAAACCGAGCACCAGGTCTCTCTATCTCGCCCTCTCCCTCTCTCTGTCGGGTTCTTAATCGGGAGCCGCAACTCATTGAAACTTTGAATCGAATCGGTAGACTAGCTCCGTACCTAAGCCGATGTACGGTTGATGCTGGCCACGCGATAGCACACTTTACAGCACCGATAAGTTCCGTCGGGAAGCAGAAATTAATATCCACGGGAATCTATCGGACCGTTGCGCAAAATCGAACGTTGTCGAGATATTTGTTTAAATTGTTTGCCCGTTTCGCCGGTAATTATTAGATTCTCGTCCGCAGTCGACCCTTCGTTCGCGGCTCTGCTACGGGACGATATGTTCTCGTCAAGTGTGCAGGTGAATTAACTTAACACAGATTATCGAACAACCTACGCTAGGTTAAGTTTCGGTTAGGTTATAATATTAAAATTGCAAACAATTCATTCGCGCCAACTAAGAACACCGAACCGCAATCGTTACGAAATTTCCTCTCCGCGCCCCGCGAAAAATCCGTTCGCGTTTACCGATCCCCGGTGTTAATCCCCGCGAAGAAAAAGGGGGCGGCAAGACGGAGCAACCCCTTAACGTTGGCACCAAGCGTCGCCGAGTGATTTACATGTTTACGACGTTGTTCTTGCCGTCTAGGCAGGTTTCCTTTCGTGGCTTCCGGTGTTGCATCAATGTTTTCACAGCAACGTTTACAGCGCCAAACGGTTGTTTACCGAGGTCCGACCAGCTCGGCGGTTGCATACACGAGGATCCTGCATGTTGGTGCACGGCCCGCCGTCTGCCGTGTTGACTTTGCACGGTTGCCCGTTCGTTCCGCCGGAAGATTCATCGGGCAGAGTGCATTTTTAATACCTGGAAAAGGGGATGCAACCGCCACCCCCTTATTAACTTATGCCTGCGACCCCTGTCCCCCGCGAGATCGGTTGACGCAGTGGTGGAAATCCAACGGCGATGGGGACTCCGCCGCGACGACACCGCGCGATACCGGGAAATATCCGTGGAATTTTCGTGAAACGAGAATCGCGAGCCGGGGTGAAATTAATTTGACGGCGGAATGAGTTAATTGTCGCGGCGGGCGAAACGTAACGTATCGAGGCATGCGAAATTAATGGTCGTGGAAATTATTACGTAGCGATGATTCGTTTCTGATTCGAACAGCAATTCAAGCGCGAAACAGTCGAGGAATGAGGGAGTCGTTTCGATAACTAAACGACGAGTCTCGAAGACCGTGTATCGTCCAATTATTCCACCGACTGTGTCATCTAACGAACGAGTGGGAAAAATATCAACCGAGATGGGAAGAAATTTCCACGCCCGCGGAAATCGCGCGATCTTAAAAACCGAGCGAACCAAATTACCCGTCTCATTGCGTTGCACGCAACGGCCGCGAGTCGACAATAAAACAATAAAACCGGCACGAGCACGCTTCTCTGCCCTCGTGCAAAGCGAAACTTCGACCCCCCCCCCCGTAAAAGGTAACTTTCTCGATCATTCACCGCGCAACCGGCGGTCCTGCCTGTTCCCGGAACGAAATTCGCGTTGCAGCACACCAGGCCAGCGGCGAAACTCCTTCGCCTTTGCGGGCGGACACATTCGTACACGTTGCACGACAAAACGGGGATCGTTCTGCAAGGGAAGAACAGGCCAAGGGATAACAATGGGGGACCGGCGATGATCGATGACAGCGAAGGAGGAGGAACAAACGTTGGCAGCCGCGTGTTTGCGAATCGGCGAGCGACGTCCCATAGCTTTGCACAAGGAATTCGCAAACAGGACGCTGCGCAAACAGGAGAATTCCGGTTGCAGCGTGCCTCTCATTAGCGTGCTGCGAATCGCCCGCGTATTTCTACGCTCGCCCGCGGTTTCTTTGCCGTTGCCGCGTGTCGAGGTGGTAGAGATTTATGTAAAAACGTGTACGCCTACGTGCCAGGGTTTCGAGGAGAATGGCGGATTCGGGTGTTCGAAGTTAATCGACGGGTCGGTGATGTTCTGTAACAATCAGCGAAGGATCAATTAATAATATACGTAATAAACGAATAAACGTAAAATATTTTCTCGTTCCGCGTAAACTGTGTTAACAAGAGGGAACAAATAATCCGACCAAATACCACCAATTACAGGAACGAAAAAAAAAAAGGCGAACCAATACCACCAATTACTGGAACGAGAAAAAAAGTATCTATATTCAAGCGCGCAGCGAAATTGCAGCAAGAATAGAGGTAAATAACAAGTCGGGGGAAGCAAAGATCGGACTGCAGAGTAGCGGATGGTATCGAGGTCGCTGAGGGTTTTGAAAAGAGTTGCAGGATCCAGAGTTACGTGACGGGATGGCGGAAAAGTTGGCGAACGTTGGGTGGCTGGATATTCACGATAAAACGTCGAAAGTTAACGAGTGGCCCTGTGTCTCGGTGGCCGGTCCATTACCGTCGAACCCCCGTACGTTAGGCGAACGTCGCCGACCGTCCGTTATTTCGCTTATTCCGCGATCCGATGCTCGGGTGAAATTGGGAAAATGCGACGGAGGTGGTGCGTTTCTGGCGACCGTCGATCGATCGCGGAACTTTCGATTTAATTCCTGCCTCGAGGACGCGCTCCTCGCCTTCCTTCCAGAATGAATTCTCCATCGCCGAAGATGCCGAGGGGATGTTGCAATAAAATGTTACAGTCTTTTTCGTTCGCGTTTACCCAACGCAGCAATGTACAGGTGCAGCCGAAATTGAGCGTGCTCGCAGCGAACGAATGCGTATTCATTACTTGCGTGCATGTCCTTTGTACATATTTGTGCGTTCGTATTACGGCTTGACAGGCCGGACGCGTCGCGATTGAATTTTTCGCTGTTCATTAAGCCCAGCTTCCCGTGGATATAATTTAGCGAATTATATACTCGTGGATCGACTGGCCGCGGAGCAATTTCCGCGCTGGTCGAGCGTTTGTCCGGGACATTTATCCCGCAACGGTGGAAAACGAACGTGGCCCAGACGTGGCGGACCTTCTCGCGGCAGTTAAGATGACGGATCGAAGGGAATCGAGTTGCCCCGGTTGCGGCGAATCGAGCCAGAAAACAAGTAGAGTGGAAAGAGGGGCTGCGATTGCAGTGGCCTCGGTGTGATTTAATGCAACGCGACTGGCAACGATCTTATCCGGCCGAAAATTCGTTCCGTTTCAGAGGGAAACGTCGGTCGATTGCGACTCGCGAGTGTATCCGGAAACGTTCGATCGTTCGGCCGATAAATTATTCCGTCATCAACTTTCATCGAGTCGTGCCATCAGTTCCGCCCCCGTCCTGTGTTTGCGGGGACGGCGGCGCGAAAAGGAATCAGTTGGGAGTTGCTGTTTAGCGGCGGACAGCGAGTTTAATTTCGAGGGGACGAAACGTTGGCGTGAAAGCTCGTAGCTTCGGTAATCCTTTCAACGGAATAGTGTTTTTTATTCGTAGACGAGTAACGTTTGGTGGTTCGATCGTTGGAAAACGATCGAGCACGGTGCAACTCAACCTGTCGATAATTCGCGGCGTCCGGAAGCATTATGAATTCGGATATTTTCACAGCGTTTCGTCGACGAAGTTGCCTCCCCGTTTTCCGGGATGATTTTCACCCCCGCGAAATTCTGCTCGTCCGAGTGCGTCAGCGATGGTGCGAATTCTAACGAATCGTAACGTAATTCGCGTCGAGGGTGGTACCCCGGGTATCCAGAACACATACGGTTTGAGGGTAAACGGGCGGAAGCAACGTTTGCAAGAAACAAGAAGCGGCGCCGCAGTTGCGATAACTTGAACCGCTCCCCGCTATCCAAACGTTCATTAAATCGTTCATTACATTGACGAAACAGTGTTTCGCAGCGAGGAACCTTGATTATAACCGAGTCCGAATGATTTAATAAACGTAATGTCGCTCTAATCCCGTGCAATCACGATTTACAAGGGCGCGTGGGTGTTTCCGTGCCGCGGTTGCCAAGAAAAATAATTGTACGGCGCGGCGCGAAAGTATTTGTCTCGGTTTCTTTCATGGAAATTGGTGTTTCACGGGGGGGCAGGTGGCAGGTGAGATATTAACAGAAGCGGCAAAAACACAGGAACGCGTTTTCGAGTCGTGAAAATACTGGAATAAAATCGTTCGTACTCGAAACATTTGCGTCTAAGATGGAGAAACCTTAATAAGTTTCCTTTCGTTGTTGCATTCTATTGAACTTGCAGGATTTTTATACGGTCGCGGTCGGCGCGCAGGGTGTTTCAGAGTTGCGCGATTATATGGTCAAATGCGGTGTGGTCAGCTCGATAAACGTGAAAATATTTGGCTTGGAAGTTAATTACCTATGATAATTGGATTGTACATCCGCTTGTTTTCGGAGTGTGTGGTCGATTGTACACTTTAGCGCATCGTATTATGCAATAATATTTCGCGTTTGTACGTTGGCCACGGTAGGTGTGCATAAGTTCCATTCGTCTACCTAAAATGACTCTGCCCTTCGGTCTAAATAATTCTCCATCCTTTCGCATCGAGTGATTCGTACGAAAATCGATCGAGAATCGACCGAAACACAGAAGTTTCACATTTCTGATCGTTCTATTAAAATATTCCGTGCGATTCCGAATATTAATTGAACCACAATTAGTACGACTACCATGTTTCCAAGCGTTATTCAAACATCACAAACATTCATTTCTGCAACTTCCAAGCCGCAGAACAAAAATATAAATGCAATGAAAACCGACTTCCACGCTGTCTCTCGGTCGTCGTCGATCATTTAATTTTCTTTTAACGAACCGTATCCAACTCCGCGTTTACTTACAATTAGAGGCAATCTTGCTCCACCGGGTCAAGTTGAAATCCCGTACAGACCGATGAATTGATCGTCGTACCAGCTCGTCGCTATTTCTGTTACAACCTTGGCTCGCGGTTACATAATTTATGCAAAGGCTCGGCGATGCCTCGAAGGCGTGTCACGAGCCGCTAATGTGATTTGAACCAAAGGAACGGCTCGATTCGCCGGAGCTTTGAATTTTAAATCGTGTCGGGAAGCACGAACGCGCGTCGATGAGTATCGTTCGTCGCCCGTTTCCGGTTTATGCAACGTCGCGTCGTTCCACTTCTGTCTTTGGGCGCGCCGCTTTTGCGAGAAGGCTCAGTCCGGCATATTGTCAGTACGGTCGGTCGGTGTTCGCGGCGAATCGTTGTCTGAAATGGGAGAGATCTATGGGGGTTCGGGCATGGTAGTGGCAGAAAGTTGACGCAGAAGTCGGGGAGCAACAGTGCGGTATAATTTTGTTGTCGCACCTCGTGCTTTGGAGGGGCTGCGAAATTTCGTACAGAATTCTTCTGTGCCGTCCGAAATTACGAGTGCCGCGAGCTTTCCGAAGTTTTGTTTACCGCGGCACATAGCGCACGTTTTAACGAACACTGCGGTACAATTAATTAATTGACGTCCGCTTAAATTCCTTTATAATTCGCTCGATACTTCTTCCCAAGTAACGTTTGGAACCTGTGTTATACGATACGGGTGCCCACAGCCGTTCTATAATGAAATTAGTAAAAAGTGGGAAGAATTGGAATGCTGTTCGCCGTTCCCCGAATTTTCCCACGAGTCCTGTCTCGCGATTAATTCCCCTCGCGTCGCCGAAGTAAACTAAAATCGCAGTGTATCAATTTCCGACGGCGCGAACCGTGCTCCAATCGCGTTCATCCTCTGCGATTACAACCGAACTCGCCGTCAGTGGTTCGAGCTAGAAACAATCGAAAATTGACCGCACGAAGTTGCAGTGCACTCTACGTAGCGCTCTATGATTAATTGGTATTTGTCGTATCCACGTCAGGTATGCGCCCTTCTCCCGATGTTTGTGCTTGACAATCAGAAGCAGCGCAACGTTTGTGCCCGGGGCCGGAGAAATAGACCAGAAACGGCCACGTGAAATCGCACAGGTAATGTGATTCACGCGTGCACGCGCGCGCCGTGCATAGATGTGCGCGATGAATTAGAGCGGCCTGCATTCCGCGCGCGGCATCAATTTAAATGGATTTTTCGGCGGAAAAATTGGAAGTTAAAGTGGCCGCACTTGGACCACGTCAGAGATAGCCTGAAATTGGTTAAAATTGGTCGAAAATGGGTCGAATTACGGAATGCGGTTTTCGACGACGATAGACCGAGCCGAACTCGATTAGCGGGCCAGCCGAAGTGGAGCACGAACCGGACCGGCGTTCTACTTGGCGGAAGGGTTGGAAATTTTCGTGCACCAGAACGAATCGAACGGGAAAAATCGCGGCCACTCCCGGCTTTTCGAGATCGGCCACGCCGTCATAATTCGTTCGAATAAATTCCTCTCGCTGCGCCGCGGTATTTCCGTTCGTCGCTACGAAACGGATTAGCTGCGCGATGTATTCGGTGGGAAATCGTAGGACAATTTATTATTGCGAACGATACGATGGATTGGAATTTGTTTTCACTGTGTTCTTCAATTGATATTGAATAATTCGGTTACGAGGCTTTACCAATTTCTCGCCGTATTAATGTTAACAGAATCGGCTGAACCACGATTGGGATATAATTCTCCATAAATTCTGTGGATTCGCGAGGGTGTCGCAGAAGCTTCACGACGACTGTCACAGCTCCCCGTTCCGCGGAGACGTTAAAAAATTCCCGGGCAATCCCTAAATCAAACAGGCCCCAGAACTGCTCGCCGACCAGGTCTCGCTGAACTTCCGGGAGCCTCCCAATTCCCATCAGTAATCGTGGCTTCGCGTAGTATCAATTTATGCGGGCGTAAATCATCCACCTGTTCCGACGCGCTCGAAACAGCGGCGAAAAAAAAGGGGGGAGAAAAGGGAGGAACGAAGGAGCGCCAAGGAGAGGAGCGATGGAAACGCAAAATTGGAAAAAGATTTAGCACGGCGAACGGCCGCGTTGGCGAAATAGTTTAAATTTATAATGACCGTGGTAACGAGGTGGGGGGGGGGGGTGGTTGTTCCAGGCGGTTTCGAACTGCGAAATTGTTTAGGCGCGCGCACGGTCACGATTTTGATTTGCGGTTGTCGTCGCCGTTTGAAACGGGGCATTTCGAAACGGTGGCAAAGGCCCGGCGACAGAAAGTCGATAGGAACGTCGCTGAAAATTAATGAGCCAATCGTGTGTTCGCCCGGCGCCGCTCGAGCAGCTGAAATAATTAATGATTCCGTTATTTGTAGTTTCTTCGGCTGCCACCGAGCTCGTCGGTTTCACTCGATGGATCCTGGTTCTTCCGGGAAGATGTACCGGTTTTCGGGATTGTCGGGAAACGCTTGAGGAATGCTGCAACTGTGCGTCTGGCATTCCTTGTTTCCGCGCGGCGTAAGATAAATTGAAGATGATAACGAAACGTCCGAACGATATTTATGGCGTTAAAATATAAACCATTTTTGTTGTTATTATGAAGGGGCGGCTTCGCCTGCCTATAGATTTTAATATATGGAAAACAGGGATAGCAGGAATATTTATATATTAAAAAATATTTATAATTTGCTAAAGAGAATTCCTTATCATTGCTACGTTTCACTGCTTCGAGTACAATCGGAGACCGCAGATCTTCTTTCGCGACGGTGGTATTTTTCCGGCACCACCGATCCCGAAGACCCGTCGCTACGCGTCGAAGAGCAGTCGGATCGATTTGGCTGCGGTCGTGGTCGATCGGTAATAATCGAGCACGTTCGCGGTCATTGACGCATAATGTACGCGGGTGTAGCCGCATTGTTCTTCGCACAGCCTGGGAGAGGCCTTAATTACGCCGCTCCTCGTACTACGTCTGCGTGTACGTTTGATTTGCGTGGGTGGATGGCCGTTACGTTAAATTACACGTGGACAGGTACACGTTCGAGCTATACAGAGCAATGCCTCATCTGGATGATGAACTTTCCTCGAGAAGAATTGCCTTATATCCACGGATGTTCCCTTCGCTCTCTATATTTTCAAGCTTTTCTTCTCGCCGATTATTTATTTTCTTGTTTCGAGCTCGATTAATTATATCGCTCGAACGGACTCGCGTTAAATACGCCCGATCGTACGAGACGTTGAATTAATAAAAGCGTCCGCGTAAACTGTGGCGGAAAGAAAATAAATTCGTCGCGAGTCGAATATAATAATATTTTTCGAAAATTATTCAACCCTCTAGCAGGTGTGCGAGGGAATAGAATCACCCGGGGATAATCCGGGCGCATTTCACGCAAACACATATTTCATAATCGCGTTTACATTGTCTACCATTAGCCGCACTTCTCCCATGCGGAAAACGTGCAACCAGCTTTGGAAGAAACAACAAAAAACAACAACAAAAAAGGAAAGCGAAAGAGCAAGGTTGCACAAATAACACGAGCACGAGTACCGTGAAATAACCAGAAATTAAAATTCAGGGGTCGCTAAATGTTCAAAAACTACTCGCCCTTCCCCCGCCATTCGTCCGGCGGCCGCGGAAAAAACGAAAGCTCGGCGATTAACGCGACCGGACGAATAGAAATAGAAAAGAAGAGCGTATCGTTGCGCACAGCGTCGCGACGCGCGCGTTCGCCCTCCGTTATCGCGCGGCATTCATCCGCGAAGCGCAGAATTAGGCCGCACAACCGCAACGCGATCATTCATCGACGAAACGGAACAACGTTCGGTCGTCGCGATAATGAACATCAAACACGGTGCGGCGTCGCGACGCCCTTCACCTGTCCGTTATACCGTAGACCCTGGTGTCGAAGGACAGAGAGATCCGTGACACAGGGGACGAATTAGATTAGAACGATTTATTTGCGATCACCGCGAACGTGAATTTCTTCTCCGTTTTTTCAACCGTCATTTTCGAACACGTTTCGCCGTTCCACTGGTAATTTCCACCTTTCTCCAAACATTTTTAATAAGCCAGTAATTCCGCAACAGCCCGTGCAGAGAAGACAGAGCAGAGGGGCCGCGAAACGAGCGGGTTTGTCTGGTTTCGCGGAGCTGCGAGGAAGAGAGGTCGGTCGCAAACTCGAGTCTAGCCCCAATAATTCAGAGGCAAATTCTATGGTGGCTCGACAACACGGTCCGAACAAAGACCGCCGCTCGAACAGACAAAGGGGGTCACCAGGATTGACCCAGCCGAAAGTTCCCTCCTCTCTGTCTCTTGTTCGCGCCATTCTACCCTCCGCTCCTTCTGTCTGGCCTCCCTGTACCACCATAGTGGTACCACCGTCCCGTTCTCGTTGCAGTTCTACGCGCAACTGCATCTCCGTGCCTCGTCTACACGCGGATAAATGAATACGTGCAGCTGCGGTCGGATTAAAGAGTCCGCGGTGACGGAGGTGCGAGGCCCTTTGAAAGGGTTAAATTGTACGCCCCTAGGAAACGGAGTGAGTGGTACTGGACATTCTCCTTTTAATGCGACTCTTTTATTCTTGTAGCGTTCTATTGGTTAACTCCGTTAATAATAAAACTGCACGCCGTCGCAGCTTCTGGTTGCGCGGCTGTCAATTCGAAATTTCAGAAGCGAGACGGGATCATTATTTTTCGTCGGCGAACCGCGCCAGGGGAAAATTCATTCGCAAAAGCTGTTCCAATTTCGTTTTCCCGTGGTCGCCGTGGAAAAGATACGCGGCGTGCTGCGACACAGCCCGTGGCAACGATATTTCGAATAGCGCAAATCAATCGAAGACGATCGTTTCGGAAGAAAGACGAAAACGAGCGGCGCGCGGCGGCGCTGTACTTAAAACCGCACGCGAATTAATGCCCGCCGGTTGGCGAGCAATAAAGTGTGGCTAAAGCGAGTTTAGGGAGCCATAGGCGTGTAACTTCCCGTTGCTAAGCTGTTCACGCTAATTAAGGATTCCGTTCCATTGCTTCCACCCTCTATATAGCCTTCCTTTTTTATCGCTTCAGCGACGAAGCGAGCAACGTTTAATTAATATTCCTCCGTAGCCGCTCCGTTTTTTCTCCGCCCTTTCATCTGCACCTTTCCTAAGAGCGCCCCTGATTCGTCGAAAAGGATCGCGTTTCCTTGCCTCCGGTCGCGAACTTCTTTTCGTTCCACTTTTAAATTCTGGAGGCTTATCCGGGGGGAAACGAGTTATAACTGCGGTAAACAATAATACGGATTAATTGAAATCTCGTTCCATGGAACGAGACGATCGTATAGATTCGGTTCGGGCGAATTTATTCAGCACGAATTATTTTCCCGCCGATGAAGACTTTGCATATTTATTATTAGAAGTGAAGTGTTACATTGTTACGTTTAATTTGCGAACTTGACTTATGTGCCTGGGAAATACGCTTCTTTGTACTATTTTCTCCGTGACTAACGATGGTTTTTCGTGTTTATTAACAGGCTGGTCATCATGGACGTTGAGGCAGCGTTGCTGGAGAATTCTCCAACACTGTCGACGATCTCGTCAGACTGCACGGACACGACATACCTGGGGCCAGGCTCGCCCTATTCCCCTGACTCGCCTATAATCGTTACCTCGTCATACAAGAAGACAAAGGATGACGAGATCACACCTAGACCGACACCCAGGCATCCGTTGCCACCCAGGAAGCCCAACTTCCGGATACGACCGCCATATCTTATGATCTGCATCAGCATGGTCGAGGTGAGTCCTCTTCCCTTTTTTTCTGCAGAATTCTCTCGCATTACATTGATACAATCTTAATCAGCAATTAAAATCATAAAATATTTCTCTCCTCCCTTCCCACGACAAAAAAAAACGTCACCCCTGGCAGAACAGTAATTAACGTGGAAATTGAATCGCAATAATATTCAAACAGAAATTCCCTCCGTCCCCAAATCCCCACTCTCCCCGAGTTATAATAAATCTACCAGGTGCACTTCTTGAAAATAAATACAACAATCCAATACGGCGAAACTGGGAAGAATAAATATAATCCGTGGCGTTCCAACTAACAATCGTCCGTATATATATATATATATATATATATATATATATATATATATATATATATATATATATATATCCTCTATTTCTCTCGAAGCGTTTCCAAATGGCCAAGAATTCCTCTCCAATTCTGTTCACCGTGTCGTCGAAGCTGGAAAACTCGATGCACGCCGCGTCGAGTCGGCCGAGCTCGAAAAATTTCCCATTAACCGAGCTAATGCGTCCTGGAGCAAAGATGGAGAGGCCGATGGGAATCCCTCTCAATTATTCGCACGAGTTCACGATGGAATATCGTACCGGTATTTCAAGAAACTCGGGCCCTCGGGCGGCTTGAATAAAGAACGAAAACGATAGGAAACGAGAGAACAAAAAAAAAGAAGGAGAAAAGAAAGAAGAAATAATAAGAAGGAAAGAAACGTTTCTTGTGCCCCACCCCCTTTCTTTTAGTGGCGTCTTACTTTTTCGATTTTACGCGCTCTTCCGGGTAGATTCTTCTCTCCCGTCCCGATAATAATACCGGGGAGCTTGTTCGAGCATATCCGCGTGCTCGCCGGTACGAGCAGCGAACGTGGCGGATAAAACTCGTCGGTCTGAAGTCGCCAAGTTAAATGCGCCCTTCTTTCCAGACAGTTTCGCGCAATAAAATGGAAGTTAACGCCGTCGGAGGGGAGTTAATGAAACGAGGAGAGACCGTGGCGTAGGGAATGGAGGACAAGGTGTCGCCTGTTCGAGAATGGAATTCGCGGCTGAACTGTTTAGTTGGGTATCGTCTCGAGGATGCATGCTGTTATTTATATTTTCATGTTCGTAGTTCTGTTTCCAACCCGCGCCCGTCGATATGCGTACCTGAATGAAAGAAGCAAAGGTGTTCGACAGGAAATTCGGTTTTAATCATCGATTAAACAGTGAGCCGAGGTTCAACGTTAGCCGCGACGACGATACTTCCCTCGTATTATACTTACGTTCAAACCCCGGCCGGCATAATCTGGACGGGAAACGATGGAAAATTCACGTTCTCGGTGGAATGAAACGGTTCACCGCGAGCTTTGACCCCGAAGCCGCGTCCCTCTGGTAAAATCAGAATTGCTGGTCGGCCGATTCGTCGAAAGGGGGGAAATCTAACTGGTGTACGTCCAGTTTCGCGCGATGAAACGAACGGATAACGCTTACCAGCCGGTGTGGCCCCTTAATGAGAACGGCGAGATAACGGAAACGATGGTTGTCGGTTAAACGTTGCCGAAAAGTCGACTTCCGTTTCGTAATAATCGCGCCACGGTGGAATATCGCGCGGGAATGGCGGGATAACGAACCGCGATAAATCAGAAGTGAAACCGGCGTTGTTATAAATATGGCTCGTTAGAGAGCAGAGATAAATCATACGGGGAGGCTTCCGACGAGTTGAAATTTGGACTGGCACGAAGAGATTCGACGTCGATAGTTTGCTGATTTGTTGTACAATTTATTTCGTATGTCTGGATACGACGGTAGCGATGGAAACGAGCGAATCGATGCGCGTTACATTATATCGATATTATGATTATATATTGTTGTGTCGGGTATCAATTGTTATCAATGGAATTGGTATTGTTCGATTCTATCGCTACTGTCGCGTCATTTCTTCTTTCGACACGCTCCGCGCATATTTTTCAGCCGGCCGTTTCACCGAAACGAGCTAATTGAATTGACAAATTGAAAATGTTCCGCGAAACAGATTCCTCGTTTATCATAGCCCATCGAAAAATAACATTATCGTACTCCGCCATCCGATATCATTCAATGATATTTATCTTCGTTCCGGCAGGCGAATTTTCGGATTTATTATTTCGAATCATCGGACTGCCCAAATAATCCCAGTCGCATCAACATCGTACCGGGGGCAAATCGAGGGAAATCGTTCGATAACGACACGTGTTTCTATCGCGACAACTATTTGCCCCCTCCGTTCATTTTTAACTTGAAAAAAAAACACGGGAGAGAGAAAAAAAGCATCGATGTCCACGTGGATGTTTCGGTGTGCCAGCCCGGCACGTATAAATTTATTCGTCCACCGTTTCGACAAATGGCGGAGAAATTCGTTTTATGAATAATTTCGTTCGAAGAGCTTCTATCCGTTTGCGAAGCGATGGCCAAAACAATTGGAAACGCTATTTACCGGCGTTGAAATTCCGCGATTTATGTTCGGAAAATCCCTGACGGATGTCCCATGAAAATTCGACGAACGACGCGATCACAGTATTCAATATTAAACCAAGCATTCGTGTTGCAATTGTTCCTCCGAATTAAAAATTAGTTGTCGTTATGTTCTGGGCAAATTATGATCCCCGAAACGGTTTGCCACGAAATAAAATATAACGTACACTTCTCTATGGAAATCGACTGAAACATTGTTAACATTGGTACCACCGTAACTTTCTGAAGAAAAATCGTACGGCTCATTTTAAAGAACAACCCCTTCGCTTTCGCAGCCTCGAATAAAATTTGCCGTGCACCCCCCCGTGTCGGAGAATCGAGTGAAAAACTGAGTGTACCATCCTTCCCGAAAAATCGTTCCAAAATCGAACGTCCCGCCAGGAACGTCGAGAGATTTGTTTCGCGGCTCGAATCGCCACAGATTTACAAATCGAAGCCCGACCTTTGCGAACGACCGCTTCGAAATCGCCCCGCGATTCTTTCGTCGCCCGTGATAAAATGCGACGCGACCGTAAACAAAAACGGACGCCAATAGAAATATCGAACGACGCGGAAAAATTGTTCCACCGGGGCGACGCCTTCTGCGAAACGGCGATTCCGAAGGCGCGTTAAGCACGTCCGGGATTGAAAGCCTCGCGAAGCTCGTAAAAGCCTCGCGACGCTCGGCCACGTAAAAATGGATGGCCACGAGTGCCGACGGGCCGGCCCCAAAAAGCATCGTATCCGCGCCGCCGGATGATTTACACGGCGAAACGTCACGGTCCGTGTGTGAACACGTCCGGTCGAACGTAAAAAAGAAACGGCCGAGAGTGGTGGTTCGGGTCGGCGCGAATGGATTGCGGTAGAAAAAGATACCGGAATTTTGTACGATTTGTGGCCCGGTGATCCCCTCTTCGTGTCGTAAGTCTCGGCTGAACCGCTTGGGTAAATATGCGACTTGAAAATTGCCACGGACGCTTTGATGCATGGGCGTGCGCTTGAATTTCCTGTTTCCGCGGACGGACGACCGGGGCAAGGGATGGTCTTGCGAGTGGCGATAGGGGCGAAGTGATTTTTTGGTTCGAGGCGGTGAGACATTGGCCGGGGTGCAATTGGTTGGCTGGTCGAGGTCAATTTAACGGTACCGTGGACGATCGATTTTTATTCTGATGATTGTGTAATTTGAATGGGGATATTCAGCAACGGGTGGGGGCACTTTAGAAATTTCGGGTTTAGCGTTCCGCGGAAATGATGAATGTAAAAATGTATTTGGAATTTCTGGGGCTGATATACTCGCGGCGTTTGTAATGCAATAGTACAATGTATTACGGGTCGCGACATGTGTATATTATTCGTAATATGATGCAGTATATTATTATTCATAGAATTGGCGAGAAAGGTATCCCGCGGACTAAAACAACTGCGGAAGGTTTTATAGCCGTATTAAAGTAATGCTTTTTTGCAGCCATTCAAGACAGCTTCCCTTTCTCGTTACTGATGTAATATTCCGGATTTGATTACGACGCGATCGAATCGGTACCGTTTCTGGGCGATTTCAATGCGGACAAAACGAATTCGTTCGCAACGTGATTGGGCGGTCGTCTGGTCAATAACAGAGCGTCTTTGCTCGCAGAAACCACCGATCGCACGTTGTCGATTATGATTCATAATAATTCTGGCGTGCGAGCGTTCTCCATTATTTGACGGGAGACAACGACATCGGTTTATTCGGCATTAAATAAGCAGTTTTCATTAATTATCATTTTGTCCGGTCGTATTTCCATACGAGAACGGAATTAATTATTCCCTAGATTGTTCGCCAATAATACACCTTTTTGCTCCTTCGCGCCGCCTGCAATAATCAATCGAATTTCTATGCATATATGCACCGACTCGTTTTGCTTGTTTATTTTGTCCCTTTGGACATAACGGTAACAGTTGGCGTGGATGAAGCCGGCAAGGAATATCACGGAACCCCGTACATGTAACATCCATTATTGAAATGGAAGACGCCCGTTCGAAATGAATGGTAAAACCGAATTCGCAGAATGTTTCATACGTTTAATTACAATACCGTTCAATACAATCCAATCGTGTAAAATATTAAACCGCCGTTGTAAAACGCTGTGCACATTCAACGCGAAGTTGGCAAATTAGCGACGCGCTCAAATGTGTTCTCTATGACGACAGATAGCCGTGCACTGCCTGGGGGATGAGGCGACGCTGCGCAGGTGGTTGGTCTACGACCCCCGTCAGAGGGTGCAGGGTTGGAGGTTCGCCTCGTATATGCTGCTGCACTCGAACGCGCTTCACCTTGCGCTAAACGTGGTCATCCAGCTGGTGCTGGCCACTCCGCTCGAGGTGAGTTAATCAGACTAATTGCTGGTCACGGGTCCATCTACTTTTTCCGCATGCGACGGCCCACAAAGGGTGTTCCTTCGACGACCCGATCAATCCCGTTGACCGAAAGAGCTTGCGAGTCGATTGGAAACCACTGGGGGCCGCGAACGTTTCGTTCGGGGTGGAATTTAGTCTGCTGGAAAATTTTCCTCCCTACCTAGTAGTTTTTCGTTGAGATTTGGGACGCGAGAACGTGTTTCGAGGGTCGTTCAAGTTGATAACCAATAAGTCAAGTAACCAATTTCGCCTTCGTGAATGTTATTTTAATGGTATTTTGCCAGAGTAGTGGAGCTTCGTCGAATCATTTCGAAATCGGAACACTTTGCATAGGAACAGCCGTTGTAATTAACTGTGGAGAATGGCGTATTGAAAGTTGTACTTCGCAGAGTGAAATGTACGTTAAATTGCGGGAGCACCTCTGTGCTTTAATTATTCGACCGTGATTTTCCATATATTAGGTTCGTTTGCTCCTATTGTATTATAACTTTTCCGAGCAACTCCTCCGTAGGTTTCTGTTACAAATTCGTTGCGCCGGGGTCCGAAAATGGTCAAAGGTTTGGAATTTTGTGTAATCGTAGGTAGAACAGGGTCGAATCGGGGTGGCAACAATTTATCTAGGGGGTGGAGTGTGCGGCGCCCTTGGAGCATCCCTTCTGCAACCCAGCCTCTTTTTGGTCGGCGCTTCTGCAGGTGTCTACGCTCTGCTCACCAGTCATCTAGCACATTTGTACTTGGTAAGTCGCAACTATAATAATAATACAATAATTACTCTCGAAAACAAAAACATTCCGTCGTTTGCCCGTGCAATTTTTCGTTTGCTTACCCCCATTACCCCCCCCGGAAAACTCGCCGTTCACAGTTCTCAAAACGACATCCAATAATTCTCAATTCCAACCGCAACACAATAAAATAATTCCATCCCTAATAATTATGGTATACACCGATTGGACACCAAAAATCCTAATATAGAAGGCCAAGGAAACGACACTAATTCACCCAACACTAATTCCTTCGGTTATCTCAATGCGCATAGCAATCGTGTATCGAAAGTTTCCTTCTCGTTTCAGTGTCACGGAGAACTGCGCTACGCCGGCTGGCGTCTAGGCGCCGTGTTACTCCTGGCCAGTGCAGACGTGGCGTCGCTGCCGATTCCGGCCCTCCTCGGCTGTGGCAGGGTCGGTTGGGCGGCCCACGTGGCAGGTGCATTAGCTGGACCACTTCTGGGCCTCGCGGTGTTCCCGAATCAGAGCAAAAAGGACGCCAGAGGTCGAAGATTCGTCAGGTTCGTTCGTCTTCTGTCTGCGATCAGCGTGATGCTGCTGGTTGTCGGTGCCATTTTGGGGAACATCTACCTGATCGCGTTGCCACAATTGAGAAAGCCATCCTGACAGAGGATCGAGCTGCTCGTCAAACTCTGCAGACGGTCCTTCCTCGTCGTCAAGATCAGGGAGGCCGCCGAGAGCGTTTTCGAGTAGATCCACGACGGAATGTCGTTGGAATGGATATCCTTTTGGAATATTGCTTTCGCAAGGAAGACACGAGAGAGTTTATGAAAATGAAGGATCGACGGAAGGGAGGATTGTATCAGCGATGGAATTGGTAGATACTGAAAAACTTCGAGGACTGTTGAATCGTTTTTTTTTTTTTTTTTTTTTTTTTTTTTTTTTTTTTTTTTAGAAAAGGATTTAGAATGCGGAGAATTGTGTTCATCGATGGTGGGAAATATGGTGGTCGATAGGTCGACTAATGTTAACACGGATTGTTTTGGGTAGTTCGATGCGACACGTGTGGAAGAGAATAGTTTTCGAACTGTTGGCGTTGAGATAGATGAATAATCAGTTTGTGGAGAGGATATGAAGAGGTGTGTTTAATTGATGAATCGATGTAGCCGAAATAGGTGTTGAATTGGAAATACGAATATTAAGGAATAGGAAGAGGTGGTTCAGAAGGGTTCAGAAAGAATTTTCGTACGTTCTAACGATAAAACGGAAGAAAGCCAATAAACGAAGGAAGATTGTAATGACGGAGAGATCTCAATTTCGGAGAGATCAAAGAAAGCGAAGTGCGGAAGACTTAATTGAAAAATCCTCGGAAGAACGTGGAAAAGATTTATTCAAAATCTTTACTCATATCTACTATCGAAACTGCCGTAAAATAATCACGCTCCTATAAGTTTCTTGGACAGACAAAATGACATAAGATACGAGGAAAAATGCGAATGAATTTGCATTCCACGGGGCAAACTGGAGATCCTTTTCCCCAAGAAAATAAATAAAAACTTGAACATGCCTGTAGGATACCCGATAAATATCCAGCTGTTAATCAAACTCTACCCGTTGCCACGACTAACAATAAGACGAGGAACCGGAAGTATTCCGCGGATATTTACGTCAGCCAAGCTGCCTCCAATCGCAGGATTAGAGAATACAACTGGAGTGCCATCGGTGGCCAAGCATTTCTTCTCCATCTGACGAGTCGTCGTCGTTTCGACGAAGAATGGACGCCCAGTGCATCGTATCGGTCCGGTTAATCCGCTCAGCCAATCGAGGAACGAAATAATGGAATGCTTCACTTTCAAACCGCACCGCGAATTGAACAGATTTCCACAGAATTTTCACGGTGTTGTTCGAACCGCGTGTTGACGACAGTGATTTGAATTTGGTGCGCCCAGTGATTTGGTAGATAAGACTGATTATGAAAATTCGAAGGATCGTGCATGTTTCGGATAACTGTGCCGTTCAATTCAAGTGTTTAGAATTGTGGTAGGAGGGATCGTGGCGAGTGATATAATATTTCGCTCAGCAGATTGTTGCCGAGGCGACGAGGGTACAATCGACTAGCAGTAAGCCTGAAAGAACGTTGTTTGGTAAAGTATCGATAGGTTGTGTGTTCTCGATTGCGCGTAGCCTGATGAAGATTTGTTTTTTTTTCTTTCATTTATATCCTTATTGCTCATTCGCAATATTTGGTAATATTAATTTCTAGGAAAGAATTTAGAGTTAAATGCAATGACGTTCTAAGTTCTCGGATGTCGTGCAAAATGTGCGCAAAATAGTCGTAGAAAATGTTGTAGAGAATAGGATACATTTTCATTCATCAGACTACGCGTAGAATGACTAACAAGGATGGAGAGACATTTATTAATAAGGATGTTCTGAGTAATCGTTCGCCCTGAGCCACCGATTACAGTAGCGGTGAGTTCGGTACTCGTTATTCGAAAGTGGCTGCAAACGACGAATTCCTCTTCTTGCTCGTTTCTGGGAGAAAATTGCGCGTGTCGAGAGATTCACCACTCGATTCGCCGTCCCGGCGTTTCCGTTTTGCCCTGCGACGTGTTTTCCTGTTAAGGTGGATGGTCGTCGAGTCGAGGACGTCGTAGTCGAAGATGACGCGTCCGTGAACGACCTGATTTCCCTTCGAAAAATCTATGCGAGCATAACTCGTTCCGAGATTATTCCGTGCAATTGCCTTGCCGGATTCTGTCCCCTCGAACACGACGGTATATTTATTTTTCGGGGTGTCTCGCTGTTGTGCGTTTTAATTTAATCGCAATTTATTATTGCGTGCATTTTACTTTTAATTCGTGCATTAATTTATTGCCGAATTTACTACGGGCTCGTTCGTTTAAAGTGGATTAAAGTATAATCCTTAATTTAATGAATCGTTATTGGGGATTTTAATCTACCTGCATTTCGTACGTTTAGTTTCTTAATTAGATTTATGTGTAGGTGTTAACGCTTGAGCTCGGAGACTCGTTAATATTTTTCTACGTACCCGAGAAGCAACCCTCTGCACTTGATCGGATATTAAATTCTCGCGATTCTATTATTAATCAGCTATGTTTCCTCGCGACTGCGCAGCGAAACTATCAAACGCATAACAGGTGGAAAAATTACGGTGCTCAATACCCTACCAAATCCAGACGAAAGAAAAAAAACAATACTATGATCGTATTAAATTCTATCATCCTTGAATAAAAATTCTACAGCTTGCACTGATCAATATCTAGCCGATTGTTCGCAACAGTGTATCCCTCTACGAACACTCGTACCTTCCAATACCCGTTGCCTCGGAAATTTCGAAAACACGCTGGCAGAACAGGGGGTGCATAGTGCAAAGGGATGTTCAACCCCTTCCGCCAATTAACTGAACTCAAATGAAACTAAAAATTCAATTCCTCGGAGTCGGTCGTTCCCGGCGTATCGTCCTAAGGTATCCAATGGGAGCGCACGAAACAGCGGTGGAGGCGAATTTAATCGAAGTAAACGCTCGAAGGAAATTCCCAGATGCGACTCGCGAAGTGTTCACGCGTGCACGAGCGCGAACGCGGACGGAATTTTGATCGCGACCCGTGCTACCTTTTTCGACGCTCCGATGGTGCATCCCTCTAGCCGGCCCGGCGACAGAGCGAGAGGAATAGAACGGAAGCTACGTACTCAACCCTCGCCACTTTCTTCTATTCAGAACGCCGCGCCCTTAATTCTAAGCTAAAAGTGTCTTCTCTAGGCCAACGATTCTCGCCCCGAACGGCTTCGACGGACATTTAATTAGCGCCGTTCGCAGATTAATCGGTCGATTAATATGGACGGGGGCCCCGAGATTCATTTCAGACGATTTACGCTTAGTATCGTTTAAGTTAGCAACAGTTGTCGTTGTATTATATAATTAGTGGTTAAGTTTCTTATTAGAAGCATCTGTTTGATAATCATTATTGTTATGCGCACTGTTTAATAGTCACAATTTTTAATGCATTTTCGAACGAAGCAATTTTCAATGGATTCTTTTCATTGCTATTTAAGGTTTTAGCGAGGAGACTGAATGACGGTAATGGGAAGGAGAATATTCATTGTGGTTGAGAGTTTAATGCTTTTCGGGAAAATTGAGCGGTGGATAATTGTTTCGTAACGCAAGAAGGAATGTTAGAGACGTAGGAATGCAATTATTGTTCTTCGCGATTGAAGGTTGTATGATGTGTGCAATTGATCGATCGTTGAGCAACGGAAGAAAGAAACAGAATGGATTAAACGAGGAAAAGGTTGGCTTTTCAGAGGTTGTTAAGGGTTGAGAGGAGTTCTTTCTTGGATTCCTTTCGCAAGATTCCCCAAAAACGTGGCGGAAATCTTCAGGATTTCTAGTTTCCGGACGATACAGACAGGAAATGATTGTAGTAAAAGAATCTTGAAATTATTCAGAATGAAATAAAAGATTTAATCATAAAAGGAATTAATCATAAAATAAGCAAAAAAGATTCCTATTTCCTAAAGAAATCTGTTAAGTTTACAAGCTGAGCAATCGGATACAAGAAATTCTGTACATTCACAAAGTATGAACAATAAGAAGGAATCCAAGCTTTTTAGGCAATTGGACACGAATGTTCCAATATCTCGATTTAGAAAATATTCCCATTATATATATAAATCGCGACGAAAGCATTAACGATGCTGCCAAAGGTATGAAATACATTTATCATTGTACGTAGGAATTATTCGATAGTGAAAGTAGCGCCGAATAGTGTTCAGATTACTCACAAATCGCCAAGAAAAATTTTTCTCCGTCGCCTTCGAACTTCATCTCGATCGATTTTTATTCGTGACAAATTTTTTCCCAATGCGTTCCAACAACGAGGAAAAATTCCTCCTTTCTCGTGCATTAATCAAATTCCTACTTTAACGTTAAATATATCAATATTATAATTGTGAAATTTCTTGCAACCAATTGAACGTTTCGAAATTGCCAAGAATCTCGTTCCTCTCACGATCATTATTTACAGTATGACAATTAAAAAGCGAGAAACGCGTGGACAAAATTTCAGTAACATCGTTCTGTCAATTTCAAGGCGGATTTGTGGAAAATCGGAACGGAGGAAAAAGAAAAAAAAGATGTGTTCTCCACCGGCAATATAGTCGATCATCGTACCTACTTATTTATCGATATTATTACACACGTACACCCATACATGAGGCGAACTGGCTGTGATTATGTTAGTGTTACGAACTTACGTCGACACGGTTAATAATAACGATAATACGAATGTGTCTGTAAATACAGTGGGCTAATTGGATATATAAATATGAAAATGTATATGTATATAAACTACGATTATATACGCTGTGATTTGTTCACGGGCA